>OZ023263.1:35264769-35864769 GCA_964006375.1 Tillus elongatus | reverse complement strand
GTAATACTGGTACCGCCCAAGAGTTGATAGCAGCACAGAGGTTACCTCCGGAAAGCTTAGTATTTATGAGCTTCGTGATTCGCTTCCTATATTTCTCCTGGAACTCTTGATTTAGCCGGCTATGATCCACCGGCTTGTTTTGAGGACTCCCTAGGTAGCGGTATGTCTCTTCAGGCGGTAGGCAGAAGGGCTGTTGGTGACTTTCGACTGCCCCTCTCTTGACGTTGATTACAGTACATTTGTTGAGTCCAAACGACATTTTTATATCATTGCTAAAGATTCTAACAGTGAGTAGAGCTTATCTTGTGTCTCAGAGTATAATTTAAGTTCATCCATGTATAGTAAGTGGGATATTCTTCTTCGGTTTTACATATTTAGTTTATACCCGGCTCCAGTTTTGTTTAGGACAGTCGACATGGTGTTCAGTGCCAAGCAAAACTACACCGGCGACAGGGAGTCCCCCTGAAAGAGGTACAAGTACTCATGAGATGTTGCAGGACGTTTCTGATCCTTGGGCAGATTTTGTAGATTTTAAGTACCTTGTTTAAATAATCGTGGGGTACAGAATCAAATGCTTTGCTGTAGTCAATGTAGCATACATGTAGATTTCGTTCGATTATTATTATTATTATTATTATTATTATTATTATTATTATTATTATTATTATTATTATTATTATTATTATTATTGTTATTATTATTATTATTATTATTATTATTATTATCGACTTTAGCCGGCTTCACACTCCCTCAAAGGGGAACATTCACTCATCCCAGGTATCTCAGATACCAAAGGGACTGAGCTATGATGGAACCCTTTCCAAGTTATCGGCCCTGAACGGCAACACGACACATACTCATTTCCCAGGGATCTCCATACGGTGTGGGCAGTTGCAAGTATTACCGGCCTCTGTATAACCCTATAAAGATGATCTCCAAGACCAAGTCTCTTAATGTTCTCTCGGAGATTCTTAGGAACCACACCAGTCGACGACATGACTATTGGAATCACTCGGACACTATCAGCCCTCCACTGTCTCTCTACTTGTATCTCGAGGTCTTTGGACTTAATGATCTTCTCGTTGTACTTTATCTCTAGATTATTAGTATTCTGGATTGCCACATCAAGCAGCGTCACTTGGTTGCAGGACTTATCCACTATTATTATGTCTGGCCTGTTGTGGGAAACTCGTTGGTCTATGAACACGGTCCGATCCCAGTACAACCTGTATCCTGAGTTCTCTAGAACAGGCTCAGGAGTGTGCATCTATATTAGGGCACTTTACTAAAATTTAAAAGTCCCAGTTTCAGAGCCAGTTCTTGATGAAGTATTTTTGCAACTGCGTCCTGCCTCTCTGTATACTCTGTTGCAGCAAACGCTTGACATCCTCTAGTTACGTGCTGGATAGTATCTGATGACTGACAGCCAAATCTACATTTGTCATCTTGGACCGAATTATTTCCAACTATATACTCCAGGTAGTTTCTTGTTGGGATGACCTGGTCTTGTATGGCCAGCAAAAACCCCTCTGTCTCTGGAAGCATTTGTCCGGACACCAACCAGTAGTTCGACGCCAATTTGTCGACATGTGCCTGGGAGGTCTCATTCAGATGTCGTCCATTGAGAAGTTTTTGCATCCAAGATTGCAGCTTATCCTGATCAGTCCGATGGTGACTTCCTATTTCGCTTTCTTTTAATTGTAGCTGTGTTAAATCATCTGCCTTGCATATGGCACAATGAAGTTCATATGTCAGCATCTGCTGGTGGAAATATGTACGTAGGTTCAATATCTGCTGGTCTAAGTGTTTACCAATATCCAGCACTCATCTCCCACCTTGGTGTCTAGGTAGGGTTACTCGCTCGGTAGCACTACGGGGGTGATGCGTTTTGGAATTTGTTAGGAGTGTTCGCATCTTCCGTTGTAAACTTTCGATGTCCAGTCCACAATCCCTAATGAATAGCTAAGTGCAGAACATTCATATGTATTAAGAGCTTTAGTCAAGCTCCTGTCGTTAAGATGTGATTGCACCACCTGCTTTACTCGTTTCGTAAACTCATTTGTAAGCTCGTTATTCATTACCGAATGATTTATTTTCCTCGTTTGGTGTATTCCCAGGTATTTATAACGCTCCTCTACATCCATAGAGGCAATTTGTTGGCCGTCTGCATTTCATATACACCTGGTTGTATCTTCCCTCTGATTACACATAAGGTGCGTCATTTGTCAACCCCAAACTGCATGTCAATATCCCTGGATAAACCTTCCACGATTTTAGGGAATTGTTCCAGGTGGTTCTATGTGGATGCCATTAGTTTAAGATCATCCATATACAGCAGATTATTTAGCCTCATTTGCTCTATGCCATTGCTTTTTATAGCGAAGCCATATCTGGTGCAGTTCCACAATGGGCTTAGCGAGTCACCTTGAAATACACCTCTTCTAATTGGTATCTTTCTGGTTATGATGTTATCACCCGTTTGTACCCGTAATTGAATTGTTGTTCTCCAGGTAGACATTGTCTGTTTAAGGAACCTCAGAATATAAGTATCGATCTTTTAGATCTTCAGCGCACTTATAAGCCATTCGACTGGAACTGAATCAAATGCCTTTTTGCAATCCACGTAGGTAGCAAAGATATTTCTTCGTCCATTGTAAGCTTGATTGCACACAACTGAATCAACTATTAGCTGTTCTTTACATCCCATACATCCTTTGGCACATCCTTTGTTCTGGTTTGCAATTGTTGTTTCGTTTGCAGTGCGCATATCTGCGTTTCTCACCACACGACGTCAACTTATGTAGGGTCGGCAGACAACTTATTGGTCGGTATTTGCCTGGGTCTGCAGAATACTGTTGGCCCTTTGGCAGAAGATACGTATCTTCTTGTGTAAAAAACAATGGCATCTTCTTTGGGTCATCATCATCAACATTGACATCATTTATTAACACCGACAATAGATGATGTGTACACCCAAATTTCTTCAGCCAAAAGTTTTGGACATCATCAGGCCCGCATGCCTTCCAGTTATGAAGCTCTTTAATAACCTCGGAGACTTCATCCATGGTAAACGGCTCATGATGGATCTGTCCATAACTCTAACAAGCTCGGTGTTCATCGTTAACCTAGCTGGCTCCAATACTGCAGGAGGCTGGTGTTGATTTTTTCAGAACTCTTCAATTTGTTCCTTATTTGAGAAAGTATCGGTGGCTGCATTCGTAGCTGAATTAAGCTGACGGTAGAAAGTCCTTTCAGAGCGTTCAAACATTGTATCGTGGCACTTCCTATTGGCGCTCGCTTTATATCTCCTCAAGTGTTCTGCATAAACATAAATCTTCGGTTTTAAGGTGTCCAAACATTATTGTGCAGTGTGGTTGACTGGATCTTGTGCTGAGTGTTGTCAAATTCGGCCTATTATTTCCTCTACTGGTTTCTGCCTTTTTCTTGTCTGTACTCCCACAATGTAGTGCGTTAGTTGTTCAATTTCTTTTCGAAGTGTTTCCACTCTACTCATCAACCATTTTCCCACGGGGGCACTCTTTGACGCGAGTCTCTGTGATTGGACTTTCGATCAAAAATCTTAATGCCTAGAGTTTTAATTGCTGCAGTTGCTGCACAGTAAATTAGCGTATGCATGTGCTCCAGTGTGTTGATCTTTAGAAGGTGCGTTGGCAAAATTATTCCGTTCAAAAGTTCCTGCATAATTGCCAGTTTTCTAGACGATCTTGGCGTAGGTAATGGTGGTCTAGTAAGAGGATTTGTTCCTTCATACTACGCGACTTCACGTCTCATTTCTATGGACAATGTGTCGATGGGTTCCTCATTTTCTTGCGTACCCTCGAAGTGTTCTTCTTGCTCGGTATGTACACGTTGCAGATTACTACCATGAAACAGCATCCCGTTGTTTTCCGTAACCGCTATGTTCGTAATTTCATACTCAACTTCCTGTTTGATGGTATTAAGTCGGATTTGTGGAACAAGGTTATTCCTAAGTATGACACAATACTCATGCGCTATTCTCTGTTGAGTGTACATTCCGAGAAATTCGTGTGAAGTTGTTGCCTATATCCAGTCGTCTGTTGTTCGAGTTGTGTTACTCTGTAGTAAATGCGCATAATTGTTTCGTTCATATCCATAGTCCATTTCATGCGCCGTCTTGTTAACCCCATCTGCGTGAGCGGTGGCTGATTTTCTTGCGCAGCATCCTCAGTAGGTGGAGCGCTTGGTCTTACTAGGCTCCCCTGCTGTTGATTTGGGCTGTAATTTTTTGCATGACAGGGGCCCGCCTTATCAGCATCCCGCCACCGATGTCCGGCATGCTGCCATGCCCAGAGCGTTATTATTATTATTATTATTATTATTATTATTATTATTATTATTATTATTATTATTATTATTATTATTATTATTATTATTATTATTATTATTATTATTATTATTATTATTATTATTATTATTATTATTATTATTATTATTATTATTATTATTATTATTATTATTATTATTATTATTATTATTATTATTATTATTATCCGTTTTCCACACTTCCCTTAAAGAAGTGAGCATAAAGAAATAACACATCGGTCTAGGCCAATATGGCTAGCTCGAATGTATACATTGAATGCTGATGGGTGTCACCCATGATACAAATAACGAGAGATATGATATTCAGGCTACCTATTTTAGACCTGTCACGCGCATGGTGTCAAGTGGTGAGTACAATGCAACAATAATATGCTGTCGTGCAGTGGGATTTGACGTTTCATCACAACCTCTTAACAAATTACGTATTAGTGAATTTTCTTAAAAAAAATTCACTAATGAGGAGATCCCGACTTTTGAATTTTGAAAAAATTTCTTCAAATGAGCGCTAATTAGGCCCCCCAGAAAACACATCCGGGGTCAGTTTCAATTTTTATATGTTTATATATATATATATATATATATATATATATATATATATATATATATATATATATATATATATATATATATATATATATATATATATATATATATATATATATATATATATATATATATATATATATATATATATATATATATATATTATATATTATATATGTGTCACACCGATAACTCAAAAAATAATGGACCGATTTTGATCAAATTTGGTGAAAAAATTCCTCTTGCAAATGGCTTGGATGAGTTCGTTAGCCAGGAAAATCTTCCCAGGTTTTCCCGGAAAATTATGTGTTTACTTTTGAAAAAAAATTATATCTCCGGAATTAACAAAGTAAGGGCAACCAAATTTGGTACGCAAATTTACATCCTTATAGGTAAGTTACCTACCAAAATTTAGCTATGTAGGTCAAAAGACAAAAAAGTTATAGGCATTTAAAGAAAAATAAATTGAGGTTTTCCTCAAAACGTCAAAGTGGCGATTTAAAATGTCAAAATTGGCAACATTTAGGCAAATAACTTAAATCTAATACGGGCTATAGAAATAAAATGTCTCAAGAAGGATGTTTTACAAACCCTAAAGTCTTAGTTTCAACCGTCATTGTCCTTCATTTCACTAAAATGTTTCCAGAAAATTCATTTCAAATAGACCCTTTCTCTGATGCTTGCCAGTAACCTTAGCTATAGAGTTTATCATTTAATGGTATATAATTTTTGTCGAATTTTCGTAAAAAATCAATAAAGCTCAATATATCCGTTATTATATAAGGTATGAAGAAAATTTGTATATATTAATTATAGGGTGTCTTGAGCTACATCTTAAAATAATATTTCTACAATCACAGGGTGGCCCATAAGTCGTTGGTGATACAAATTTCCTTTTTTTTTTAAATCAAACACGCCTTATGTTATTGCATTTTTGCATTTTCCATCGAAATATAATGCATGTTTGTACGAAAAGAAATACTGGACGCAGCAAGTGCGTTATGGTAGCGAATTTTGATCAAATGTTTCATATTTGAACAGCTCAATTTGCTATTAACCTATAAGGTTGACCAAGAAACGTGTTTTTTCGGGAACATTTTAAGTTAACTTTTGGAAATTTTTGTACATTTTCACACAATAAAGTTATTTTAATGGAACATGGCACATTGTTTTTACTATATAGGTTATATTGGTAACCAAATTTGATGCATGCTTTCTTAAGAAAAAACACACATATTTGTTATTAAAAAGATTTTTATGAAAATTCACTACCATAACGCACTTGCTGCGTCCCGAATTTTTTTACTAATATTTAAGTGCATACAGTTGGAAGTAATAAAAATGAAGAAGATTAAATTTAGTGCTGCGATCTATATTATCTGAAAAAGACAATATAGGCGTAACTTCAACTGCATTAAACTGACGTATAGAAACTTTTTGATTGCAAATGACTGTTTTGATTGTGTAGTTGGACTTCTATAACGTTACTCACCGCGTGACGTCATAGGAGGGGGGCGGGGCATATGCGCAATATCATATCTCTTCTAAGTCATTATATCATGGGTGTCACCCATTACTCCCCGGAACAGAATACGCAAATACGCTTTGATTGTTTGACATGAAATTTTACCCTGATATTTCTAATACAATAAGTTTTTGTTGTGTGTATCGAAATATCTTATTTGTACATGGAGACTGCCAAGGCCAAAACAAAATGTCAATATACACTTACATGAATTTAACATAAGGGCATTTTTCCCAAACAAAATGCTTATCTTTTGAAGCTGTCGTAGAGAGGCAATGGAAATTTTACCGGTATTGTATTGTTACATCTGACCTTGCTATTTCAGGGAATAAATAGCAATAGGTATATGGATTCCCTTAAGGACTATAATGAACATTATATGGCTCAGTTTTCCCACAGGCTCTATACAATTAGGGCAATTCCGTAACTTCAATTCCCCATGGAGTTCTGTTCGTTATAACTACTGAAGCTTTGTTTTATCGAGTAATGGAGATATGATGTAATGTCTATATTACAGAATTAATCGATATTCGTCTGCAAACATAACGCTAAACAACATATTTCAATTTAGATTGTGTGGAAATTCAACCAGCAGTTTGCGTCATCAATGAAAAAAGCTTTGGTATATTTAATAACATTACATAACCTTTACTCATCAGCCCAAGGTTTACAGAATAAGTATCGGCAATCGTCTCCATAGCATCAAAAAAAAAACTAGGGACGCAGCAAGTGCGTTATGGTAGTGAATTTTTATTAAATGCTTCAAATTTAAATAACTCAATGTTCTATAAACTTAGAGAGTTTAATTTTAATACGTAGTAAGGTCTTTCCTAAGGCAAGATATCCACAAAATTTCATTAAAATAACTTTGTAATTTTCGGAGAAAAAATTTTTTTTCGAAAGAAAATTTAAAATTTGAATAACTCAATTTTCTCTCAACTTAGAAAGTTGAATTTTGGTACGTAGTAAGATCTCTGCTGAGGCAACACATATAGTAAATCTCATTAAAACAGCTGTGTTACTTTCGGAGAAAAAATTTTTTTCGAATGAAAACTCAAAAATTTTTCGGGAAACCCCGTCCGATTTTTCTGGATAACGAAATCATCCAAGCCATTAATAAAAGAAAGGCACTTGCCAAGTTTCATCGAAATCGGTTTATTATTTTTTGAGTTATGAGACGGATATATATATATATATATATATATATATATATATATATATATATATATATATATATATATATATATATATATATATATATATATATATATATATATATATATATATATATATATATATATATTATATATATATATATATATATATATATATATATATATATATATATATATATATATATATATATATATATATATATATATATATATATATATATATATATATAGTCATAAGGGAGGAGTAACAGTCGTTACACGTTAGCGTGCTAAAATTTGTATGATATTAAGGGCAATTACGACTAAAAAACGAGGGCTATATTTTAAAGAAAGTCACTCTGTACTAAAACTCGATATATTTCGCCAGGAGTTCCTGGCATCTTCAGGAGCAAGCACTGTAACTAATTATAAAAGCAAGGCTTAAACATTGAAAAACAGGGTAATTCTGCCACAAGACATGCTAAAAAACAACAATGCAAAGAACATTATTACATTACATGTGAAAATCACGCGAACATTTCTACTTTCAAAACATTCAAAGCTAGTCATGAAAAAGTATAAAAAGTTGTCATTAATGTTAAAAACTCTGGACGCAGCAAGTGCGTTATGGTAGTGAATTTTCATAAAAATGTTTTTAATTGCAAATATGTGTGTTTCCTTTTTAAGAAAGCAGGCATCAATTTTGGTTACCCGTATAACCTATATAGTAAAAACAATGTGCCATGTTTCATCAAAATAACTTTATTGTGTGAAAATGTACAAAAATTTCCAAAAGTAAACTTAAAGTGTTCCCGGAAAAACTCGTTTCTTGGTCAACCTTATAGGTTAATAGCAAATTGAGCTATTCAAATTTGAAGCATTTAATGAAAATTCGCTACCATAACGCACTTGCTGCGTACCGAATTTCTTTTCTTGCAAACATGCATCGCTGAAAAATTCAAAAATGCAATAACATAAGGCGTGTTTGATTAAAAAAAAAGAAAATTTGTATCACCAACGACTTATGGGCCATCCTGTGATTGTAGAAATATTTTTTTAAGATGTAGCTCAAGACACCCTATAATTAATATATACAAATTTTCTTCATATCTTGTATAATAACGGATATATTGAGCTTTATTGATTTTTTACGAAAATTCGACAAAAATTATATACCATTAAACGATAAACTCTAAAGCTAAGGCTACTGCCAAGCATCAGAGAAAGGGTCTATTTGAAATGAATTTTCTGGAAACATTTTAGTAAAATGAAGGACAATGACGGTTGAAACTAAGACTTCAGAGTTTGTAAAAGATCCTTCTTGAGACATTTGATTTCCATATCCCGTATTAGATTCAAGTTCTTTGCCTAAATGTTGCCGATTTTGACGTTTTAAATCGCAACTTTGACGTTTTGAGGAAAACCCCAATTTATTTTTCTTTAAATGCCTATAACTTTTTTGTCTTTTGACCTATATAGCTTAATTTTGGTAGATGGCTTACCTATAAGGATATTAACTAGCGTACCAAATTTGGTTGCTCTTACTTTGTTAATTCCGGAGATATAATTTTTTTTCGAAAGAAAACACAAAATTTTCCGGGAAAACCTGGGCAGATTTTCCTGACTAACGAAATTATCCAAGCCATTTGCAAAAGGAATTTTTCCACCAAATTTAGTCAAAATCGGCCTATTATTTTTTGAGTTATCGGTGTGATACATATATATATATATATATATATATATATATATATATATATATATATATATATATATATATATATATATATATATATATATATATATATATATATATATATATATATATATATATATATATATATATATATATATATATATATATATATATATAAACATATAAAAATTGAAACGGACCCCGGATATGTGTTCTAGGGGGCCTAGTTCGCGGTCATTTGAAGAAATTTTTTCAAAATTCAAAAGTCGGGATCTCCTCATTAGTGAATTTTTTTTAAGAAAATTCACTAAAAACTAAAAAAGCTTTGAAAAATTCGCGTGTAACAAAATGGGGTTAGGAGTGACTTTCTTTAAGATATAGCCCTCGTTTTTTGGTCGTAATTGCCCTTAATATCATACATATATATATATATATATATATATATATATATATATATATATATATATATATATATATATAAATTAAACCTATTTACAAATGAACTTTAATAAGATATTATGCTGTGACAATACCTCTCTCAAGCAGTGGCGATTTCTCCTAGTGAGCTAGGTGTGCGCCGCACACCCTAAAATATAATTAAAATGTGCACAGTTATATATGTTTTATTTCTTTTTCCCTTAGTCTTAATACACTACATATTTTATGACAATCGATTTAATTTACTTATTTGATTTCATAAATAGTCGGTTAATAGTGACTTGGAATGAAGTAGATACCACGTTTCTAACATATTCAGAGAATATGAGTAGATCAATAGCAACTGGGAATGAATTCGGTCAGTCCCCGACCCACGTGTTTAAAATAGTGAGGAAAATACCATTGATTTTAACACTGCAGTGAGCTATAAAAATTTGATTAACTCAGTTTTTTATAATCTTAGAAAGTTTAATTTTGGTAGATAGTAAGGTAGTTCCTAGGACAAGATATCCACCAAATTTCATTAAAATAACTTTGTAATTTTTGGAGAAAAAAATTGTTTCAAAAGAAATTTTAAAATTTGAATAACTCAATTTTCTATAAACGGAGAAAGTTGAATTTTGGCACTTAGTAAGTCCTCTCCCAAGGAAACATATATAGTAAATTTCATTAAAACGGCTTTGTTATTTTCGGAGAAAGATTTTTTTTTGAAAGAAAACTCAATTTTCCCGGAAAAACCCGTCCGATTTTCCTGCC
The DNA here is from genome assembly GCA_964006375.1 of Tillus elongatus. Taxonomy (NCBI): domain Eukaryota; kingdom Metazoa; phylum Arthropoda; class Insecta; order Coleoptera; family Cleridae; genus Tillus; species Tillus elongatus. The sequence continues at coordinate 35,854,295 of OZ023263.1, read as the reverse complement.
TAACGAACTCATCCAAGCCATTAATAAAAGAAAGGCACTTGCCGAGTTTAATTGAAATCGGTTGATTATTTGTTGAGTTATCAGACGGATACATATATATATATATATATATATATATATATATATATATATATATATATATATATATATATATATATATATATATATATATATATATATAAACTGGAACTGACCGCGGATATGGGTTCTAGAGGTCCTAAATCGCGCTCATTTGAAAAAATTTTTGCAAAGTCTCACCATCGATACCTCTCTATTAGTGAATTTTTTAAAATAAAAATTCACTAAAAAAATTGAAACTGACCCCGGATATGGGTTCTAGGGGTCCTAGTTCGCACTCATTTGAAAGAATTTTTGCAAGTCTCACCATCGATACCTCTCTATTAGTGAATTTTTTTAAATAAAAATTCACTAAAAGCTACCTAACAACACAGTACAACTCTCACCACAATTAGAACCGTAGACCGGTTTCGCTCTAATTAGAGCTCGTCAGTACGGCATACTAATTGTAGCGAAAATACACCTATAAAGTAATACGGCTATGGTAGCCAGCCTTTCAACACTAAGTGAGTGGTAAGACACGAAGCAACGTGCCTCCACCTAGTTACGGAACCAAGTAGTATGTTGTCAGGCCAGCTCCAAATAACACAAAGTGTTAAAAAAATAGAGACTGGAAGGCCGGCTACCATAGCAGTATTACTTTATAGGTGTATTTTCGCTACAATTAGTATGCCGTACTGACGAGCTCTAATTAGAGCGAAACCGGTCTACGGTTCTCATTGTGGTGAGAATGCATCTAGCCTTACATACTTTGTCCCTATATTAGGGTAGAAATGGGCCAGGGCTGACAATTTACTAAATTGTTAGTGTGTTGTGTACAGTCTCTATTTTTTTAACACTTTGTGTTATTTGGAGCTGGCGTGACAACATACTACTCGGTTCTGCAACTAGGTGGCGGCACGTTGCTTCGTGTCTTACCACTCACTTAGTGTTGGAACGCAGTACAAATAAACCTGCAGTATGATTAAAAATATATAAAACTAAATGTGCACAATATAAAGAAAACTGACATGCAAAAATTCAAAATCCTACAAAATACAAAAGAACAACAGCTGGTTCTTCATGAAGCACAGGGCCATTGAGGTACCTCGCCACTGTAGTAACCCTTGCCAATTAGAAGTTTCTCCAGGCCTCTACAGCTGGTTTGCACAGTGTTTTCCGTCATAAAACGAATTGCTCTTTTAGTGAATTTTCTTAAAAAAAAAACACACTCTTGAGGAGGTCCCGACTTTTGAATCTTCAAAAAATTTCTTAAAATGAGCGCGAACTAGGCCCCCTAGAACCCACATCCAGGGTCAGTTTCAATATATATATATATATATATATATATATATATATATATATATATATATATATATATATATATATATATATATATATATATATATATATATATATATATATATATATATACAGGGTGTCCCTCTAACAATGGGCCAAACCCATATATTCTATATTCGGATAGAGCATGAAAAATTAAATAGACTTTCATTAATACGTTTTGTCCGATTGTTGCTTGTTTTCGATATACAGTGTGTTAAATTTGACTTTGAAAAAAATTAAATCGCTCGTTTTTCTGCTAATTACTGGAATATTGATTTGGAACTTTGTAATAGGGGGTTATCGAGGCTGCCGCTTCCAACCGTGATACCTATTTTGAGCTACATCATAGTTGGCGCCACCTACACTAAACCCGAATGTTCTACAGGGGCATAACTTTTTCGATGATCAACTTTCTGCAAATCTGTTCAGAAAAACTGAAAACTACTAATTTTTTGTTCGAAAAAGGTATACTTAGTTGAAACTCATAAAGTGAGTGGTTACCGAGATATTGCGGTTTTAATAATGGTGTGCATTGAAAATCTCTCAAATCTGAAATTTTATTAACATTATTATTATCACTAAATTATAAGAAAAAATTGACAATTATCGAACAATTCACTTAATAAGATTCTCAAAATGGCATCCGCCTACTTCAATACATTTTTCTAGTCTCAACCCAAAATTTTGCCTCACCTTAAAAAAAGTTTGATAATCGTTTTTCATTATATCACTGGATTCGATTATTCTAGCCCAAAGTTCATCTCTGGAGTTACAAATATTCTTGTATACTAATTCTTTCAAGTGACCCCAGAGGAAGAAATCTAGAGGATTGAGGTCGGGGCTACGTACAGGCCAAGGAAAATCTCCACCTCGACCTATCCATCGGCGCGGATAATTTTGGTTCAGAAATTCTCTGACAGGAAGTCCATAATGGGCAGGTGCCCCGTCATGAATGAACCATAATCTCCTGCGCACGTCTAGAGGGACATCTTCCAAGAGAATAGGAAGTTGATCTCTCAAGAAAATTGAATAATTCTCCACATTGAGCCTTGCAGGAAGTTCTATTGGTCCCAACAACACGTCGCCTAGTATGCCACACCAGACATTAATGGAGAACTCATGTTGAAAATGGTGTTCTCGCGTCAAATGAGGATTGCTGCTGTCATATGTGTGAGCGTTTTTGAAATTGAAAACTCCTCTTCTTGTGAATTTCGCTTCGTCAGTGAATAGAATGTTGTTGAAGAAAAACGGATCGTCATTCTGATACCGACGAATGCGTTCACAAAAATCCAATCTAGATAGAAAATCTAGAGGTAAAAGATTCTGCACTGGTGTGAAGTGGTAAGGATGTGACTTTTCTTTTCTGAGAAGTCTACCAATACTTGATTTATTTATTCCAGTTGCTGCAGAGAGGCGTCTTACGCTTGTTTCCGGATCTTCTACAAGGCGTACTAATATCTCTTCCTCTTGATGTACAGGACGTCTTGGTCCACCAACTTCCGACTTTGAATTGAAAGAACCAGTTTCACCTACGAATACATAAGGACGAGATGATACGCATCCGTGTAACAAAATGTGTATTTCACGATTTTTCCAGCCCTCAGGTGTGAATTTTGTGAAAACTTTCGTTTCAGAAATAATCAATGGCAATGAGTGCATATTACTCTTTTACATACCTAATTTATCGTATAATCTTCTAAAGGTCTTGTGATCTGGTTGTCTACGACTAGGATATAATTCCAAGTATCTGGCGGCGGCTTGGTGGCTACGGAAGTTTGATTGCGCATAAACGCAGATCATATCTCTCTTCTCAATATTGCTAAACTCATTATGGCGAGGCATTACAGAAATAATAACTACCTACTGCTCATAATTGAAAAACCATGTGCTTGTCAAAATTGACAGATTATGTTTATTGTGTTACGCAAATGACATCCCTATGAAAACGAAAAACAAAAGATATTTCACCTACTTCATTGACAGATGTTGACCCGGCCAATCAACTGCTATAGTTATTAGCGCCTTGATATATCCACAGGAATACATCTTTTATTTGCCAAAAACATACTTATTCTATGAAATCGAATTAAATCCAGAGAAACTTCCCAATTTTTAGGAATTGATTTAGAATTAGAAAATTATGATTAAAATACACCGACCTCAATCCTCTAGAATTTTCCATTGGGGTTACTTGAAACAAGTGGTACATACACAATAATGTTTGTAACTCCAGAGATGAACTTTGGGCCAGAATAAAATTTCAGATTTGAGAGATTTTCAATGCACACCATTATTAAAACCGCAATATCTCAGTAACCACTCACTTTATGAGTTTCAACTAAGTATACCTTTTTCGAACAAAAAATTAGTAGTTTTCAGTTTTTCTGAACAGATTTGCAGAAAGTTGATCATCGAAAAAGTTATGCCCCTGTAAAACATTCGGGTTTAGTGTAGGTGGCGCCAACTATGATGTAGCTCAAAATAGGTATCACGGTTGGAAGCGGCATCCTCGATAACCCCCTATTACAAAGTTCCAAATCAATATTCCAGTAATTAGCAGAAAAACGAGCGATTTAATTTTTTTCAAAGTCAAATTTAACACACTGTATATCGAAAACAAGCAACAATCGGACAAAACGTATTGATGAAAGTCTATTTAATTTTTGATGCTCTATCCGAATATATGGGTTTGGCCCATTGTTAGAGGGACACCCTGTATATATAAATCCTCAAAACGTAAAAAAGTCGTGATTTGAAACGTCAAAATTGGTTAAATTTAGGCAAAGAACCTTAAAGAAAAACGGATTATGTAAAGAGTGTTCTGCAAACCCTTAAGTTTCAGCTTCAACCATCATTACCCTTCATTTTAATAAAATATTTCCAGAAAATTCAGAAATAAGCTTTCTGATCCGGTGATTTCGGAAGAGCTAAGTTTTTTGATAATCCATAGAAAAACTTCCTCATTGCTGTGATCGTGTGCATCTGAACCGAAGGGTACTGAGTTCGGTTCCCAGGGTTTCACTTTCACTTTTTCAGTATAAACTGTAATAAATCAACATCAACCGAGGTTGTTGCATTGCATTTGAGCAAGTTGAATGTATGCACGTTTCGCCCTTCGAAGGAGGCGTAAAGCCGTTGGTCCCATGTCCATGCGATGTTGCGGGCTCGCTAAGGCTGACCTCATTTCATGCATTGGCTCCTTCACGATCTCCTGAATCTTGCATTGGCCGCTGTAGCCTAGGTTGGCCTTCAATCCATCATTGCAGGCTAGTCTGCATAGTCCTATCCTATCCTCCCCCATAATAACTAAGTGTAGGGGGGGGGGGGGGGGGGCAGATCCAGCAACACCCCTACGGCGGTTGTTGGGGTTGAGGTCATGGCCCCTGTGATGCCGAGGCAAACCATCCTTTGGATATTGCCCAGTTTTTGTTTGTCACTGGATTGTGTCACCTTAGGCCACCAAACCAGTGCCGCGAACGTTAACGATGGTTTGACCACCCTTGTGTACAGCCTATGGGCCATACTAAGTCTCAGTCCCCACGTTTGTCCATATAGCCGCCTAGTGACGGCTAGGGTCATAACTGCCTTGCGCAGTATTTTTTTTAACGTGTCCATTCCAGGTTAGCTTAGAGTCCAATACGACCCCAAGATATTTACGTCCCTGGCTATCGGGATGTTTCTACCATATAGAGTGAGAGTTCTGTGGCCCTCCCACCTCGTGCTCCTCGTAAATGGTCTGACGGTGGCTTTCTCGGGGCTCACCCCGAGCCCTTGGCTAACAGTCGCCCTTTCCACCACTTGCAGTACTGTCTGCATGCGCTCCCACACTGACTGTGTAACGTTTCCTCGGACTATGATGACAATGTAGTCCGCATAGCCCTGTACCTCGTACCCCCCTCCCGAAGGCCTCCTTAGCATGCCGTCCACGACTAGGCACCAGAGCAGGGAAGACAAAACGCTCCTCTGCAGGCACCCCGCCGCGACCCCCGTCAGCAGAGTCCCCGCCGCGACCCACGCCAGCAGAGTCCCCTCCGCGAGTAAGGTAAACAGGCGGGGTGCTTAGTCCTGGGTGTTTTCTTCCCCTTCTGCATGCATACTACCACGCGCAATGCATAAACCATAAGACAAATTTCTTCGGAACAAACCCCAAGAAAGTTACGGGCCTTGTGGCCAATAGGGTTTTTCTGTGTGGTAAACTGGACTTTAAGGAGGTATAGCTGCAAAATATAATAAAGACAGTTTATGTAGGTCCAGCAAACCTGCTTTTTTGCATTTTTCCTCTATACTTCTTCTTTAATCCCCCAACACCCCTATTCGCAGCTGTTCACGTAACTTTATCGGAGGTTCTTTACAAGAACATTTCGTTTATGCATCCAAGAGGGTTCTAAGCATGTTTCTGATTTTTTTCTAAAAGCCCTTTATGAGCTCACCTGTACATTTACCAAAAGGGGGAACGGTCGGCTTAACCGCAACTACGGATTAACGTGATTATAATAGAATATGGCATAAAAACAGTTATACATACCTTAATAAAGTAAAACAGTGTGGTATATTTCGTTTTTAATAACCTTTCAATGATAAACGCAATTTAAGCGTTTCGATTTGCAACAAAAACGCAAGGTTTATAGATTAGACAGGTTGTCTGGTAACTCGGAGACAGGAGAAATGCGAGAGGAGGATAATACGTCATGTGAAGTCTAATGCCAAAAGTTTAATTTTGGCTTTGGTGCTTTAAATAATATTTATTAGAAATTTAGGTAACTTTTAATGTGTTTCCTAAAAAATTTTCGAAAACGATCAGTTACAGACATATTTTAATGTTTATTTTGTACGAAATAGCAGTTAAATCGAGACTATTATCTTAAAGACTGTATTTTATTTTTTAAGGTGTTTTGTTGCAATGTTGTAAACATAAGTGTACAGAATCAACCTGAGGACTAATTGGACGTTATTTAATCAAGAATTAAATCGGTGTTTTATCATAAAGGTAGATATGTGTTTAATTTCAAAAAATAAATTATACATACTTAAAAAAGAAGCCAATAGATAACTTACCCTAAATATCTTTTTGGATGCCCAGCGGAACAGTTTGTAATGTATCAACGTGCAAAAATAATACTAAAACAGCAAAGAAAAGTGGAGAGACACGTTCCTTTTAGTGAATTTTTATTAAAAAAATTCACTAATAGAGAGGTATCGATGGTGAGACTTTGCAAAAATTCTTTCAAATGAGCGCGAATTAGGACCCCTAGAACCCATATCCGGGGTCAGTTTGAATTTTTATATGCTTATATATATATATATATATATATATATATATATATATATATATATATATATATATATATATATATATATATATATATATATATATTATATATATATATATATATATATATATATATATATATATATATATATATATATATATATATATATATATATATATATGTATCCGTCTGATAACTCAAAAAATAATTAACCGATTTAGATGAAACTCGGCAAGTGCCTTTCTTTTATTAATGGCTTGGATGAGTTCGTTGGCCAGGAAAATCGGACGGGGTTTTCCGGGAAAATTTTGAGTTTTCTTTCAAAAAAATTATTTTTTTCCGAAAATTTCGATAAAATTTGGTCTACATATTGCTTTGGGAAATACCTAACTATGTGCCAAAATTCAGCTTTCTAGGGTTACAGAAAATTGAGCTATTCAAATTTGAAACATGTTTAAATCATAAGCATGTGGTTGCTGTTGGTTAGTCAATGCTTTTCTTATTGACTCGTGAGATTCATTTGTAAGTTTCCGAGAAATGTCAATAATACTGAATTCACTGATTGTTAATCATTGGAAGCATTTACGATTATATATAACCCTATTGTAATGTATTATCATTTATAACCTTTGTAGTATAATTATTTTTGCCTTACAACTCGCAGCGTTTTTAGTCAATTGTTGTTCCGAATACACAAACCTTCCATTGACTTCTGCTTCTGCCGCTGTTACAGTCCTTTTATTTAGAGCTAGAGTTGTAACCATTGACTATCTATCTACGAATAGACTGGGCACACAGCCGAATTGTTTGAAGCCAACATTCAAGGGACTCTATGTTTACATCGGTCCTCTGCTCTGATTGGGTGGTGGCTAACGCGTTGCCGCTATGTAATAATTCATCCTTAAATCGCCGAATATGATGACAAGGAAGTCATTGAGAATGACAAATTTATTACTTTTCTGTCACTTAAGACATTACACTTTCATTAGTGCTTATTTATGAATGTAAAGATGTACTAACATATATTTTCCTTGGTTTCTCCCTTCTTTATGTAAATATAACCAGAAAACTCAGCCCATTATTTTAAATCGTTTTCCTGCTGCATGTGAAGTATCTAAATTTTTATTAATCCTCAGTTGTGGCTTGTATTTGTCTGTGAATAGTATGCAAGTATACTGAGAGTTTATTTTTATGTGTTACCTTGATTGGCAATAAAGATTTTGAGTTTTGTTTTGGCAAAATTGTGAAAAGGTGTATTGTTTGTAGAAGATTACCTGGGGATGTGGCAACGGTGTCTCTGCATACGTAAGTACCTTGCTGTTTGCTATTTTCAGCGGCGGCACGTCAGTTTGGCACTATTTTTAGGTTTCCATCTATTAAAGAAATGAGAGAAAAATGGTGCGCAGCCTTAAGTATAAAAACGGATACGCTGTCGAAATATTCTTATTTATGTTCTCAGCACTTTAATGAAGACTCTTTTAGTGAATTTTTATTAAAAATATTCACTAATAGAGAGGTATCGATGGTGAGACTTTGCAAAAATTCTTTCAAATGAGCGCGAATTAGGACCCCTAGAACCCATATCCGGGGTCAGTTTGAATTTTTATATGCTTATATATATATATATATATATATATATATATATATATATATATATATATATATATATATATATATATATATATATATATATATATATATATATATATATATATATGTATCCGTCTGATAACTCAAAAAATAATTAACCGATTTAGATGAAACTCGGCAAGTGCCTTTCTTTTATTAATGGCTTGGATGAGTTCGTTGGCCAGGAAAATCGGACGGGGTTTTCCGGGAAAATTTTGAGTTTTCTTTCAAAAAAAATTTTTTTTTCCGAAAATTTCGATAAAATTTGGTCTACATATTGCTTTGGGAAATACCTAACTATGTGCCAAAATTCAGCTTTCTAGGGTTACAGAAAATTGAGCTATTCAAATTTGAAACATGTTTAAATCATAAGTATGTGGTTGCTGTTGGTTAGTCAATGCTTTTCTTATTGACTCATGAGATTCATTCATCAACCTTCCATTGACTTCTGCTTCTGCCGCTGTTACAGTCCTTTTATTTAGATCTAGAGTTGTAACCATCATACAAACAGTGTTTTTTAACCACGTGGCTGGGCGACTGACCGAATTCATTCCCAGTTGCTGTTGATTTACTCATATTCTCTTAATATGTTTGAAGATGTGGTGTCTACTTCATTCCAAGTCACTATTAACCGACTATTTATGAAATCAAATAAGTAAATTAAATCGATTGTCATAAAATATGTAGTGTATTAAGACAAGGGAAAAAGAAATAAAACATATATAACTGTGCACATTTTGATTATATTTTAGGGTGCTTGAGAGAGGTATTGTCACAGCATAATATCTTATTAAAGTTCATTTGTAAATAGGTTTAATTTTTATATGTTTATATATATATATATATATATATATATATATATATATATATATATATATATATATATATATATATATATATATATATATATATATATATATGATAACTCAAAAAATAATTAACCGATTTCGATGAAACTTGGCAAGTTCCTGTCTTTTATTAATGGCTTGGATGAGTTCGTTATCCAGAAAAATCAGACTGGGTTTTCCGGAAAAATTTTGAGTTTTCTTTCGAAAAAATTTTTTTTCTCCGAAAGTAACAAAGCTGTTTCAATGAAATTTACTATATATGTTGCCTCAACCTTACTACGTACCAAAATTCAACTTTCTAAGTTTAGAGAAAATTGAGTTACTCAAATTTTAAATTTTCTTTCGAAAAAAATTTTTTTCTCCGAAAATTACAAAGTTATTTTAATGAAATTTTGTGGATATCTTGCCTTAGGAAAAACCTTACTACGTATTGAAATTAAACTCTCTAAGTTTATAGAAAATTGAGTTATTTAAATTTGAAGCATTTAATAAAAATTCACTACCATAACGCACTTGCTGCGTCCCGAGCTTTTTTCTTTTCGTAAAGGGCCTAACATTCAAAAAGAATGGGTAAGAAAATGTTATCGCAAAGGTGTCTGGCATGTTGCAAATAAGAGAATTTGCAGTAAGCATTTTAAACCTGAGGATTTTGAAGACGCGTTGCGGGCGAGGAAAATGAATACACAACCGACGTATCTAAAAAAATCAGGTACAAAGTTTTGATTATTTATGTATTTTGTGTAAGAGTATGTAGTACCTACGTATTATTTGAAGTTTGCCTAAGCCCTACGAGGGTACCTATTATACCTACTTGTAATAAATATATATTTTTAGCTGTCCCTTCATTATATCTGTTGAACGGGCAAGAAAAACATAATGACAGTGGAAGATCCAAGAGAATGATGCATAAAAATAGGAAAGCCATTGTGGAAAGTTTAATTAGGAGGAATAAAGAACCATCATTGAACATCACAGAACCAGCTAATGGAATTAAGCGTCAAGAGGAAACTTTTAGCATAGACTTGCCAGAAAGACCACACCTTAGTAAAGAAACATTATGATATCTTAAAAAGAAAATATGAAGAATTGGAAATTGAAAACCTGTGTTTCAAGAAAAAAAAATAGATCACTACGAAAATCACCAAAATTTACTGCAGCAACATATTTCTGATCTAGAATAAAGGCTAAAAGAAGCTGGTATTAATTTTCAAGATAGAGTGAAATAGCCTTTAAAGATCTTTTAACTTCTAATCAAATAGAAATTATATAATAGCACAATATAGTATTTTAATATCAAATATAAGATGCATACGTTTTTTTGCTTACAAAGTGATTGCTAGCTACAATTTTATAAGTGTACAAATAGATACCTACCTAAATATTATATACTAAAATTATTTACTTATTGTGCTAACCCAGTGTACTATTTAACTATGAGTTTTTTGCTTAGAAATTGATTGTAAAAATTATAAACCTACGACTTTGTATGTGTACAAGTAAGTACCTAAATAACTATTATGTGCTAAAATTATTTACTTATTATATATAGTAGCCCAATGTTTTATTATTATTTTACAATCCGTAACAAGATGTATGATTTTTTGCTTTGCAATTGATTGTAAAAATGATAAACCTATTATTTTGTATGTGTACAAATAAATACCTCCTTAAATATTATATACAATCATTATTTACTTATTGTGCCAACTCAGTGTATTAGTTAACAACTCCAAAGATGTAGGAGTTTTGTGGTTGTAAATTGATTGCAAAAATTATAAACCTACTATTTTGTATGTGTACAAGTACATACCTACCTAAATATTATTAACTTAAAAATTTTACTTATTGTGAAAGTTGCATGTTATTAAATGAGGCTTATCAAGTAAAATAGGAAAACAATTAAGGAAAAGAAACCAAAAACCTAGATTGCAGTTCAGAAGAAGACAATTATGTCCAATTTGAGGCATTATGAATTTATAATTTCATATAAATATTTAATTTTTAATCCTTTTCAAGATAAACCAATTAACTGAATCCATTACTTTGATATCGAATAATATCCTAAAACTTCAATACTTTCTGTTACTATGTGAACAAAATCTTAATTTCAACTTACTATTAAATGTTTAATCTTGTTACAAATTCAAAAAGAACATAACTTTGTAAAGACGCACATATAAATGCCGGCTAGTTTGTATATATAATGCACCATTAATCCACTAGATTTAAATTCAGACTTCATGTGACGTACGCCCGCGCCACTTTCTGATTGGTCGAAAGTTACCAGACAACCTATCTAATTCATAAACCTTGACAAAAACGTATATTTTTGTAGCTGAGGTTACGACTGTTGTTTCGTTGACATGATAGGCGTTGTTGTCAGTTTCGAAGCTATTTACTTGATACTGGGGGGATGTCAGGTCAGGTCAAGGTCAGGTCAGGCAGGCCGATAGAGCAGTAAGCACTGTCCGGCAGTGCAATCATTCAATGTGGCAGCGCTGCTCAAAATTCACAGTTCGTAACGAGAAATTGATGCATTTTTTGGAATTTCATTTCTCAATTATTCTGTTATTTCTGGTTTTTCCGTAAAATTTTTTCCGGATTATAAATCTACGTTACGTACTCTTTCTTGTGGTGTGCGCCGTTTTGCTAGATTCCAGTTGCGGTTAAGTCGACCGTCCCCACCAAAAGTATTAGCGCACATGTAAGGTGCTAAGCTTTATCGATAATCAGTCGGTTTAAAAGAAATTGACGAAAAAGCTGTTATTGTATTAAATATATTTGTGGAAACAAATGACATGGTTATTATCAATTCAGATAAGCTATTGCAAAGCCACAGGTGATGCACAACGTCTATATTCAGATTTCCTTAACATTTAAGTAAACTAGATATTTAATATGATGAGAAAATCACTCACCAGTAAGACAGATTTACAGAAACTGTTCACTTAGTCTCTCGTGTGTAGTATTTTTTTATATCATATCAAGCATACCAACTTCTGCACGATCTCTCCAGTGATCAAGATCGTCTGTTTCATAGTTGTGATATGCAAACTGATATACGTAGTAAATAGCGTACACACAGGCTGCAAGTATTCCTACAAGCACTTTATGAGTCATCACGAATATAACAATATTATTTATGACATAAAAGATCCAAATTTTGATTGACAATCTCATCACAAATTAAAGGGGAAAATTTGCCTACGTTGCTATAGCACCATCAACTTTAACCTAATTTAATACCTATTAGTTTAGGCAAAGTAAGTCGAAAATGGCCATTAGTAAAGAAAAAAGACGCAGCATGTGCGTTATGGTAGCGAATTTTCATTAAAATGTTTTTTAATAGCAAATATGTGTTTTTTAAAAGAAAGCAGGCATCAAATTTGGTTACCAGTATAACCTATATAGTAGAAAAAAATGTGCCTGGTTTCATCAACATAACTTTATTGTTTGAAAATGTACAAATATTTCCGAAGGTAAACTTAAAGTGTTCCGAAAAAAGTGATTTCTTCGTCAACCTGATAGGTTAATAGCAAATTAAGCTATTCAAATTTAAAACATTTAATGAAAATTCGCTACCATAACGCAATTGCTGCGCCCCGCATTTGTTTTCTCACAAATATGCATTATATTTCGATGGAAAATGCAAAACTGCAATAACATAAGGCGTGTTCGATTAAAAAAAAAAGAAAATTTGTATCACCAACGACTTATGGGCCGCCATGTGATTGTAGAAATAATTTTTTAGATGTAGCTCAAGACACCCTATAATTAATGTATACCCTTTTTTTCGTATCTTGTATAATAACGGATATATTGAGCTTTATTGATTTTTACGAAAATTCGACAACAATTATATACCATTAAACGATAAACTCTATAGCCAAGACTACTGCCAAAGCATCAGAGAAAGGGTCTATTTGACATGAATTTTCTGGAAATATTTCAGTAAAATGAAGGAAAATGACGGTTGAAGCTAAGACTTCAGGGTTTGTAAAACATTCTTCCTGAGACATTTTCTTTCCATAGCCCGTATTATTTCAGGTTCTTTGCCTAAATGTTGTCAATTTTGACGGTGTAAATCTCGACTTCGACGTTTTGAGGAACACCCCAATTTATTTTTCTTTAAATGCCACTAACTTTTTTCTCTTGTAACTTACAGAGCTAAACTACCCTTACTTCGTTGTTTCCGGAGATATACATTTTTTTCGAAAGAAAACACAAAATTTTCCAGGAAACCATGGGCCGATTTTCCTAGCTAACAAACTTATCCAAGCCACTTGCAAAAGGAAGGTACTCACCATATTTAATCAAAATCGGCCCATTATTTTTTGGTTTTCGGTATGATATATATATATATATATATATATATATATATATATATATATATATATATATATATATATATATATATATATATATATATAACATATAAAAATTGAAACTGACTTCGGATATGTATTCTAGGGTGCCTAGTTAGCGCTCATTTTTTCAAAATCTCCTCATTAGTGATTTTTTTAAAAGAAAATTCACTAAAAGGACGCAGTAAGTGCGTTATGGTAGTGAATTTCCATAAAAATGTTCTTATTAGCAAATATATCTTTTTTTCGAAGAAAGTAGGCATCAAATTTGGTTACCAGTATAACCTATATAGTAGACACAATGTCCCATATTTTATCAAAATAACTTCATTGGTTGAAAATGTACAAAAATTTTCCAAAAATAAACTGTTCCCGAAAAAAACCGGTTTCCTGACAAACAAACCTTAGGTTAAATGGCAAAAGCGTCGTTATAAACATATATCGTGTGACGCCCCATTTACAACATACAGGCGGCTAAATAATTTTTTTAAAAGATTTGTTTTATTTTGCAAACGCGCCATTCGAAAATGGATTTAATTTTATTAAGTGCCTTGTGTTGACATTGGCGTAGATATGGGGAATTCAAATATTTTTATGAAAAAAAAAACTCAGTAGGCATTAAAAATTTAATGTTTTTATTCAACAATTTATCACACAATTTAATTTAGTATACGAAAGGTACTCTCACTTCAATTCCACAAGTGCAGCCATTTTCGAGAAAAAAAACAACGTAATAATCAAAACAAGTCTGAAAAAAACAAAACTGAAACAGAAATATTGGGATGAACATCACAATTCACTAGGCAAATTTACAACAGATGTTCAAAACAAGACCCATTTTGTGTCTGTTTCAGACATCTTACAATAGAGGCATATTCCCTAGTAACCGGAAAACTGCTCGAGTACAACCCGTCCCCAAGAAAGGATCCAAAGCGCTTCCTAACAACTACAGACCTATTTCTCTCCTTTCAGTCGTCTCTAAAGTGATGAAAAAGTATATAAACACCGAATTACTAACATTTATTGAAAAACACAGTCTAATCCACGACAGGCAGTATGGATTCCGTCAGCGCAGATCAACTGCCGACCTCCTTTCCTTTATCACCCATTCTTGGAACAGGTCTATGGAACTACACGGTGAATCCCAGATCGTCGCTCTAGATATATCCAAAGCATTCGACCAGGTCTGGCACGCAGCGCTGCTTAATAAACTACCGGCCTATGGCCTACCACCAAAACTCTGTACGTGGACAGCAAATTTCCTCTCCAACCGGAGCATTTTTGTTGTCGTGGATGGCCATTCCTCTAAACTGTATCCAATTAATGCAGGAGTTCCTCAAGGTTTAGCTTTAGCCCCTACTTTGTTTCTTCTCCACATCAATGACCTCCTCTCTAGCACATCCAACACAGTTCACAGTTACGCGGACGACTCCACTCAAATATACAATATTCTAAGCCTGTCTCTTTAGCCCAATTAGATGATGATCGCAGACTCATGGAGGGTTCTGTCTCCGTGGATCTCCAAAAAATATTAGACTGGGGAAGTAAAAATCTTGTACAATTCAACCCCACCAAATAACAGTCTTGCTTTCTTTCTCATAAGAGATACATCAGCCCTAGACCCATCATAATAAACAACCAAGTTATTTAAAGTAATGAGTCCTTTTCACTTGTTGGCATTTCTGTGGATCGAAATCTCAATTGGCACCAACATGTCGCATCAATTGCAGAAGCGGCTGCTAAGAAATTAGGTTTCCTCTTCCGGGCTCGCAAATACTTTTCACCAGCTAATCTCTATACCTTATATACTTCACAAATAAGACCAAACCTCGAATACTGCTCTCACATCTGTGGTGTAGCTGTCGCTTCTACACTCGCTATCCTGGACTCCTTTTAAAAGAGAGCTATACGTCTCATCGGTGACCCTACCCTAACCCAAAGGCTGCCATCTCTTGCCCACCGACGTGCCGTTAGTGACCTCTCTCTCTTTTATAGATATCTGCACGGGCACTGCTCAGAGGAGCTTTCTTCCATAGTTCCTCCACCTGGTGCCCCCAACAGATCTACCAGGGGAACAGAGCGAATGCACCCTTTTACTGTCCAGGTCACTAGACATAGAACTTGTTGTTATGCCCGCTCTTTTCACTCGAAGACTTCCAAGTTGTGGAATTCCTTGCCGGTGCATGTTTTTCCTTCTCCTCCGAACCCACAAACCTTTAAGTCCAGAATTAACAAGTTAGGCAACTTGTTCTTCCTTGTCGACACCCACGGTACTATAGTATTTAGGCTGTGGGCCCTCGTGGTGTGTTGTTGAAATAAAATCTAAAAACCCATGCATCTTATTTAAAAAAGACATATTTGACATTAAAAATATTTTTATGAAAATTCACTACCATAACGCACTTGCTGCGTCCAGACTTTTTCAGACTTGTTTCGATTATTACGTTTTGGCGCCATCCTGCATCTTGTAAATGGCGCGTCTTACGATATATGTTTATAGGAACTTTTAGTACTAAAAAGTGATCTTCTATCTAATGGTAAAGTCCTGCTACAAACAACTGACTCACCAGTGGCGGCTCGTGGTTAAAGACAGTGGGTGTTCTGCAAGACTCTGCCTTTCCCCCCACACACAAACACAATTCTTATTATTTTAGTTTTTACTCACCTACTTTTTATACATTAATTCTACTCTGCGGTCCTTTTTTTGCAGCAAACTTATCAATCGCTCTTTCATTGATGTTTTCTATTTCTGACACGAATTTCTTTTCTATGGATAACATAGAAAGTGCAGTACTCTGTCATGGAATTTCGTAGAAACGTCTTGACACGCTTTAACGTTGAAAAGCATCGTTCAGCCTCCGCCGTTTTCATCGGAGTGGTCACAATAATTTCTAATAATTTTGTGGTTTCTTTTAGAGTCCCTGATAAATTATTTGTAATCAAAAATTTCAGAAGGGGTAATGCACCATTTAAGTCTCTACAATAATTTCTCGAATAAATAATAGGGAGCGGAGTTTTCTGTCGTGCCTTTTCAAATACACGATAAGCTGAACATGCAGTATTTAATTGGGCTTCAGGAAAGTGATTGCAGTATTCTCCAAATTTTTCTGAAAAAAACAGTGAAGCAGCCACAAGATGGTCTGTAAACTCAAATCGATCTTTGGCACAATTTATGATGACATCGCACACTTCAAAGAAACACGATGATCAAATTTGCTATTGCAAGGACGTTTTCGTTGATTTCCTGGTAAGTTGGTACTAATATTTGTGACCTCGTTAATAATATCGTCAATAGTAATTCTAACATGAAGAATATTTTTTTCAAAATTATCTGTAGCATCTTTTACTTGTGTAGGTTCTATTTTCCGCTGCTGTAGTTGATTAAACAAAATGTCCACGTGGAGCATGATATCATGAAAAAAATTAAACCAAAACACGAAATGTACGGCGAATGGAAGAAGCCGCACTACAAATAGTTTTGTTTAAAAAACATTCTTCTATTTCTTCCATACACTCAATGAGGGACTCTCTGTTTTCATACACAACATTAACTGTACGTATGTTAAAATTCCAGCGAGTAGTAGCGCCGTGAGGAATTATTCTATTTGCAGTTTTTTGTAATAATTCCATACGTTGTGGTGAATTAGTAAAAAAACCAGGAATTTCTTGTAAAGTTCAAAAAAAAAAGACACGTACTCGTGTGTTTGCAGGAGCAGATTTAGCCATAATTTAATTAAATTGATGTGCATAACAATGCACAAAATGCGCCAGCGGAAATCGCTTTTTTATACCTGCGTGTTGTCTGCTCATCACTGCCGCGCCGTCGTAACTTTGTGAAATAAGTTTATTAGGACAATTTTTAATTAGTGGATCCCCAACATTTAAAATAGTTTCACTAAGAGTTTGCGCGTCACATTTTGTTGGGTTTATATACTTGCAAAAACGTCCAATTGGCTCACCTCCGTGAATATACCTAAAAATCACGACCAGTTGAGATTTTCCAACAATATCTGTGGTTTTACCTGCTATAACTGCCAAAAATGAAGCACGATTAATTTCACTAATTATTTGTTCGTAACAGACCTCTAGCATGCACTCTAAAATATCCTTCTGGATTTCTTTGGAAGTGCCTTAAAATGTTCACTTAACGTACCGTCAAGTTCCGCCGAAAAATTTATGAGTCCTCGGAATATCCCTGGATTTTCAGAATTATCCGTTTGATGATGTCCTCGCAGTGCTAGCTCGAAAGCCCCGCAAAACTTTATACAGTTGATGATTTTTGACAAGATATATCTATTTTTTGTTATATTATGTCGTTGCAAATTAACCTAATATGCGGAGTCTAGTTGTTCCCTAATATTAGTGCGTTCTAATACCTCAAATTCCATACAATTATACAGATGAGTTCTGGAATTTTTATGGCTTACTATTTTCTCGCTTAAGTGCAGTAAATCTGTTACGCCTGTTTTCATTCAAGCTTTATCTCCTCCAAAAAGCAAACACGGAAAACAATATAAGGCATTTTTCCTATTACACCCACATATCCAACTGTTTTTTCATAAATGTCTTTACTAAATTGTCTTTTATAAGTTTTGCCGCGACTAACACCAGCCATTTCAACCATAAGGTCTCGTAACGGCCTACCTGTCGCTTTTAGTTTCAATTTCTCCTCATACGCGTATTTGAAAAACTTCTTTTCGTTTATTAACTTAAAAACCACATTCATGCCTTTTATGTACAATGAAAACACGCTCTGGCGAATTAAGACAAACTAATAATCTGCAAAACCGCAATCGAATTACTCATACGACAGACAAAGCACACCGATCGGGAAATAATGCAGTCCAAATACTACGTGTCTCAGCGTTATTTTATGGAGGGCCGTTGGAGACGACACGATGAGCGTGGGCGGCCCAAGCAGTGCACAGGCCGTCTTTAAGCGACCCAGATGAGAAATGAAGATGACCCGGCGAGACTTTATTGAGTCTACGACTGGTTCGTTCTGCGCTTATTCTCTGTAGAAAATATATTAAAGGCAAAGAGCGTGCACCAGGTACGATCCGACGTCAGCGTCGACGCACACAGGATCATGGACGACAAGTACTGCAGCGCCGCTATAACCGCCATCCGCCCTTCAGTAGCAGTTGAGTAAGAGTATTGAAAGTTATTTAGCTACCCTGCATTTGCATACCGTTACTCACTGCTCGCTCGACTTGCCTGCTACTACTACTCAACTGCTACTGAAGAGCGGATGGCGGTTCTAGCGGCGCTGCAGTACTTGTCGTCCTTGATCCTGTGTGCGTCGACGCTGACGTTGGATCGTACCTGGTGCACGCTCTTTGTCTTTAATATATTTTCTAGATCCTCGGGGGGCGCGGTAGGAAGTTCCAATAGATATAACAACTGTATAGGAGTTCGAAGTAATGTTCCTCTGGGAGGTTGGACATGGCAGGCTCGGGTTCTTCCATCTTTACCATGGTAAACTTGGCTAATTCGCACCATCTTCCACGTTAGTCGGGGTGCGTATTGATCGTAGAACAAAGCGATGTCATTCACCTTGAATCTTTCGTACGCCGATAAACAGCTGTTCGTGTTTACATTAGCGTTTCTTAACTGTTGTAAATAGTCGATGGACCATTTCTTTCAAAAGTTTGATATAGTACTCGTTGGTGTTCACGCCATTTATTTTTCCGAAAAATACGTTCCACGTACGCGTTAACACGTATGCATTTTTCTAGTCGTTCATAATTGTCTATTGGAAATATTGGTTCCAGCGTTATATTTTCACAAAGCGTTACACTTAGATTGCTAGTAAAAGGTTCGAGTTCACTTAAAAACATACCAGTGTCATCATCATCAACGTACGAAAGATTCAAGGTGAATGACATCGCTTTGTTATACGATCAATGCGCACCCCAGTTAACGTGGAAAATGGTGCGAATTAGCCAAGTTTACCATGGTAGGGATGGAAGAACCCGAGCCTGCGACGTCCAACCTCCCAGAGGAACCTTACTTCGAAGGCCTATACAGTTGTTATATCTATTGGAACTTATATTAAAGGCTGTCGTGGTACGTTTGAAGGTGAAATAAAATCAATAAAAATTCAGCCAAACTAATTTACTTCTTAATCTCAGGGTTTTTATAATGGGCTCCTAAACAGAGATTACAGACAAATATTACTCTTATTACTTTCACTATAATATTCAGTTGACAAACAATGGGAAAGGTGGTAAATCCGGCTTACGTAGCAGAGTTTTTACCCCTTGTCCTTGCTGTTTGCAGGTCGAAACTCTAATGCCTCTTCCTCACCCTGCTGGCAGCCACTTGCTACCTCGTTTTAGGCCGACATATACAGCGGCGTTTCACTCCACGTCACTCACTTATTCTTTTATTATTTTACGCATTTCTGGAACCACTACAAGGCAAAGAGCGTGCACCAGGTACGATCCAACGTCAGCGTCGACGCACACAGGATCAAGGACGACGAGTACTGCAGCGCCGCTAGAACCGCCATCCGCCCTTCAGTAGCAGTTAAGTAGTAGTAGCAGGCAAGTCGAGCCAGCAGTGAGTAACGGTATGCAAATGCAGGGTAGCTAAAGAACTTTCAATACTAACGTCACGCGACCACGATTTCTTTATATGTTATTATTCGTATTAACCCTTTATATTGAAGAATGCAATATTTATTTCTACTGTACATTTTAATCGATAATAAAGTATTAAGTTTATCTCACTTCTTTTAACGCCCCAAAACGAAATAGCAATCTTTATATGGCGTCGAAAACCGGGAACGGGGCTCGGGACGCGAAAGTATAGTCGTAAAACGTGTAGTGAACGTAGAAGTGAATAAAAAAGTTAACGTTTGTGCAGTAAGAAATTAAAATGGAACGTGCTGCAAGAACGAGTTGCCGGTCGCAACTAACGAAGCTACTCAACAACGGTAAAGAAAAAATAGCTAACGTCGATGAACCCATCGAAGAACTCATAGTAATTCGAGACCGAATTAACGCCGCAAATGACAATTTAAATCGTGCTAATCAAGCAGTGCTAACGTTGTTATCAGAAGAAGAGTATAAAAACGAGTTTGACAAGGTTGCTGAGTATCAAGATCAAGTGGCATCTCTCATATCAAGGCTGCAGATAAGAATAAGTAAACAACCCAGTGAAAGCTTAATTCATAATCATACCTACATTAACGAAAGCAACGATACCGAAAGAAGAGTAAATAAAGGTCACGTCAAGCCTCATAAATTAGAGCTTCGCAAATCTAACGGCGAGTTTTCGGATTGGACCTTTTTCTGGGAACAGTTCAGGACAGCAGTTCATGAAAATGAAAGTTTAGATGCTGTGGCCAAGTTTAGTTATCTGGAACAGGCCTTAGTAGGGAAAGCTGCAACAACGATCAGTGGTCTAACGCCATCTGAAAAATCATATGGTGCCGAGAATATTTACATTCTCACGTATAAACGTAAACTCATAGTAGGTTACGTTCACGCGCTATGGATAGTATTTAAATATTAGAATTAATGGATTATCGATAAAATTTATTTTACGTAATTTTACAATGTCTAAAATAATTTGTGTGAAACGTAAATGATTATTTTGGCAGTTCTGCAGCTCTGCAGCACTTATGCACCAACCGCCACTGTAACTCATCCTGTATACTCAGTACAATAAAATTCACAGTATAAATTTTTTTTTATATTAAAATTGCCGACAGTTTCGGAGTACACTTTAATATATATTTCCCTCTCTTTAAGTAAAAATTGTATATTTTGTAATACCCTATTTATATTGATAAAAGATGCCCTTGTGATTAAGGTGTCGTAAAAATTTGAAGGCACCCTGGGCGACAGCCCCAACGATAAATTAAAAAGAATTTGAAACGGAGTCAGCGCAAGGAAGCAAGACAATTTGTTGTTTATCGATCGTGGAACTTGCCTAATTGGAATAGTTGATTAATTAGAATAATTTGTCTTCATTATAAGCTCGGTGTTGTGTTTTAATTGGCTCCTTTGAGCTGAGCTGGTAATGTTAAATGTGATGCGGTAAGAGAACTTACTTTTTTTAACAAAATCAAGTCTCCGTTACACAAACTTTGAAGCCGAGGAGTTTATTTTATAATTTTACATGGGGTCGTAGCGAATGATTAATTAGAAGCTTAAAACTGTTCGACTAATAAAAGCTTATTTACCCAAAAAACCAACCACGTGGTTAACATTATTTCTATAGTAGATTGACTCTAGAATTTGCGATTTCTTTGTATTCATCATCACAGTATAACGACGATATCGCTTTGTCGTCGCAACCATCACTCTTTGCCCCCAGCAGATGTTTTAGTTTTATTGTTGCTTCCATACTTCATCCCTTAGGCCAGGTTTTGCAGAAAAGTTCATCTAGGTCTACCTCCGTCAGCGCAGATCAACTGCCGACCTCCTTTCCTTTGTCAGCCATTCTTGGAACAAGTGTATGGAACTACACGGCGAATCCCAGATTGTCGCTCTAGACATATCCAAAGCATTCGACCAGGTCTCGCACGCAGCGCTGCTTAATAAACTACCGGCCTATGGCCTACCACCAAAACTCTGTACGTGGACAGAAAATTTCCTCTCCAACCGGAGCATTTCTGTTGTCGTGGATGGCCATTCCTCTAAACTGTATCCAATTAATGCAGGACTTCCTCAAGGTTCAGATTTAGCCCATATTTTGTTTCTTTTCCACATTAATGACCTCCTCTCTAGCACATCCAACCCAGTTCACAGTTACGCGGATGACAGTACCCTCCACTCAAATATACAATATTCTTTAGCCCAATTAAATGAGGATCGCAAACTCAGGGAGGGTTCTGTCTCTGTGGATCTCCAAAAATTGTAGGTTTGTGGAAATAGAAATCTTACTGTCCAGATCACCAGACATAGAACATCTTGTTATGCTCGCTCGTTTGTTCCGAGGACCTCCAAGTTGTGGAATTCCTTACCGGCACATGTTTTTCCTTCCCCTCAGAACCTTTAAACCTTCAAGTCCAGCATTAACAAGTTGCCTCTTTCCTCCTTGCCGACATCCACGGTACAATAGTATTTAGGCTGTAAGCCCTCGTGGTGTGTTGTTGAAATGTAAAAAAACCCTCTTCTGTCTTTGCAAGTATGGTCAAGACTTCAATGCTTGAAGTTCAACCCAATCCTCAAACTTATGCTATGGAAGTCAACGATTGAAAAAAAGTAAGTTTATCGCTTATGGGTAGACTTTTTCAATAAAAGATTAATAATAATAATAATAATAACAATCTTTCTTTACCGCAATCAATATATACAAGGTGCAACATTCAAATGGAATAAATTCAGTATTTCAATTATTGTGCATATCCATGAAAAGTCTGTGGTTGATGAATGAAACGTTCAAAACCATCCCATGATACACACACACACACACACACACACACACACACACACACACACACACACACACACACACACACACACACACACACACACGCATATCCATGAAAATTCCCGAAAGTCGCCAATTTTAGATTAAAAAATGACATCCTGCAACGTCTAAACTTCACCCCTACATTCAGCCGCCTCCAACTGACAGTTGCAGCAACCAAACCACAGCATATTATTATGCTGTGACCAAACTTTTAAATAGGAATTAGCGGCTTATGATACCTCATTTTAAAGTTCTTTTTGTTCCCTATTCAAAAATACTATGGTTTTAAAACTTGTTGAAAAATTAACGGTAGAAAAAAGAAATCCATCTGATTGATCAACTTCGCTACCACACATTAAAAAATTAACACCTAATTGCGTTTCATTCTTGATAATGAGAGAGGATGCAAAAAACAGAGGGTCCTTTCTGAACGGTATCAATTGAAAAGGAAGACATAAAAAGTTATCAACATTCTTCATAGTTGGCAATGTTAGTTTTGTTTAAAATGCCTTAGCAACTTGCTGTGTGATTGTAACCGCATGACAGTAGTTGTTGGTTGTTGCCTGAAATTCAAAAACATGGTTTATTTAACAGAAATGCATAATAAGTACACTTGGAGAACCCAAATCACCACAACACATATTTTAAAAAGACCTTACGATCGTTTCACTGACCACGTCAGCATCATCAGAGGATGAAAAATTCTAAATTAAATTAGCATCTACAATGTATTTATATCGCACCTAGGTAGACGAACTAAGCCGAAGTAAACATTATAATGGAGACTGGCCAGGGTTGTATTTATTCCTAAACCTGGGCGTCCAACAGACCAGCCAAGTCCCTGAGGCCAATAAGTCTCATGTCCTTCTTGCTGAAAACAGTGGAAAAACTGCTCGACCGGCACATTAGGGGCGGTGTACTGGAAGCATATCCTCTACACTGCGGACAATATGCATACAGAGCAGGATTCTCAACAGAAACAGCACTGCACCAACTGGTGCTGAAACTGGAGAATACGCTGGAGAACAAGGAGGTGGCGCTGGGGGCCTTCCTAGACATAGAGGGGGCCTTTAGCAACACCTCGTTCGGATCGGTTCTGGCAGCTGCCCGGGAGCGTGGAATAGAGGAGACCTGCTGCAGGTGGATCGGTTCCATGCTCAGGGACAGGGCGGTGTTCACCTCACTCGCGGGAGGGACTCTGCTGGCGGGGGTCGCGGCGGGGTGTCCGCAGGGGAGCGTTCTGTCTCCCTTGCTCTGGTGTCTAGTCGTGGACGGCCTGCTGGGGAGGCTCTCGGGAGGGGTGTATGAGGTACAGGGCTATGCGGACGACATTGTCATCATAGTCCGAGGAAAGGTCACACAGGCAGTGTGGGAGCGTATGCAGACTGCACTGAAAGTGGTGGAAGGGTGGACGGTTGATCAAGGGCTCGGGGTGAGCCCCGAGAAAGCAACCGTCGTGCCGTTTACGAGGAGGAGGAAGTGTGAAAGCCACAGAACTCTCACTCTATACGGTAGGAGCGTTCCAATCGCCAGGGAGGTAAAATATCTTGGGGTCGTATTGGACTCTAAGCTAACCTGGAATGGTCACATTGGAAAAATACTGCGTAAGGCAGTCATGACCTTAGCCGTCACTAGGCGGCTATATGGAAAAACGTGGGGACTAAGACCTAGTATGGCCCACTGGCTGCACACAAGGGTGGTCAGACCATCGTTAACATATGCGGAACTGGTCTGGTGGCCTAAGGTGACACAATCCAGTGCCAAACAAAAACTAGGCAAGATCCAAAGGATGGCTTGCCTAGGCATCACAGGGGCCATGTCTTCAACCCCAACAGCCGCCATGGAGGTGTTGCTGGATCTACCCCCCCTACACTTAGTTATTATGGGAGAGGCCAGGCTAGGACTATACAGATTAGCCTGCAATGGTAGACTGAAGATCAACCCAGGCTTCAGGGGCCACTGCAAAATTCAGGAGATCGTGAAGGAGCCCATGCTTGAAATGAGGTCAGACTTCGCGAGCCCGCGAATGTGCAGGGAAAACAACTTTACAGTGGAAATCCCTGATCGCGAGGCATGGCGGGAGGAGACGCCGGGCATGCCACGGGACGCGCTCGTCTGGTTCACGGACGGATCTGGCGGGGAGCGTGGGACGGGGGCAGGTGTTTACTCGGAAGGATCGAGGGTAAGTCATAGTATTTCCCTCGGAGCCCATGCAACGGTGTTTCAGGCCGAGATGTACGCCATCCTGCACTGTGTGCGGGAGAACAAGAGGAGGGGCTACACCAACAAGCAGATCCTCATAGCCACAGACAGCCAGGCAGCCCTTAAGGCACTAAGTAGCCCACGGGTAAATTCCTGGCTGGTGAGTGAGTGCCGAGACGAGACGAGCGACCTGGCTGGGCAGAATGAGGTGACCCTCATCTGGGGTCACTCGGGGGTTAAAGGCAATGAAGAAGCTGACAGTCTCGCGAAGAGAGGGTCAGCAGAACCATTTATGGGACCAGAACCGGCCCTGGGCGTGTCAAAGAGCACTGCCAGGGGAGCCATTAAGTCCTGGGTCAGAAACCAACACAAGGTGTACTGGGCGGACTGTCCAGGGCTCAGACATGGGAAGTCAATAATTGACGGACCCAGTTCAAAGAGAGCTGTGGAGCTGCTAAACCTTAGCAGAGGACAGCTCAGAAACACAACAGGTCTCTTGACGGGACACATGGCCGTCAAGAAACACCTGCATAAAATGGGGCGGTTCGAAGGGGACCTCGCATGCAGACTCTGCGGCGAGGGGGAGGAATCAGCCCAGCACATCTTGTGTGAGTGTATAGCTCTGGACCGGAAAAGACAACTGATCTACGGTCACTCTAGACCGGAGACAAAGCAATATAAAACTTCACCCTACCAATCGCTGTGCAGACTAGTTCAAGGCACAGTGATCTTGGAATGGGTGGAGTAAGACTAAGGGTATGCACAATCAACCAAGGGTTGCGGTGCTATCGGGGCGGCAAGGCCGCGGACGAGCCCTGAGGGAACAAAAAAAAACCATTTTAATCGGCGACCTATCGTTTGTCTATTGTATCAATATTGAACGGACGAGGTCGAGGAACTACTTTAATATTCTGGTTGACAAATTTATGAGCTTTTATCTAATTTCAAGGATAATGGCTTAAAATGAAAGGTACCGCGATATTTACGAAAGCTCACGTTCTTTTTGATCTATAAATTCACCATGTGAGTATTGGAGCCCGTGACGAGCACCGACAAGCACATCTGGCGAACAGACCAATAACAACCGCACACCTTAAAAAAAACGAAACCTTTTATTATAGACGTTTTTATGAGTAGATTTGAGACGGATTTAAAAAATAAAAATGGGTATTTCCCTAGAGTTTGGTTTCGTTATGTCGACGATATTTTTGCAGTGTTTGACACAAATATATGCAAGGTTGAAGAATTTACTGAAAAATTAAATAGTCAATTTGATTCAATAAAATTTACCCACGAAATAGAAATCAATATACTTCCTTTTATAGATTTACTAGTTAGTAAAAATAAAAATTATGACTTACTTGAATTCGATGGCTACAGGAAGGAAACTGCCACTATTAGTTATATTCCTAACGACTCACATCATACGTTTGCAAGAAAACGGCTAGTTTAAATTTCTTGGTAAACAGATTGATACATTTTCCGTTAAGTAAAAGTATATTTAATATAGAATTAAAGTACATAAAAAATGTGGCGAGATATAACGGTTATTTGGATGGTTTAGTGGAAAAATTGGTTAACAAACACAGAACAAAGAAAATGATATCTGAATGTACGACATTTAAGAAAGATAAAATAGAGAAAAAAATTGTTTGTCTATCTTCTGAACCACGTATCACAAAGGGTTTGAAAAGTATTTTTAAGAAAGCCGATTTACATTTGACTTTTTCGTCAAAAAGTAATTTAAAAAATTTGTTGGGTAATACAAAAGACAAATACAAAGCCACCAAGATGTCGGGTATTTATGAGATAAGTTGCAAAGATTGTAATCTTAAATACGTGGGTCAAACCAAGAGAAACATAGCATTAACCCTTTATTTTCACTTTGCATTTGACCAGCTAAACACTCCTAACTTGTTTTTACGTAGAATAAGAAATCAATATAAACACTTGTTTTTATGTAGAATTTTTGTTGGAATATTCATCCTCTGTTAAAGTTAACATTGTGTGGGAAACAAGCGTTTTTCTTAAAAAAAGATGTGCGGTTGTTATTGGTCTGTTCGCCAGATGTGCTTGTCGGCGCTCGTCACGGGCTCCAATATTCACATAGTGAATTTATAGATCAAAAAGAACGGGAGCTTCCTTAAATATCGCGGTACCTTTCATTTTAAGACATTATCCTTTAAATTAGATAAAGGCTCATAAATTTGTCAACCAGAAGATTAAAGTAGTTCTTCGACCTCGTTCGTTCAATATTGACACAACAGACAAACGATGGGTCGCCGACTACAATCTTTACTTTGGCTTAGTTCGTCTACCTAGGTGCGATATAAATACATTGTAGCTGCTAATTTAGTTGAAAAATTTTCAATCTCTGATGATGCTGACGTGGTCAGTGAAACGATCGTAAGGTCTTTTAAAAATATGTGTTGTGGTGATTTGGGTTCTTCAAGTGTACCTATCAGTGCTCATCACAGGTTCCAGTTTTCACATAGAGAAATGCATACAATAACAATTCTACAGATGATTGGTTACATAGATAAAACACGATCACAGATCCAAGTTACTCGCCTATTTCAAGAAAAATTTCCAGATTTTTCGCCTACATCCCAAGGGAAAATTAGTAAAATTTAAAAGCAATTTACCGA
The DNA here is from genome assembly GCA_964006375.1 of Tillus elongatus. Taxonomy (NCBI): domain Eukaryota; kingdom Metazoa; phylum Arthropoda; class Insecta; order Coleoptera; family Cleridae; genus Tillus; species Tillus elongatus. The sequence goes on along the minus strand of OZ023263.1, from coordinate 35,826,504 downwards.
GCTTGGACATGTAAGGGAGATACAAAAAAAAACTTCTAATGCACTGAGTTATGATACCAAATTGGATGTAATGCTTGAGTTTGAGGAAAAGCCACATATTTTGAGTCGACAAGCAGCCACAACCACAGCATAAAGAATACCCAGCACTGAATCTTCTATGTCGGCCCTTTGATGTTGCCAGAATATAATATTTGACCTTGCCCATATCGCTCCGCTTAACGGACCAGGGTGGGACTCGGCATATAGTTATGCTGTTCTCGAGTCACAAGCGTTCTCGCTCATTTTATCGCCAGGGCCGTATTATCTTTTTTAAAGCAATGTTATTATTGTATACAGCAAAATATTACGTAATTGAAACAACCATAATTAAATATAGTCTAAAATATAGTGTTAGTAGAAGCAATATAACTAGGATAGATTAGATCCTCGTGAATAGCATCTCACATTTAGACATTTTAAAGTATATTAAATTATTTAGTCAAAATTTATAATAAATTCGCGTCTGTCAAGTACGGCATTGTGGCGTATTTTTATAAAATTCATTCAATCTTAAAATTCAATTTAAAAAAATCTGAAAGTGACCTCTGATATACCTCGCTATAAGAAAGTCTGGACGCAGCAAGTGCGTTATATGCGCGAATTTTCATAAAATTGTTTCAAATCACAAGTTTACAAAAAAAAAATAAGTTTGATGAAACTTTTATACATGTTGCCTTCACAATTGCTTCGTTACATGCCAAAATTGAGGATACAATAACAAATATCACATATTGCTAGGTCTGTACGTTAAACAAGCTATACTAGGTGTACTTCAGAGCGAAGAAAGTGCGTGCTCACAAAAAAATATTTAAAATTACAAAGTAAAATTGAAAAGATTCGTGCAGCATAAAACGACAATGATCACATATTGTCATGTTCTTATGTCAAACAAAACATTTCAAATTATATAATGCTAACCTACATAGGCTTAGCCGTTTATAAATATATAAATTAATAGACGAGTAAATGAACATAGAAATAAATAGAATAAAATTGAAAAGATACGTGAAGTATAAAACGACAAAGATCACATATTGTCATGTTTTTATGTCAAACAACACTTTTAAAATTATATAATCTTAACCTACATAGGCTAAGTCGTTTATAAATATATAAATTAATAGAGGAGTAAAAGAACGTATAAATAAATAAAATTAAGCTAATTATAAAGTAACGTAGATAACTAAAATTAAATGAAAGTGTTTGTCAATTTTAAATCAAAAATTATTGCCATCATTACTACACTATAAATGACGCCATATAATTAACTTACTTCTATTGATATTTTTAAAGTTTTTATTGACGTTTTTTAAAGTGTAATATAGTTTGACTCTTTACTTATGCTGTGCCACAACTTTGGATGTTAGCGATTTATCGATTATTCGTATATTAGACAACATTCTGGACGCAGCAAGTGCGTTATGGTAGCGAATTTTCATTAAATGCTTCAAATTTGAATAATTCAATCAGCTATGAACCTAGAAAGTTGAGTTTTAATTTTAGTAAGGCCTTTATCGGGGCAACAAAAAAGAAATTTCATTAAAATGGCTTTGTTAGTTTTTGAGATACAAATTTTTCTTTCCGAAAAACCAATTTTGTCTTGAAAAAACTGGTCCGATTGGGCTGGTTAACGAACTCGTCCGCGGTCTTAACAAAATGAAGGTTTGTGCTATATACATACATATATATATATATATATATATATATATATATATATATATATATATATATATATATATATATATATATACACAAACGGACCTTGGTGTTGGGTTCTAGAGGCCCAAATTCGCGCTTATTTGAAGAAATGTTTGCAGTCTCATCATCAATATATTTCTATTAGCGAATTAAAAAAAATGCCAAAAATAAAATGAATGCCTATAAATTGAGACAAACTCAGGAGTTCATGGAAAACGATTTTGACAGAAGAGCGTCTTTGTGTGAACAAATGATATAAATGTTAGATAACAATCTGATCCAACTAGAACATGTTTTGTTTTCTGATGAGTGAAGTTTTCATTTCACGGCCATGCTAATCGTCAAGATTGTCACTACTGATCGAAAAAAATCCACACTGGATGAGAGAAGAACAAGGTTAACCTTTGGGGAGCAAAGCACCAGCAAAGTACCAAATCAATGTCCAGTAAGTTACTCGACATGATATTTCCAAATGGGTGGATCGTTAAAATGGTGAGCCCGACTCCCCGATCTTATGCTATTAGACTTCTACTGGCGATATGTAAAAAGTATTATACACCAAACAAAACAACGAGATTAACTGACTTAAGAAAAGGTTCGGGACGCAGCAAGTGCGTTATGGTAGAGAATATTAGTAAAAATGCTTTTAATGGCAAATATATCTTGTTTTTAAAAGAAAGACATTTGGTTGGCAGTATAACCTATATATTAGTAACAATCTACCGTATTTCATTAAAATAGCTTCGTTGTTTTAGAAAGTACAAACATTTTCCGAAAATAAACTTTAAAAGTTCCAGAAAAAAAAACTGGTCCGATTTTCCTGGATAACGAACCTCGTTAAGCTGTTTACACACCTGCCAGGATATAATAATTCACAAACAGCTTTAGGACCAAAATTGAAAAAAATGAAAATTTCCAAAAAACTTCTTTTACAGAGAATCACCATTTTTTTTAACAGAAATTGCCTTCAGTAATGTTACACTAAATTAAATTTTTCACCAAAATTCGACAACTTTTTTTTTTTTACAATAACTTACTAAACATTTATTATTAATTACCAACATATAACAAAAATCTTCCAAAAATAAGTGCCACAGAAACACTAAAAACATTTCTACGAAAACTTTTAAAATTCAGCCATAACTTGAGCGTGCCCGTATACGGCAGCTCGATTTTTTCGACGAGTAATACAAACAAAAAGCTCTCGGAATGCGTCATTTCCATGGGGCTCCGCTATCTGTTGATAAAAACGCCGTTTCACAATTTGTGATATGTGTTTGATATATGTGCCAAAAACGTGGAAAGTTGCAAAACAATTGAAATAACTCAAAAACGATGAACGATATCAATTTTTTTTCTTACAAACATGCATTATAATTCGCTATAAAACACAAAAATGCAATAAAATAAGGGGGTGTTCTGTTAAAAAAAGAAAATGTGTATCACCAACGACTTATGGTCCAACCTGTGATTGTCAAAATAAGTTTATAAGATGCAGCTCCAGATACCCTATAAATAACGTATATACTTGTTTGTCATATCTTGTATAATAACGGATATATTGAGCTTTGCCATAGAAAAGTGCCACCTTGTATATGTGTAAACAGACAAAAACTTAAACTGACCCCGTATATGGGTTTTTGGGGTTCTAGCTCGCGCTCATTTGAAGAAAACTGTTTAAAATTCATAAGTCGCTGTCTTCTCAATAATTATTTTTTTCTACGAAAATGTGCTAAAATATAGACTATTAAACCATAGACTTTATAGCTGAAACGACTACCGAAGCATCAGAAAGAGGGTCTATTTGAAATGAATTTTCTGAAAATATTTTAGTAAAATGAAACAATGATAGTCGAAGCTGAATCTTAAGGCTTTGTAAAATACACTTCTTGCGGCATATTGTCTAAAAAATCCGTATTTCTTCCAAATTCGTTGTCTGGAAATTGCAAATTTTGACGTTTCAAATCGCGAATTTGACGTTTGAAGAGGAAAAATTATCAAATTTTCAAAATACTTTTTCTGCTACTTCTTGACGTTTTTGCGTTAAGAAAACTTAACCGTTGGATGTAATATTCAATTGGTTTTGTTAATAACACAAAATATTTTGTTGTGCTTTCCTCTGATCACCAGCGGCACCCAATTTTTTTTCTTAAAATGCCAATAAGTTTTTTTACTTTTAACTTAGATATCTGAATTTTGGAATGTAGTGTAAGTTGGATAGTAAAAATGTATATGCCAAATTTGGTTGTAATATCTCTGCTAACGAACTTATCCAAGCCACTTACAAAAGGAGGGTACGTACCAAATTTCATTAAAATCGGTCCATTATTTTTTGAGTTATCGATACGATATATATATATATATATATATATATATATATATATATATATATATATATATATATATATATATATATATATATATATATATAAACACATACTTCCTCATTAGTGAATTTTAGGTTTTACGAAAAATTCGCTAAAAAGAATAATGTTTGCGATTAGTTCAGTCACGGCTCAGATGCTGATTAACGTTAGAATATATTTTTATTCACTATTAAAATGTTGCCAAGACGTTCAAGGCATGCACTTTGAACATCTCTTACATTCCGGTTGATGTGTTTTTTATTTTTTTCTCATTAACAAGAATGAATCGCGAATAGTAATTAATTTTTTAGTGTGTTGTAGCGAAGTTTGTCAATCAGATGATTTTTTCTTTTTTTTACTGTTAATTAATAAGTAAAAGTAACAATAATTAATAAAATTCTTACTTACCATAATGCTATTTACCCTGGGATAAAGTATACCAGAATCAAAATGCAACCTTTGATCCACAACAGCACGTTTTTTGGGGTCTTTGGGGTATAATTCATCACTATTACCATATTGGCCTACTAGGTAACCTACAATAGCATGACTGTCCCATATCACGAAGTCATCGTCTACTAATGTTGGAATAGTGTGCTGAGGATTGAGCTGAAACCAAAAAAAAAACGCTACTAGATTTGTACGCTACAATGAATCATTATAAAATAGTTATGACATAGAAGAAACGTAATAAGAGTAAATTATTATAAGATCTTTTCTTTATTTTGATTTTCAGTAGATACTGCCACCAAAATATTTAGTGCAGTAGTGATAATATGGCAGAAAATTATAACTTTAGTTTCAGTTGGCCCAATTTTTTTAAAATTTATTTAAGCATCTTGTTTACAGAGTAAAATAACCTAAAAATCCCAATGTGGGTTATCACAGGTATAATTTACGAACAAAGAAAATATATGGCTCCTATTTAACTTAGTCTAAGATTCTTCTCATTCACCATACTTCTGCAACGGTGGTGGCCCCTTGATTCGGGACCGCAAACACTTCTGGCCACTTGCTAAAATAATCCATGGCTACAAGCATATAGCGATTTCCTGCGCCTGTTTTAGGGAAAGGACCAGCCATGTCGATTGCAATTCTTTCGAAAGGGGCTCCCATGTTGTACTGTTCCATTCGCTTTCTGGTTCTTGATTTAGGCCCCTTACTGGATGCACACTCTTGACAGGTTTTGACCCATTCTTCCACATCAGCTCTACATCTTAATCAATAAAAACGTTCTCTGACCTTTTCCAAAGTTTTCTTTACCCCTAAATGGCCTCCACCTGCCCCGCCATGAATCTCCTCGATTACCTCCCTAACTCTTGGCCGCGGATTGATTATTTGCTTCAATATGCGGGTTCCATCCTCTGACTCCCGATTCCTGACCACAAGATCACCTTCGATGTCAATAGTCCCACTGGGACCAGTAACTTTTGGTGGCAACGCTTTTATCACTAACTTCGCACCAAGTGGGTCTTTCGTGGCAAGTCTCCTTCCATCTGTAGATTGGTTGGATATCAAAGTCTTCTTTTTGGTCCTCCAATAACCTCTGCGGGTCCCATCGGTTAATGGGTTGCACCGTTGTCCCCCTAGACACTTCGACATTCAATCCTTCTTTGTTTTCGGCAGAGATGCAATGCTTGCATTTTGGTGGTCAAGGCCTCCTAGATAGGGCGTCGGCATTACCGTGCTGTTGTCCAGTGCGGTGTTCGATGGTAAAATTGTACTCTTAAAGGCGTTTAAGCCACCTCTCCATCTGCCCCTCTGGATTTTTAAATTGAAGATACCAGCGCAGGGAAGCCTGGTCGGTTCTCAGGAGAAATTCTTGACCATACAGATATTTGTGAAAATGCTCCAACGTCTTGATAATGGCCTTCCTGTTCCTGCGAAAGAACACGTCCAATACCAACATTGCTCGCGTCCGTGTCCACGATAGACCTGTGACCAGGCTGGGGGTATGTCAGAATCGGGGATGGACAGAGAGCCCGTTTTAGTGTCTTGAATGCTTTTTCACAATCATTAGTCCAAATGAAGGGTGTCTTTTCTTCCGTCAGTTTATGCAAAGGTTTCGCAAACCCCTTTACAAAACGGCGGTAATATGTGCAGAGGCCCAGAAAGCTTCGCAGCTGATGTACATTGGTTGGAATGTTCCAAATCATAATACAGTCTGTCTTCTCTGGGTCGGTTTTGACTCCATCTGGGGTGATAATGTGGCCTAAGTACTTGACTGCTTTTTGAAAGAGACAGTATTTCTTTGGATTTAATTTAAAATTGACTCCCTTTAGTTTCTGCAACACTTGTTCACATTTTTCATGCGATCTTCGAACGACTTTCCTAAGATAATGACGTCATATAGATACACGAGGCATGTTTTCCAGTGAAGACCTCTTAGAACTGTCTCCATTAGACGCTCAAAAGTGGCTGGAGCATTACAAAACCCAAATGGCATGACGTTGAACTGTCACAGTCCACTACCAGTGGTAAACGCAGTCTTTTCTTTGTCTTTGGCTCAATTTCGACTTGCCAGTAGCCACTTTTCAAGTCCAATGCCGAAAACCATCTTGCACCTGCCAGTGTGTCAAGTGTATCGTCAATTCTGGAAAGTGGATAGATGTCTTTCTTAGTGACATCATTTAACCGGCGGTAATCTACACAAAACCTCATGAAGCTACCTTTCTTTTTGACTAACAGTAATGGAGAGGCCCAAGGGCTTTGCGATGGTGCCTGCTCCATCTCCCTTAGTATGGTGTCAACTTCGTGCTGTTTTGCCAATGGTACCCTTTGCGGTGGTTGCTTGATTGGTACAGATGTCCCAGTCTCAATGCGATGGTGTACTAGGTATGTTCTTCCAAAATCGTTCTTTGTAGATGTCTGTACTGTTTCTATTACCCCAGATGTTGGCAAGGTATACTAGATGTGTATTGGTGTGACTCACGTATATTGTTTTTCTGATTTCGTTACTAATGAAGGGACCAATCCTTTTCAGTTGTGCACACACACTTATCACCTTGCTTATTACATAATTCATTTGTTCTTTAAAATTGAGCCTTTCGTCCAATATTACTCCTAGATAACTCACATTTTTCACTTTGTTTAGCTCGACATTATTTACTCTAATGTTACTCAAACTAAAGTTTACTCGTGACTTCTGAACACTACGTATGAGCACTTTTCTTCATTGATGAGAATTCGATTGTTCTCGGTCCATTCGCTTATTTTTTGCAGGTCGTTTTGTATTGCTGTTTTCATCTATCCAGGTGTACCAGAGCAGAGAAAAGCAGCGTCATCAGCATATAAGACTGGATGTCCTTGCAGGTCGAATGTGACCAGGTTATTGATATAGATATTAAAAACTGGCGGCTAGAGCAGTGAGCCTTGCGGAACACCCGTTGTAACCCTTTCTGTATGGCTTTGTATGTTACCACAAGAAACAAACTGAGATCTGTTGTGTAGATAGTCCCGAAATATTCCAAGCGGTTTGCCAGTGATACCTAATAATTCCAGTTTTGACAAGAGTATTTCGTGATCAACTGAGTCAAATGCCTTTTGAAGGTCTACGAAAATTCCACCTACAGGTTTAGATTTTGGTACATATAATCAAACAATTCTACCATTGCAGTTTGAGTGCTTTTGCCTTGCATGAACCGATGCTGCCTCTCAGTTATGATATTGTCCAGGGAGAGATAATTCTTGAGTCTGGACCACAAACCCTGTTCGAATATGTTTGCTAAAATAGCACTGATATTGGTGTGTAGTTTTTCATGTTATGCCTATCCCCACTTATATATATATATATATATATATATATATATATATATATATATATATATATATATAGCTATTAGAAAAAACTAAACAAAACACTTATGACAGTGCAGTTCCTCACACGGCTGCTGTAACCAAGAAGGTTCAAGATTTTCGTTATTGACCACCTCCCATATAGTCCCAAACGCTTCTTGTATTTGAAAGGTGGCTTTATGGAAAACTGTTTTAAAAGGACGAGGAACTCAAGACTGCCATTGTCAACTCGTTCAATTCCCAGGCGGCGAACTTCTATACAGAGGGGTTACTGGTGTAGCGTTACGAAAAGTGTTTAGAACTGAATGGCGATTATGTGTATAAGTGAATGTCAAATCAATTCTACTTATTCTTTTAGGATGTAAAATTTATTTACACTCGAAAATTTTATAATCGAAGCATAATTAATTTTTTAAATTACTTTTTTATTTAGGTGTATCTGACATCCATCTTTATATGAGGTACCTAAATGTGTCACCGTTCATAACCTAAATCTAACATAGTACATTAATCTGATACTTTTAAAACCTAAATCTGTCATTGATGATATTATTTAATTAAAAAGTAATAAAATAAGGCACATAAAACAAAATGTACTTATCTTTATTTAAATATATTATTTAGGTAACATAATTTTCATATTTTTCTATTTCTGGAATAACAAAATTATTCCTGTTGTTGACTGGCTTGGGTTCCAAAATTTGTTCAAGGATATCTTTAAACCCGTATTCGAATTCATCATTCGGTTGAGGCCACTTCCACTTATTAAGGCCACTTGGTGCCACGACACTAACAACTGCACTGTTTTTTATAGTGATTATTCTTCCAGGGTATTTTTTTGAATCATAATCAACAATCACGTAATCATTTTTCGCGAACCGTTTCTTTGCAGTTGCTTGCGGTTGAGAAATCTCTTGAACATTCTTTTTTAATTTCTTTTTTCTTCTTTTTCTGCTTTGACTTCTTCTCTCTTTCTTTTCCTTTCCTTTACTTCTTCTCCCTTTTTAATAATTTCTTCCTCTTTTTTTCATAATATTCCTTCCATTTGTCCGAAGTGCAGACACTGGGGATTTTCTCCTTTGATTTTTTTTTTCGCTCAGTGGATCCTCTAGGCCAAAAAAGAATATTTTAAAATGGTAACGGGATAATTGTAGCACTAGATTGACTTGAGCCAGGGTTACTTAATTATTTTTTTTTAGTTGCAGGTGGACATTGCGTATTTGGAGTCAAATGTCGGTCATCGTCAATATTTGCGTCCTTTTGTTCGGCTGATGTTGGACATGGCCTATTTGGAGTTAAATGGCGGTCTTCATAAATATTGGCATCATTTTGTTTAGCTGATATTGACCATTGCCTATCTGGAGTCAAATGTCGGTTATCATAAATATTTTCGTCATTCTGTTTAGCTGATGTTATATCTTTTAATGACCGTTCAACTATTTCTGAATTCTGTTCATGTTTCTGTTCCAAGTTATATGTTTGATTATTGGTTGCATGTTTTCCTATCAACGTCTTATCTTTTATATTTATTTCCTGGTCATTATAACTCTTGGCCTGTGTTTCAAATTTTCCCTCTTCTTTATTATCTGAATGCTTTTAATTTTGTTTAGGAAGCAAATTATTAATCCAATCTCCTTCTAAAACCAAACAATTTTCTATAATGACATTGGGAACAACGGTGTTTTCTTGATCAACAATCTGTTCAACATTATCTCTGGTAACACTGCATCTTCAATACTATTTTGGGATTCTTGATTTATATCATACCAAATTTGGAACAAACCTTTTTCTTCTGTCAATTATTTCCAATGTTTTTTAAACAATGTGATTTCCTCAGATCCAATCCTGTTCTCAAGAAAATTTAGATGTTCTATTATTGCCTTCTTGTTAGTATCCAATAAAGAAATATCCGCTGTTTTATGAAGAGCTGGAGCTACCGGCTGGCCAATTAGGCATTTGGAATAATCGACTGATTTTTTACTAAATGGAAACAATCCACATTTTCTAAACGAATTTTTTAATATGGTTTTGGAATCCAAACTTTCTAAGCTTTCCTTTAGAAGAGGAGCAAAATTTTCTTTTTTAAGAGTTTGCCTTTTATTTTCTAATCTACATTTAGATATTGCGTGTCTGTACTTAATTTTTAGGGGTTGAAATACTTCCACATCCATTGGCTGAAGAATGTGGGTTGCGTTTGGAACCAAGCTCACTAAAATAATTCCTTTGTCGCTGCAAAAATTGCTAAGCTCCATTGTTAAATGGGACTTATGACCGTCTACGTAGAGTACTACTGAAAGCTCAATACAATTTTCTAAGACCCATGGGCAAATAATATTTGACACATACTCAAAAAAGATCTCCGACGTCATCCACCCATTTTCGGATTTTCCTATACCCCATTTATCGGGAAACTGCATCACAATATGTTTAGTGATTCTGTCGTAAGAAAAAATTACCATTGGTGGAGCAAAATATCCTGCAGCATTTCCTAAAAGAGAATGAAACACTAATGATTTGCTTTATTATTATTATAGTAAAAGTTATTATTATAGTATTTTTGTTTTGCTTTGATAGTCGAAAATGATGTGATGCACACAATAGAATTACCTGTTACCAGTGTCGTTATTGACTCTTTCTCATTGGCGTTTGCGAATTGTACACTGATTTGGAGTCCCTTTTAACCAAAACTTGTTTTCCTTTTGGTGCCAAACAGAATCCAACTTCATCGGCTTCGGGCTCGTTGATAAAAATATTATTTAAATTAAAATACCTTTCGATCTCTTTAAACCAACTTCTTATCTTTACTTTTGTAATTGACGCTCTTGTACTCGTTAAATTTTGTAACATTCTAAGACTAATTTCAGGATTGGATCTTAGGAAACCCTCGTATCCTTTCCTACCTGGCCGGCCTTCATGAAAGCCATTTTCCCTTTTTAGATTGTTCACTAATTGTACAACACTATCTAATAGTTGGTCTTTGGTAACAGGGAAACCTGTTTTGCCTACAGAGATAATCCAATTTTTTAATATTGTTTCTTCAACTTCCGTTAGATTGGTTGATTTACTACTTTTGCAGTGTTCAGGATAAATGCTCTTTATTTTAGAAATAATAGTTGCACGAGGTACCCCGAACATCCTACTGGAAACAGCAGTATCTGTGCCTCTTCTAGACCATTTTTTAATTGCTCCTTGGGGTATCTGCAATGTTTTTCACTCATTTTTACCTGCAAAGAAAAAAATAATTGTACCCAAATCTGACAGTTGCACCTAAATCTAACACCCATGTCAAATTTAGGATTTCCCTAAAATTTTTAGGTAATTGGTAAGAACAAAGATGGCTAATATTTCAAATAACAAATTAAAGTGAAAAGAATAAGGAGTATGCGTGTATAGTGTTTCTCCTAAATCTGACACCTGGTGGGTCCTCTTTTCGTTCCTAAGACCGACACCCAAAAAATAAATATAATGGCGGTAAAAATACCCAAACCTAGGTTAAAATAAGGTAGACCAACCCTAAAACCTTTAAAAAAGTAAACTTCTAGTCTAATATTGCTTTACTGCAAAAGTAATTGTAGTTGTGAAAAAATAAAATTTCCACTTACCTTAGTAGTCAACAAGCGACCCAACCGCGTGATATGGTCAGATGTCAAATGCCATCAACCACTTTTTGTCAACTGGGAGTTGGTTGATATTGTATTATATAGTGGGGGAAATATCAAGGATGTTAAAAACTAAAAGCCTGCTCATTAATTTTATTCAATATTCTTATTTCAGCATTTTTTATCAAAAAGTGTCAGAAAATGGTACAGTGACAGAATATGGAACACTTACCTTTTCTCACGACTTCATTTTAGTGAATTTTCTTAAAAAAAATTCACTAATGAGGAGATCCCGACTTTTGAATTTTGAAAAAATTTCTTCGCATGAGCGCTAATTAGGCCCCCCAGAAAACATATCCGGGGTCAGTTTCAATTTTTATATGTTTATATATATATATATATATATATATATATATATATATATATATATATATATATATATATATATATATATATATATATATATATATATATATATATATGTATCACACCGATAACTCAAAAAATAATGGGCCGATTTTGATCAAATTTGGTGAAAAAATTCCTTTTGCAAATGGCTTGAATGAGTTCGTTAGTCAGGAAAATCTGCCCAGGTTTTCCCGGAAAATTTTGTGTTTTCTTTCACAAAAAAATCATATCTCCGGAATTAACAAAGGAAGGGCAACCAAATTTGGGACGCAGGCTTACATCCTTATAGGTAAGTTATCTACCAAAATTTAGCTATGTAGGTCAAAAGACAAAAAAGTTATAGGCATTTAAAAATAAATAAATTGGGGTTTTCCTCAAAACGTCAAAGTGGCGATTTAAAATGTCAAAATTGGCAACATTTAGGCAAATAACTTAAATCTAATACGGGCTATAGAAATAAAATGTCTCTAGAAGGATGTTTTACAAACCCTAAAGTCTTAGTTTCAACCGTCATTGTCCTTCATTTTACTAAAATATTTGCAGAAAATTCATTTCAAATAGACCCTTTCTCTGATGCTTGGCAGTAGTCTTAGCTATAGAGTTTATTATTTAATGGTATATAATTTTTTTCGAATTTTCGTAAAAAATTAATAAAGCTCAATATATCCGTTATTATATAAGATATGAAGAAAATTTGTATATATTAATTATAGGGTCTCTTTGTGATACAAATTTCCTTTTTTTTTAATCAAACACGCCTTATGTTATTGCATTTTTGCATTTTCCATCGAAATATAATGCATGTTTGTAAGAAAATAAATTCTGAACGCAGCAAGTGCGTTATGGTAGCGAATTTTTATCAAATGTTTCATATTTGAACAGTTCAATTTGCTATTAACCTATAAGGTTGACCAAGAAACGTGTTTTTTCGGGAACATTTTAAGTTTACTTTTGGAGATTTTTGTACATTTTCACACAATAAAGTTATTTTAATGGAACATGGCACATTGTTTTTACTATATAGGTTATACTGGTAACCAAATTTGATGCCTGCTTTCTTAAAAAAACACACATATTTGTTATTAAAAAGATTTTTATGAAAATTAACTACCATAACGCACTTGCTGCGTCCAGAATTTTTGTTAATGACGAAACGGCCATTACTTTATGAATATGCCTCTAACTACTGATTTCTTTTAGTTCATCTTGTATCATGTTTTAATAATTGACTCCAGAGCAAACAAAAGAACGCTCATATGTGCTGGTCCCATGTGCCACCGAACGTAGGCTTGTATTACCCCGAGTGTTGCATACATCATTAGAAGAGTTCTTTTGCAACATATGCAGATTTTGTGTAATATTAAGAACAAAGGTTTCAGCGTATCCGTGATGCGCAAGATTTTTGGCGGAATCGCAGTTTCTTTAATCTGCTAAGCGCCAATATTGGTAAGGCCAGAGCTTCATACACCTTGACATTTTAAACGCAATTTTGTAGAAAACTGCTTATCGAAGAAATCAAGATAAAAGGTTGAACGAACTGTAAAACAGGGCGTCACTCAACCCCTAATAATACTTTAGAAGTTAAGTCTACCCCTTGCTAGGCGGTTGGCCTAGGAGTTCCAATATTACATACCAAATCAGATATATTAAGGGTGAGAAGCTTTAAAATCAACACTCTGTATATTAGCCTGATACATTATGTCATGAATATACAAAACGTTTTTCATTATTTTCATTTCAATTGTAACTAATGACTTTGATTTGTGTTGTACAAAAGTTGTAACGATATAATATAAAACACCCCAATGAGCCTCTTTGTAAAAAAAACTTCAAGCACAAAGAACTCATATAAGATTGATTTCCAGTGAATAAGCAGAAGACTCTCCGTCACTGTCAGTACGACTAAATGAGGGCCATCTAGGGCGTCGGGTATGCTGCCAACTGTAAAATTATATAAGTGCTCTTACAGTAGGATGAGCGCTGTGAGAAAAAATTGCATATAGGTCAGTGACAATTCCCAGCAAACTGCCAATATATCAAATTGCATGATTGATTTGCTTTAAGTTAGAAGGAAATGTGGAGAAAATAATAACTCACGTTTCAAGCTGAAGACGATCCTTGAAAAATGAGGTTCCCGCTGTATTTTCTAGATAAAAATTGCTGACTTCCCACTAAGCATGGTAACTTACAAATGCTTACCGCAACCTTAGATAATTTACCATTAGGCAAGTTAAGTTTGCAACATTTCTAAATGTTTGCAGCCAAAAAACCAATGCAAACTTACAAATGAAACTTTAACATAACTTTCAAATGTAATAACTCCTTTGCAGGTTTGTTGCTTTTCTCCATTTGTAAGCTCACGTAAAGTTACAATTGTAATGTTTCTGAAAGTTTGTTTTAATTTGTAAACATTTATTTGAATTCCCCCCGTTTTCGTGTTCGTGTATGTTCGATCGTATGTCATCGTCGTCCAATAGCAACATAGCAACACCAACTCCAACAGCGAACTGACTCGTGACAAAGCGCCCGGCAATAATGAATAATGGCGGATTGTTGTTTATATTTATGAAATGCTGTTATTTGATCTGTCTATTAATTTTTCTGGTAGTTTTAAAGATTGAACAATCTTATTGTAGCCTGAATTGTTAGATTTTTGGTGTAATTAAGTAATTCGTTGTCTGAAGTGTGGATAATGAAACATGGAGTATATCAACAAACATGTTAGGTAAGAATCCCTAAAACAGCTATATACTAAATACATGTGTGAATTCAATAAAATTAGTCACTTTTCTGTATCATAATTAAATTTTGGTATGTCACTACTGGTGAATTATTCTCAAATGGCTGTTTCTATTTAGATTTTTGTTTCTTTTTATGAAATCTACTCAACGAAAAAGAAAACCTAATTACTAAATACGAATTTTGTTATGTCCTTAGAAGCAGCCTGGAGATGTCTTACCTGGTCAAACCAATCCATTTTAAAACGTTAAACATGATGAACCTATGGAAGCATGATGCTTATCCAGAGCAATTGACATCATAAGAACAGTGGAACAGTACAATACCCACCAAGCTGCCAGGAGTGCTTATTTTGTACATTGTCGCAATATCATATCGTATGCAACATTCATATGGGTTAACTCGTCAGCAGCGGAACATGTGTTTATCATGCAAAAAAGAGCAATAAGGACATTGTGTGCCTAGGTCCAAGAAAAAGCTGCCCTGGTGTATTCGAGGCCAATGGGATACTTAGGTACCCTGGCAGCCATATTTGTCTTCAGTATATTTATTCAAATTATCTAGTTAATGGTGAAGCTCTCAACATCAATACCAGCTGCAGGCATGAATTAAAAATACGGTTGCACAAAAAGGAGAAAACAAAGCAGATGTTTAATTACTTGGGAATCAAATTCCTCAATTTTCTACCTAATGTTATTAAGATGCTCCCACTAAAAAGATTGAAGTAGGCACTAGTGGATGTTATAAAACAAAAAAAAACCAAGGTGAAGGAATTTATTGGTGCTCTAAACTAATGTGTATAGTGCTACATACTATTTGTATTCATTCTTTGTAGTGTGTGTGTGGCTGTGTGTGTGTGTGTCAGGGAAAAGCTTTGGAATGCAAGTTCCACTAGCCACAGACTTTTTTTTAATATATACGTAATTCATTGTAGTCATAATTTTGCTTTATTTTAACTCAATGTTTCTGAAGGTACACAGACATTGACAGTACTATACTTACTCGATAGGGATAGTTAAGACATGCGTGAACACTTTCAGAGACTGTCACCATATTTAGGCTATTTTCGCATTAAAGTTGTATTGGTTTCCCTGCGCTTGATTTATCCGTTGCATATTCTTACGTTTGCTTAATGAAATTTTATCTAAAATCAAAATGAATGCACCATTTTAGATATTTGTTTTTTCACAATAGTATTTGATATGTCGACTTGATTTTTGTTACATATGTTACCATATACTTTAGAAGCTAAAAAATTCTTGCCGCTTAAAATAAGTAATGCTGCAGAAGACTTCGTTTTTGTTATTGGTGTTTCACACGTTTTCCTAGACGACTAAGAGTTATTTAATAAAACAATATCAAAAACAATTAATTAGTATTCATTTAGAAAAAAGAATTTTTGAAATCGGTCAATTAATAACGATATCACAAGTTCAAGTTATCTATTTTGTCGTCGAGTTTTGCCTAAAACTGCATTTTAGCCTAAACATGTGCACTCTCGCTATATGTCTTAACTATCTCTATCTAGTGAATATAGTCGGTACTTATAAAGGCAGTGACTTACGATGTACATTTGATGGTCAATAAAATCTATATATCTATCAGCAGAAATGAATAATATGTTGTAAGTCTTTCATTTTTTTATGTAATAAACATTTTATTCTAATTAACATTGTCTTGTCAGTTTTTACAGTTTAACAAGAAATATATATATATATATATATATATATATATATATATATAATATATATATATATATATATATATATATATATATATATATATATATATATATATATATATATATATATATATATATATATATATATATAATGTATAAATACACCTATACATATATTCAGTATTGATTTGTAACTTGAAATAAATTCACTTAATCAAATACAGTTTTTTTTAAATCTTGGACACATTGATTAGCATTTCAAGTTGCAGTCTTTTAAAAAATCTATACGGTATGTACCATATTTGAAAAATGACTTCATCAATAATTTCTTTAAATCAACCCTAGGTTTTTGTTGACTATTTTTAAAGTTCTTACATGTGAAGTTGCAGAAAACCAGCAGATTTAAAATTTTTATTCATTGATCAACTACACATTTTTTTGTGTGTTTTCAGCTCAACATTTATAATAAAAATTTGAAATTTGGTGGTTTTATATGGCTTGATGTGTACTTTAAAAATAGTCAACAAAAAGCTAAGGTTGTCATTTACTAAAATTATCACTGACATTTGATACAAATTGTATAATACATTTTTGAAAAGATTGTAATTGAGAATATTATCTCCGAGCATTTTTCAAAAAAAGCTAAAGTTGATTAATTGGAATTATTCCAAGTTACAAACTTGCACTGTATGTATAATATATACAATTGCAGATAAGTTGCAAATGTAAGTTTAACTTTTACAACTTTGCTAGGTCCTTTTAAAATTGAAGCTTGCTGTAAGGTAACATTTGTAAGCATAAAGAAAGTTTGTAACAGCTCACTACAGTAAACTTGCAGTAACGTTACAAAAGAAACACTTACATATTATGTAAAGTCACTGGGGGGAAGATTTGCCATTTGCAGCAAACTTGCAGGAGGCTTTCTGCAAGTAATCTATCAAACTTACACTTGCTTTGGAAAAGATTCTGCAATGTTAATGCAATATTACCTTGCTCAATGGGTTTAGACATAAGAATTTTTGAATAATGATAAGATTATTATTTAAAGATATCTTATAATTGAACGCTATTCTGGAACAACGTTGTAACCGCCGATAGTTGTGAAAACGGTATTTCTGTGGAACAACGTTTTATGCACCCTAAATAATCTACGGATGTGATATTGGGGACAGAAAAATTATTTGCTGAGTTTTCAGTGTTATTTTTTTGTCAAGTTGGTTATTGCCTGGAACAACGTTGTATACGCCGCCAAACCAGTTGAGTTTCGCGCGCGTTGGACTTCTACTTACACTTGTTTGGTGCGTACGTTACATATGCTTTCTTGTGGTGTGCGCCGTTTTGGTAATTTCCGGTGGCGGTTAAGTCGACTGTCGCCCTAAATTTTCTTTATTATTTCTCCAAATTCCGCGACGTTCATTATGCCTGGCTCTAAGCATTTTTTTTGAAACAGACCTTTCATTAAAAACGCGTTGCACAGCACTCTGACATACTTGTCTATCTGGGTATCTATTATTGAACTCTCTCGCAGCTTATCTTGTCGAACGAACATTATCGCCAACAAGACGTACAATTTCTACTTTGTCTCTTAAAGTTAAGTTTTTCATGATTATTAACACTAGACAAACTGACAACTGTAATAACTTTCCCGCACCTTGATGTCACTTTTGACAGTTAACTGTTTCAATATTTTAGCGAATTAAAAAAAATCGCTAGTGAGGAGATCTGTGTTTATATATATATATATATATATATATATATATATATATATATATATATATATATATATATATATATATATATATATATGTATATAAATATATATATATATATATATATATATATATATATATATATATATATATATATATATATATATATATATATATATATATATATATATATATATATATATAAATCCAACCAATAACTTAAAAAATAATAGACCAATCTTGATCAAATTTGGTAAGTACCTTCCTTTTGCAAGTGGCTTGGATAAGTTCCTTATCCAGAAAAATCGGACCAGGTTTTCCCAGAAAATTTTGTGTTTTCTTTAAAAAAAAATTCATATCTCCGGAAATAACAAAGTAAGGGCAACCAAATTTGCTACGCGTGTTTGTATTATAAATAGTGGTCCATGCACCAAAAATTTAAGTCTGTAAGTCAAAAGATAAAAGAGTTATAGGCATTTAAAGAAAATAAATTTCAAAGTCGCTATTTGAAACGTCAAAATTCGTAAATTTAGACAAAAAGCCTGGAACAAATAGGGACTATATTAAAAATTTGCCACAAAAAGAGTGTTGGAATAAAACGTAAGCTTTGTTGGTTAGGAAACCAACACTTAAGTTTATTTTCGGATTTTTTTTGTATATTTTCAAACCATAAATAATTTTGATAAAATATAGTACTTTGTTTCTACTACATAGGCTGTACTGGTAATCAGATTGATGCCTGCTCGCATTTGCTATTAAAAACCTTTTTATGGAAATTCAGTTCCGTAACACACTTGCTGCATCCAGACTTTTGAAAAATGTTTATATATTTTCAAACAATAAAGTTATTTCGATGAAATATGGTACATTGTTTCTACTATATAGGAAACTAAGTTTGAAGAAAAATGTCTTGTTCACACCCCCTAAGGCGGGGTAGGTAGTAAAAAGGAAATATAAGCAGGAAATTCGAAAAAAACTGACTTGAAAGCTGTCTTTTCCACATCTTGAAGCCATATCTCCCTTAAACCCTGCCTGCCCCGCACAGCACCCCCATCCCCCCAGGTGCCGTAACTTCCTTGGCGGGTAGAAACAAGACGTTTTTCTTGTGGTTTATGCAGCGAGGGAGGTTGTATGCACGCGATGGGGAAGGAAAATCCTCACGACGAAGCAGCCACCCCCAACCCCCGCCCCTGCTACAAGTCGTGCCGGGGGGTCTGCTTCGTCGTAGGCATCCCCCCCTCGTGTGCATACAACCACCCTAGTTGCATAAACCACAAGAAAAACTTCTTGTTCATACCCTCCGAGGAAGCTACGTGACCTGCGGAAATAAGGGGGTGCTGTGCGGGGTAGGCAGGGTTTAATGGGGATATGGCTTCAAATAGACAGTTTTCTTCGCATTTTCTGCTCATATTTCCTTTTTACTACCTACCCCGCCCAGCACCCCTATTCACTCCTAGTCCCGTAACTTCCTTGGTGGGTGTGAACAAGAAATGTTTCTTGTGGTTTGTGCATCCAGGTGGGGTCCTAGTAATGTTTCTGAAAACAATTTGTTGAAAAGCGTTCGGGAGCTAATCTGCAAATTTACCGAATTTTCATTAAATCCTTCAAATCTCAATAACTCAATTTGCTATTAACGTAAGCTTTGTCGGTTAGGAAACCAACACTTAAGTTTATTTTCGGAATTTTTTTGTATATTTTCAAACCATAAGTAATTTTGATAAAATATAGTACTTTGTTTCTACTACATAGGCTATGCCAGTAATCAATTGATCCCTGCTCGCATTTGCTATTAAAAACCCTTTTATGGAAATTCATTTCCATAACACACTTGCTGCATCCAGATTTTTGAAAAATGTTTATATATTTTCAAACAATTAAGTTATTTCGATGAAGTATGGTACATTGTTTCTACTATATAGGCAACCAAGTATGATGCCTGCTTTCATCAAAGAAAAATATTTGCTATTAAAAATATTTAAAAAAAAATTCGCTACCATAACGCACTTGCTGCGTCCAGACTTTTTAGTGAATTTTCTTAAAAAAAATTCACTAATGAGGAGATCCCGACTTTTGAATTTTGAAAAAATTTCTTCAAATGACCGCGAACTAGGCCCCCTAGAACACATATCCGGGGTCAGTTTCAATTTTTATATGTTTATATATATATATATATATATATATATATATATATATATATATATATATATATATATATATATATATATATTTATATATATATATATATATATATATATATATATATATATATATATATTATATATATATATATATATATATATATATATATATATATATATATATATATATATATATATATATATATATGTATCACACCGATAACTCAAAAAATAATAGGCCGATTTTGACTAAATTTGGTGGAAAAATTCCCTTTGCAAATGGCTTGGATAAGTTCGTTAGCCAGGAAAATATGTCCAGGTTTTCCCGGAAAATTTTGTGTTTTCTTTCGAAAAAAATTTAGATCTCCGGAATTAACAAAGTAAGGGCAACCAAATTTGGTACGCTAGTTAATATCCTTATAGGTAAGCTACCTACCAAAATTTAGCTATGTAGGTCAAAAGACAAAAAAGTTATAGGCATTTAAAGAAAAATAAATTGGGGTTTTCCTCAAAACGTCAAAGTTGCGATTTAAAACGTCAAAATCGGCAACATTTAGGCAAAGAACTTGAATCTAATACGGGATATGGAAATCAAATGTCTCAAGAAGGATGTTTTACAAACTCTGAAGTCTTAGTTTCAACCGTCATTGTCCTTCATTTTACTAAAATGTTTCCAGAAAATTCATTTCAAATAGACCTATTCTCTGATGCTTGGCAGTAGCCTTAGCTATAGAGTTTATCGTTTAATGGTATATAATTTTTGTCGAATTTTCGTAAAAAATCAATAAAGCTCAATATATCCGTTATTATACAAGATATGAAGAAAATTTGTATATATTAATTATAGGGTGTCTTGAGCTACATCTTAAAAAAATATTTCTACAATCACAGGGTGGCCCATAAGTCGTTGGTGATACAAATTTTCTTCTTTTTTTTTTAATCAAACACGTCTTATGTTATTGCATTTTTGAATTTTTCAGCGATGCATGTTTGTAAGAAAAGAAATTCGGGACGCAGCAAGTGCGTTATGGTAGCGAATTTTCATTAAATGCTTCAAATTTGAATAGCTCAATTTGCTATTAACCTATAAGGTTGACCAAGAAACGAGTTTTTCCGGGAACACTTTAAGTTTACTTTTGGAAATTTTTGTACATTTTCACACAATAAAGTTATTGTTATGAAACATGGCACATTGTTTTTACTATATAGGTTATACTGCTAACCAAAATTGATGCCTGCTTTCTTAAAAAGGAAACACACATATTTGCAATTAAAAACATTTTTATGAAAATTCACTACCATAACGCACTTGCTGCGTCCAGAGTTTTTTCATGTATAAATTGGTAAAAAAAATTGATGAAAATGATGCATTATGCATTTTTAATTTGACAACAAAATCGTTCCTACACGGAATTTTTCGATGCAATTTTGTACAGGACCGTTTTGGGGGATGGTGAATCCAGTGGCGTGAACAAATTTCTTATAAATAAATCCCTAATAAGGATTTTTTAAATGTTACTTCTAAAAACTGACGAACTAGACCTTGGACTTTGTAGAAATATGGCGCTTATTGCTTCAAAAATACAGTTCATCAAGATCTACACTGGAAAGAAAACGCGGTTAAAATCGCATTATAAACAAATATTTTACAGGGTGACTCGCAAACAAATGGGTTCCACTGTATACAGGGTGCTTCACGGTGAGTGGCCTATTTCTGGAGAACTACATCTATTTAAATTCTAAATAATTGGTATCCGCACGTTTTTGATACTGATCTTTCTATCTAAAATATTTTCAATTAGCCTGCACTTCCGGTTATATCGGAAGTCGACACAAACTTTGTTTTTTGAAATTGAACATCCTATATACTATTATCTTTTTAAATTACACGTTCAATTTAAGGGTCACTTTGGTCACAAAATATTCCGGCTAGTTTGTACAGTTTCGGATTTATTCGCCATTTTGTAGAAAAAATTACGATTGGAGCGCTTTAGAAAAATTCCGATATCTTTAAAGTCATGCAAGACAGAAACATGCGGTTTACACTATCCCAGAGAGCGTAAAAATTCCTATATACTGTTATAAACACAATACGATTTTAAGATAAATGTTATTTATAACATACATTCGAATTTGAAAAGTTTCAATCAGAGATAACTTGATTTTTTTTAATGGAACGGTACCCATATGTCCCCAGCATCTGATTCAGCGTTAAATTATCTATCTTTTAAGTATACATTACCCAATACCTATTTCATGCAGTTTTATTTGAAAATTGGTTTGAAAATAGTAATAGTCAGCGGGGTGGCGCCAACCTTTGATTACTTCTGCCTTCAATGAGTGTCTTATTTTAAAAGGGACACACAGTAACTTGCAGTTCCAACCGATTCCTTTTTTGATAACTTTCCGACCTATATTGGGTATTTATTATAGTTAAAAAGGACAGTTCTTGAGGTATTTAGAGCCATTCAAAAACATAACACAGCATAATTTTTATTTTTTTTATACTGTGGTTGAACGTCAACGTTAAGGCAAGTGTGCCATGATGAACAATTTATATTACATACTTGTCATTCTAAATTATTCGATAAATGTCAATGTACTAATGTTCACAGTTAACATGGAAAATCATTATTCCAATGCAGATTATTTAAATTTCTTTTACATCCATGAAGAATGTAACTGAATGATTAGTAGAACATGTAGAAGGTTTAATGAGTTAAATTCTATTCTGCCACCCATTTGTGAAAAGAAGTTTAGAAGGATTGAGTTAAATTTCCTAGAATTTGGTACTTTTAAAGCACCCAAAGTTAATCCCAGTCCAGTGACTAGAGATGAAGATAACGAAATAACTATCCTGGGTTATTTCGAAGCATATCCACATTCCTCTATTTACACTGCAGTGAACGACATAGGTATTCCTTACTCCTCTGTAGAAAGAATCTTGTGGAAGCACAAAATGCACAACTATAAGTTTACTTTAGTGCAAGCTCTGCATCCAGAAGATGCCAGTAAATGGGTCTAGGTTTGTGAAACGATATTAATTCATATTCAAGGACATGATGACTTAAAAAAAAATTATATGGGCTGATGAATCGAATTTTTCTCATTAAGGAGTTTACAATAGACATAACAGTCTATTTGGGCGAATCAAAACCCTCACGCTATTAGGGAAAGAGGATTTCAAGTAAAATTTAGTTTCAATGTGTTTTGTTTATTGAAAGGTAATAATTTTTATTATCATATTTATTATGGCACCTTAACTCCTAATCGTTACATGGAAATATTAAGAACAATAGTTACAGACTTTTTAGACAATTTACCATTATCCGAATATAGAACTTGTTGGTATCAACATGACGGAGCTCCTGTTCACTCTACACGAGAAATATCTAAAACACTCTACGATCTATTTGAAGATAGATGGATTGGAAAGTGCGGTCCCTGGATATGGCCTGCCAGAAGTCCAGATCTTACCCCGCTTGATTTCCATCTTTGGAGAAAGATAAAAAGCAAAGTATCTGAAACGCCCGTCAATTCACGCGAAGAATTAGAGATCAGAGTAAGAAGGGCGTTTGAAGAGTTAGATAGGAATGAGATTCTGTCAGCAACCACTAGCGGCATTACGACAGGAATATTAAAATGTTTGAGTGTTAATGGACAACATTTTGAGCAGTTACTAGTTTAGGAGGTGTGAGTTGTTTTGTTACTCGTGTTGTAATAATACTTCGAGACATTATAAGATTGTGTCAGGTAATAATATCACTGTTGTTATCCTTAGAATTTTTTAAATTTTTTTTAAAGATATTTTAAATACATAATTTTTAAACACAGTAACAATATATTTCTAATATAATTTTTAACTTGAACATGAAATATTTTTGTTTCTACTGTATTTTTTTTGTTACGTACAAAAAAATGACATCGCCCCGCTAACAATTACTATTTTCAAATCAATTTTCAAAGAAAACTGTATGAGATAGGTATAGGGTAATGTATACATAAAATACAGGGAATTTAACGCTGAATCAGATATTGGGGACATATGCGTTCCGTTTATTAAAAAAAATCAAGTTATCTTTGATTGAAAATTTTGAAATTCAAATGTATGTTATAAATAACAGTTACATTTAAATCGTATTGTGTTCATAACAGTATGTAGGAATTTTTACGCTCTATGGGATAGTGTAAACCCGACGATTCTATCTTGCATGTCTTTAAGAATATCGAAATTTTTCTGAAGCGCTCCAATCGTAATTTTTTCTACAAAATGGCGAATAAATCCGAAACGGTACGAACTAGCCCAAATATGTTGTAACCAAAGTGGCCCTTAAATTGAACGTGTAATTCAAAAAGCTAATAATATACAGGGTGTTCCATTTAAAAAAACAAGGTTTGTGTCCACTTCCGGTATAACTGGAAGTACAGGCTAATTGAAAATATTTTAGATAGAAAGATCAGTATCAAAAACGTTTATATGACATGCGTTTCCCATATTCCTTATTTGGGGTTATTCCCGTTGAGTATTTGTACTTAATAAATAAAAAAATATAAAAAATAAAAGTGTGAAATAATCAAACATCGTGAAAATCAATACAAAATGGCACCACACCTGCAATGTGATATGCATAACAAACAGTCTATCAAATTAACAACGCATTTCCATAAGCCGATAGAGTTGGTGGTGAATATATTCACTACATTTTCGTGACATTTACGCAAATTTACATATCGATCTCTTCCATAAAGGACAAAGCTATTTCCAGCCATCTTAAGCGATCATATTTACATACAACGGCAGGTCGGCTTTGTTCATAATGCATATCAAATGCGAAGTTGAAGTTCCATTGGTATTACGTGTTGAAATATTAAACTTCATAACATAAACTAATAAAACAACAAACTTAAATAATTATTATGGCTAAACACGGGTTGCTCGTTAACATGGGTTGCTCGTTTATTCCCAAGGTGTCCAACACAGCCCAACCCGACTATCTCATTAAATCAGTCCGTGTTTATCCCACGGATCTACAACGCAGCAGGCCGCTATATCTACCAATATCGAAGCTCTCAGAAATAATGTGCATCCAACCACTTCCTACACCTATAAAGGAAACACCTAACTTCTAGTCGTCTGTCGATTAATTTTAAAAATTCTTTAAGTAATCCTTTAATTTAGGTTCAGGTTCTACCCATTGACTATGTGAAAACTGGATCCTGTGATGAGCACTAATAAGTACACTTTGAGAAAACACAAATCACCACAACACTTATTTCAGAGACCTTACGATCGTTTCGTTGACAAAGTCAACATCTTCAGAGAAAGATAAATTATAACTTAAACAACTAGCTACATGTATTTATATCGCGTCAAGGTAAACGAACTAGTCCGAAGTAAAATTGTCGTCCAGGAACGATCGTTTGTTTATTGTGTGGTGAAACTACTAGGTCGAAGACCTGCTTTTTAATCTTCTGGTCGACATATTTATGAGCCCTTATCTAATATACAGATAATAGCTTTAAAGGAACCGAGGTATTTAAAGAATCCGCATGTTCCTTTCGATCTAGAAATTGACTATGCGGATATTGGAACACGCCGACAAACATATGGCTAGATAAGCAACATCAACTCCGCTCATCTATTTTAAATAGAAAAACTAATACCAGGTGTTTGGCTCAACATGTTAACACTCTAACAAAAGATAAATAATTCAACTAAAATACTACATACAAAAGGTATTTATATTGATGCTGATGGAATAGGGAAAAAACCGTAGAGTCGGAGGTAGCATTTAAACACTACAGAAATATGCTTACAAAACTGATAAGAGTGACACGTAATGACTATTATAAAAACTTGATTACGTCACACAAGGGAAATTAGCGCAAGATTTGGAAAACTATTAATGAAATCACAAACAGTAATAAACGTTCTAATGTAGTTAAAACAATAATAATAGAAAAAGGGGGTGTTTTGACTTCGGCGAGGGATATTGCATTGGAATTTAACAATTATTTTGTTGAAGTGGGAAAAGGTATATCTCAGAAAATTAAAAGGCAAAATATAGAAACTAGAGCAAACAAGCAATATGGAGATTCCTTTTTCTTGCATTCTGTGACGGAGAACGAAGTTATCGGCATAATCTCTTCGCTGAGGTCAGGCGCTGCCGCTGGAAGCGATGGTATTTCGGCCAATATGATAAAAAATTGTCATCTGTTTTTGGCTAAACCTTTGACTCATTTAATGAACACTATATTTCGGACAGCTATTATTCCATTGCAATTGAAAGAGTCTATAGTGCTTCCAGTTTATAAGTCAGGTGATCATAAAAACGTTTCAAACTACAGACCTATTAGTCTACTTAGTGTGTTTTCAAAAATTTTTGAAAAACTATTAAATAACAGATTAAATGAATATTTGGATAAACATAGCATGTTGTCCAAAAGGCAATTTGGTTTTAGACGAGGGCTATCCACTCAAGATGCATTGTATGAATTGACAAGTACTGTTCTCGGAAGCTTTAATAGCAATATGAAAACTCTAGCTGTGTTTTTGGACCTAAAAAAGGCTTTCGATACAGTTTGTCATAAAAAGTTGTTGGCTAAACTAGAGTTGATTGGGATAAGAGGACATACGTTGTCACTTTTTGGTAGCTACCTTCATGAGAGAATCCAGCGTGTGAGAGTGGGTGACTGTGTGAGTGAGGGACGAGTGGTTACGTGTGGTGTACCACAGGGAAGTATATTGGGTCCAATATTGTTTTCTATTTATGTAAATGATATAATTGAAGACCTAACTTTGGACTGTATACCTATTGCTTATGCAGATGATACCGTTCTGGTGTTTGTGGGAAATCAATGGGAAAATTTGTTTGAAAGAGCGGAGACAACAATCAATCATGTGAAAGAGGTACTAGACAGTAACCTACTAGCGCTGAATCTAACAAAAACATCATATGTGGCTTTTTCACCGACAGCAGCCGGAAGACCATCCTCCAGTCTATCAATTAGTATACATGATGATTGCTGTAAACTGACTGAGTCTCACAGTGTCAAATATCTTGGTCTGCTGGTAGACAATAATTTAAAATGGCAAGAACATGCAGCGTATATGAATGCAAAGGTGAAAAAGATTATATACAAATTCTATACCCTGCGAAATATTTTAACAACAGAAAACCTAATACTGGTTTACAAGTCTCTCGTGGAGTCTTTTGTGGGGTATGGTATTATTTTCTGGGGTGCGTGCTATGAAAATGCATTAGCTGCGCTTCAAGTTACTCAAAATAGTATATTGAGAGTCATTCTTCATAGGGATTCTAGGTCTAGTACGAACTTTCTTTATAGTAACGACTATATTAAACTACTCGATATAAGAGGAATGTTTATATTAAATGTACTAAAACATATGCATCATCATTTTCGGGCAATAAATGTGGTGGACCACACATATGGCACAAGTTGTAGAATAGGTGAAAACTTGACTATTCCACCGGTAAATAGGAGCGTTTATAAAAGATCGGTTTTATTTTGGGGTCCAAAGTTATATAATCAATTACCAGCAAATTTGAGGATTTTATCTAAATATAAATTTAAAAAAGAAATTTTTAGCTTTGTTATTTTGAAACAGGTCGAACTGAAAGCAATGTTAAAGTAGAGAGCAGTATGATAGTTGAGTGGTATGGAGAAAGTGGAGTGGATGTGTTGCCTGGACAAGGTGCAGGGAAAGTAAGTGTGTGCTGTGTGGGAGTGTGCTGTCGTGAGTGCGTGTCTGTGTGCATATGTGTGTGTAAATATAATATGCATGCGTGGAGAAATGGGTGGGTGAGTACTATGATGTGTATGAACATTTTGGTTGTGGGTGGTATAGAGGTGTTGGTTGTATGGATATCATATATGCAGAAGAAATATATGAAAAAGGGTTGACAAAGTGAACTATATTGAGTCTAGGATATGCTGTTGATTCCCTTACTGAGGTTAACACTAAGACATTGTTTTGGTTTAAAGTTGCATCTATCATCTTTTGAGGATCGGGGCACATCTGGTTAGATAGGGGCACAAAAAAAAGAGGGAAAAAAAACTAAAAAATTGTGGATATTAAGTGGTTTAAATTAATGTACTGGCGATTGTGTGGAGTTAGCTGTAAAGGATACAAACAAGTCATGTTGACTTAGGTATCCAAGAAAATATATTTTAGTTGTATTAATAAATGTCTGTCTGATAAATGTCTGATTGATGCTAATTCTTCGTGATAGTATTTATATTAAATTCATAGATACAAACAAAACAAACAGATCTTTAAGTCGAGACAAACGTATAGATTAGTATATGTATAAACCGGCCAAGTTATTGACATAATTTATTATTCTACAGACAAATTCGGAGTGTTTAAGCCGTCAAATGCAAAGTGAAAATAAAGGACTAGAAATTAAAGGTGCCGCACGATTCAATGAAGTTTTGTTCTTAATAGACCTTAAGGTCACTCCGAATTTGTCTGTAGAATAATAAATTATGTCAATAACTCGGTTGGTTTATACATATCTTCGACCTCGTAGTTTCACCACACAATAAACAAACGATCGTTCCTGGACGACAATTTTACTTCGGACTAGTTCGTTTACCTTGACGCGATATAAATACATGTAGTTAGTTGTTTAAGTTGGAATTTATCTTCCTCTGAAGATGTTGACTTTGTCAACGAAACGATCGTAAGGTCTCTGAAATAAGTGTGATTTGGGTTTTCTCAAAGTGTACTTATTCTACCCCTTGGTTGAAGTATTAAATAGCAATTATTATTATTTATTATTATTAATAATATTATTATCATTAATTGCCTTTATTAAATACAATAAAAACAAGAAATTACTACAAATGAATTAAAATTCACAATTCAAGCTAATCTAAGATAAGCTAAGATGGAACCCCATGGCGAAGTCTAGCCCTTGGCTAATCCACTCAACCATAAAGTTCCCTCATACAATAGTGCAACGTGAGCAGGTATATGATTCACTACAATACCATCAACCACACTCACATCACAAGCAGTAGCCTTTACAAATGAAGAATCTATTATTAGTACTACTAATATTGTTCACATTCGCATTATCTATACCACTAATATTGCTGGATTAGGGTTATGTAATTAATTTTTGAAAACTTTAATTTAGAATAACTTATTTATTACCATTTATAAGTATCTTAATGCAAAATAGAATAAAACTCTGGACGCAGCAAGTGCGTTATGGAAGTGAATTTTCATAAAAATGTTTTTATTGCAAATATGTGTGTTTTCTTTTTAAGAAAGCAGGCATCAATTTCGGTTACCAGTATAACCTATATAGTAAAAAAAATGTGCCATGTTTCATAAAAATAACTTTATTGTGTGAAAGTGTACAAAAATTTTCAAAAGTAAACTTAAAGTGTTCCCGGAAAAACTCGTTTCTTCGTCAACCTTACAGGTTAATAGCAAATTGGGCTATTCAAATATGAAGCAATAGATCAAGATTCGCTACCATCACGCACTTGCTGCATCCAGAATTTCTTTTCTTACAAACATGCATTATATTTTGACGGAAAATGCAAAAATGGAATCACATAAGGCGTGTTTGATTAAAAACAAAAGAAATATCTTTTTAAGATGTAGCTCAAGACACCCTATAATTAATATATCTTTTTTTTTTAATATCTTGTATAATAACGGATATATTGAGCTTTATTAATTTTTACGAAAATTCGACAAAAATTATATACCATTAAATGATAAACTCTATAGCTAATACTACTGCTAAGCATCAGAGAGAGGGTCTATTTGAACTGAATTTTCTGGAAACATTTTAGTAAAATGAAGGACCATGACGGCTGAAACTAAGACTTCAGGGTTTGTAAAACATTCTTCTTGAGACATTTGATTTCCATAGCCCGTATTAGATTCAAGTTATTTGCCTAAATGTTGCCGATTTTGACGTTTTAAATCACAACTTTGACGTTTTGAGGAAAACCCCAATTTATTTTTCTTTAAATGCCTGTAACTTTTTTGTCTTTTAACTTACATAGCTAAATTTTGGTACACAACTTACCTATAAGGATATACCAAATTTGGTTGCCCTTACTTTGTTAATTCCGATGATATAATTTTTTTTTCGAAAGAAAACACCACATTTTTCGGGAAAACCTGGGCGGATTTTCCTGGCTAACAAACTTATCCAAGCCATTTGCAAAGGGAATTTATTCACCAAATTTAATCAAAATCGGCCCATTATTTTTTGAGTTATCGGTGTGATACATACACACACACACACATATATATATATATATATATATATATATATATATATATATATATATATATATATATATATATATATATATATATATATAACATATAAAAATTGAAACTGACCCTGGATATGTGTTCTGGGGGGCCTAATTAGCGCTCATTTGATGAAATTTTTTCAAAATTCAAAAGTCGAGATCTCCTAATTAGTGAATTTTTTTAAAGAAAATTCACTAATTAACATAAATTCACTAATATAACTAGGAACTCACACCAGATATGTATTCTAAGGGACATAGTTCGCGCACATTTGAAGAAGTTTTTTAAAATTTCAAAAGGCTCGATCTCATTAGTGATTTTTTTATGTGAAAATGCACTAAAAGACAAATATTTGACATTAAAAACATTTTTATGAAAATTGACTACCATAACGCACTTGCTGGGCCCAGACTTTTTATCGTATGCTATTAATTACAATAAATTCTCTGAAGAATGGACTGATCTAACCAGTATGATGGACGTATAGTACGGGATCCGGCTGCAAAATTAGTACATTAATAATCTAGATTATCAAGATTTAATTTTTAAGTATTTTTACAACTAGGAGAAGTCACTTTTCATCAGGTGCCAATTAAAAATTACCCGCCAGTATTATTAATTAAAATATAATTAATTTACTTTTAGAGAAACATTTCGTTAACATCTTACGGAAATAAAACCTACACAACTTCACAACAGTGTATTTAAAATATCTGAAACGTCATAGTTGCTGCTGATTGCTTAACCGCTACCTCTACGCAGCCAGGTGTAAACAGGTATAATTTTATTAAAACTTTTCGTTCTTAACGTACACTCATTTCATTTATACCACATTAAAGCTCATTTTTTTCTGTAGTTAATGATATAAAGGTGCCTATATAAAAAAACCGCAAATCAAAGTTTCCCACCCTAAAAGATGCTAGGTATGAAAAATAAAGCGACAGAGAGTGATCGCGCGACGCTACTTGTTAGACAAGGATGCTCAATGCCAGCTGAACGTATTTTTTGAGCTATTGCGCATGTTCCGATAAATAGGGTTCTCAACCAACGATCTAAGTAGTAATAAAAAAGCCTGGACGCAGCAAGTGCGTTATGGTAGTGAATTTTCATAGAAATGATCTGGCACAAAATATTTTATTAAAACTTTTTTTTCTTGTAACATAGAAATCTAAATTTTGGTGTATAGTTTACTTTTTATATCGTAAATCTACCTATCAAATTTGGTTATCATAGATTTTTTATTTTTTAAGATAAAATTTTTTTTCAAATGAAAACTCAAAATTTTTCCGGAAAACCTTATCCTATTTTTCTGATTAAAGAACCTATTAAAGCCATTTACAAAAGGAAGGTACATGCCAAATTATATCACAATCTGCCCATTATTCTTTGAGATAAAATTTTTTTTCGAATGAAAACTCAAAATTTTTCCGGAAAACCTCATCCGATTTTCCTGACTAACGAACTTGTCAAAGCCATTTATAAAAGGAAGGTACATGCCAAATTTTATTAAAATCGGCTTATTACTTTTTGAGATAAGAATTTTTTTCGAATGAAAACTCAAAATTTTCCCGGAAAACCTCATCCTGTTTTTCCTGACTAACGAACTTATCCAAGCCATTTACAAAAGAAAGGTACATGCCAAATTTTATCAAAATCGGCCTATTATTTTTTGAGTTATCGGTGTGATACATATATATATATATATATATATATATATATATATATATATATATATATATATATATATATATATATATATATATATATATATATATATATATAAATATATATATATATATATATATATATATATATATATATATATATATATATATATATATATATATATATATATATATATATATATATATATATATATATATATATAAATTGAAACTGACCCCGGATATGGGTTCTAGGGGTCCTAGATCGCGCTCATTTGCAAAAATTTTTTCAAAATTTAAAAGTCGGGATCTCCCCATTAGTGAATTTTTTCTACGAAAATTCACTAAAATGACTGGAATCAGATGCTTATCGGAGCATGCGGAATAGCTCAAAAAATACGTTCAGCTGGCATTGAGCATCGTTGTCTAACAAGTAGCGTCGCGCGATCACTCTCTGTCACTTTATTTTTCATACCTAGCATCTTTTAGGGTAGGAAACTTTGATTTGCGTTTTTTTTTTATATAGGCACCTTTATATCATTAACTACAGAAAAAAATGAGCTTTAATGTGGTATAAATGAAATGAGTGTACGTTAAGAACGAAAAGTTTTAATAAAATTATACCTGTTTACACCTGGCTGCGTAGAGGTAGCGGTTAAGCAATCAGCAGCAACTATGACGTTTCAGATATTTTAAATACACTGTTGTGAAGTTGTGTAGGTTTTATTTCCGTAAGATGTTAACGAAATGTAAGTAAATTAATTATATTTTAATTAATAATACTGGCGGGTAATTTTTAATTGGCACCTGATGAAAAGTGACTTCTCCTAGTTGTAAAAATACTTAAAAATTAAATCTTGATAATCTAGATTATTAATGTACTAATTTTGCAGCCGGATCTTAGACTAGTAGTATCTGCATGCAGCCGTGGTAAATATAGTAACTTGATAAAACACGTACTATACTGAATTACAACTTTTCGCTTTGATTGCTGAAAGCCTGTTTAAACTTTAATGTATCTTACGCAGCTAACGGAAAACTTCCAAATAAGCTGAAAAATTACGTTTCACTTTTACCTGAGTATCATCAAAATTCATGAGGCAACCTAATAATGGAACGGGATTCAAATAGCTGAGGTCATGGTATCGTGATTCTGACGGAGTTTCAGAGTTTCCCAGGTATTCGAGAGCTCTAGATAGGTTGTCTCACTTCCACAGGTCGATCGCTTCCGTCAGCCCGGCTTATTTCAGCTCTCGTGTTTGCCGTGTTCACTTTCACATCACATCAATATCAATATAAAACCGCTAATATATGGAGATAGCAGATGATGTTGATTGATGACGACACAAGTAGCGGTGTATGATGTTAATTCAATTTATGGTACATAAATATCTCAAGGAAAAAAGCTGCAGCAAGTGCGTTATGGTAGTGAATTTTTATTAAATGCTTCAAATTTGAATAACTCAATTTTCTATAAACTTAGAAAGTTTAATGTTGGTAGTGAGGTCATTCCTAGGGCAAAATATCCACCAAATTTCATTAACATAACTTTGTAATTTTCGGAGAAAAAAATTTTTTTCGAAAGAAAATTTAAAAATTGAATGACTCAATTTCCTATAAACTTAGAAAGTTGAATTTTGGTACGTATAAGATCTATCCAAAGGCAATATATATGGTAAATTTCATTAAAGCAGCTTTGGAGAAAAAATTTTTTTTGGAAGAAAACTCAAAATTTTCCTGGAAAACCTCGTCCGATTTTCCTGGCTAACGAACTCATCCAAGCCATTAATAAAAGAAAGGCACTGCCCAGTTTCTTTGAAATCGGGTAATTATTTTTTGCGTTATCAGACGGATACATATATATATATATATATATATATATATATATATATATATATATATATATATATATATATATATATATATATTGGAACTGACCCCGGATATGGGTTCTAGGGGTCCTAGTTCGCGCTCATTTGAAAAAATTGTTGCAAAGTCTCACCATCGATACCTCTCTATTAGTTAATTTTTTTAATAAAAATTTACTAAAATTCTACGGAAACTTGAGGTTATACTGAGTGTTTAAAAATGATCGACTACCGAACTAAAGCTAAACTATAGGTTCGAGGATATAATGAAAGTCTGGACGCAGCAAGTGCGTTATGACAGTGAATGTTAATAGAAATGATCTACACTTTTTACTATATATATATATATATATATATATATATATATATATATATATATATATATATATATATATATATATATATATATAACGGGTGGGCCGTTCAAGTTTTGGAATTTGAATCGGCTATAAAAAAACTACAGAATATTTTTTTAAAGTTATGAGTTTATTAGAAAGATTGAACCTTTCCATTTATGAATGGAAGACAACATCATTGAAATAACTGCTACGGCTAGCCTTACAATACCCCATTCGATCAGTCCAATTTTTCAGTACATTTTCGATTGTTTGGGCCTCCATTTCGTTAATGGCAACTTCGATTTCATGTTTCAAGTCGTCAACCGTCTCTCTATGTTTAGCGTAACACTTGTCCTTAACGGCTCCCCACAAAAAAAAGGTCCAACGGAGTCAAATCGCAGCTTCGAGGTGGCCAATTGACATCAGCATTTCGGCTGATTATGCGATTTTCGAAAACAGTGCGCAAAATATTGATTGTTACTTTGGCCCTCTGGTAGGTTGCGCTGTCCTGTTGAAACCGAACGTCGTCTATGTCATACTCTTCAATTTTGGGAAACAAAAAATCTCTTAGCATTGCGCGGTAGCGATCGTCATTCACCGTAACGGCGTTTCGTTGCTCATTTTTAAAGAAAAATGGCCCAATAATGCCGCCAGACCAAAATCCGCACCACACAGTCAATCGTTGGATGGATGCATTCGTTTATCCACGATGACGTGTGGATTTTCTGAGCCCCAGATACGAAAATTTTGCTTATTGACGTATCCACCGAGGTGGAAATGAGCTTCATCTGAAAAGATGATTTTTCGGCAAAAATGCTCATCTTCGATCAAACGGCCTATTGAGCAAACCGAAAACGCATCGGATGGTCATGTGGCTGCAGCTCTTGCACTAATTGAACTTTGAACGCATTCATACCGAGATCTTTATGCAACATTCTTCTCAAAGAAGTGCGTGAAATGTTCAATTCTTGAGAACAGTGACAAGTTGATGTTGATGGTTGTTCACGCACACTCTGAGCAACAGCAGCGATGGTTTCGGTTGAGCGCACTGGACGAGTACGTACACGGGTTGTTTTAATCAACAACGAGCCAGTTTAACGAACTCGCTTCACAAATCGATCCACAAACTGCGTTTTTGGCACATCCTTTTTGTCAATTTTTTTTCGTAAATTTCTTACAGTAGAAGACTCACCACTTTGGTAATAAGTTTTTAATATTTCTCAACTTTATTCAAGCGAAAAGCTACTCATTTCATAAATGTCAAACATAAAACTAACTTTTTGTCACATCGGAAATATCATCAAACCTTCCAACCTCAAAATAACCTATAGTTCCAATTCTAAACGTTAGAAGGCCCACCCGTTATATATATATATATATATATATATATATATATATATATATATATATATATATATATATATATATATATATATATATATATATATATATATATATATAGTGTGTGATACATCTTTTTAAAGCCAATCCAATTCTTTATTCAGCAACACCAATAATTTTTTTTGGCAGGAATAAAATAAAGTGAGTAATAACATTTTCATTATCAGTAACACCTAACGCACATAGAGCCTCGGTGGTTCACAGTGGGTTCATGTGAATCTGAACCGAAGGGTACTGGGTGCGATCCTAGGGTTTTCCTTTGACTTTTTCAGTAGATACCGTAACATTGATATCAACCGAGGTTGTGGTATTGTATTTGAGCAAGTTAAATGGTTGCACGTTCCGCCCTTCGGAGGGAGCGGAAAACCGTCAGTCCCAGGTCCATTCGATTTTGGGCACGTTAAAGATACCTACCCTCCTTACAGAGACGTAGGAGTTCGGCAAAATTGCCAGAATAGTGAGGTGAAACTGCTCCCTGGCGTCGGTGATTGGCCGTAATCGCGGAGATAGACAGACGTTGAAGAAAGAAACAAAGCACACAACACAACACCTAACACAAGTGAAGGCTATAAAGAATTACATAGTTCAGCCTTATCTAATCAAATGTTCGAAATTCCCGCCTTCTTGTGCCTGACAATATCCCAAACGGTCAACAAATTCTTGCTGGACTCTATTTATAACCTCTGGAGAACTGCTGGTACATTCAGTTTTAATTCTTGTTTTTTACTTCGTCGATAGTAGCTGGTTTACTTTTGAATCCTATATTCCTCAAATAACCCCACCGAAAAAATCTAAGGGAGTTAGGTCAGGTGATCTTGTTGGCCATTCGATTGCACCACGCCTGCCAATCCATCTGTTGGGTAGTTGTTGATCCAGATAATGTCAAACATTAACGTCATAATGCGCGGGGCCACCATATTGTTGGTACCACAAGTTATGATTTATCATACGAGCATTGAGTCCATCAGGAAATAAGTTCGATAACGTCGGAATGAGATATTGCTGTCAAAATTGTAGATATCGTTGTCCATTTATAGTTCCATACGAAAAGTAGGGATCAATAATCCCACTCCTAACAATTCCTGCCAAAACACTTATCTTTTGCGGATATTGTGTGTAATTCTGTCACATCCATCTTTTTATTCCAACAAAAAAAATTAGTGTTGCTGAATATAAAATTGGATTAACTTTAAAAAGATGTATCACACTACCTACCATCCAATTTCAAAATTTCGAAGGGGTAGCTACCGCTTGAAGAGGTATGACGATAGGAGTGAGGTTTTTATATCAAAAAACTTTTTGAGAATAAAAATCGATCTGTTTTTAAATTTTCCCTAATAATGGTTACTTTCAATTTTATTGAATTTATGTGTTATTTGATAGACACACTGTCTATATATATATATA
Source organism: Tillus elongatus (assembly GCA_964006375.1). Taxonomy (NCBI): domain Eukaryota; kingdom Metazoa; phylum Arthropoda; class Insecta; order Coleoptera; family Cleridae; genus Tillus; species Tillus elongatus. The sequence continues at coordinate 35,789,342 of OZ023263.1, read as the reverse complement.
TATATATATATATATATATATATATATATATATATATATATATATATATATATATATATATATATATATATATACTAAAATTGAAAATGACTACGGATATGGGTTCTAGAGGTCCTAGTTAGCACTCAACAAATTTTTTCAAAATTCAAAAGACGGGATGTCCTCATTAGTGATTTTTTCTACAAAAATTCACATTTTTTTATTTAGCCAATAAATCCAATAAGTGAAGAAACGATCTATAACCAGTAGTAGAATAAATAAAAAAAAAGGTTATTTTAATAAATTTTATTATATTAAATATATTTTTATTAACTTCTCCTGTACAATCGCTTTTTGTTTTAACAAACGAACAACCACTTTTTGTTAGAAGATTTTTGTTATCCTGTAAATTTTTAATACAAAACTTTAGCTCAGACTCCCAGGACACGGTCATGAAGATTCAAGAGCTAGCTGCAATCCATCTTACGCACAACTATTGGAGAAACAAAACTTCACCACCATTATTTGACGCTTCTTTGGAAATTGAAATTTCTCAGTGGTATGCGAAAGAAATCCCTAATTTTAGATTTTATTTTTCTTATAATATACAACTGATAAAACGTCACATTATTTTACGCATATTTAAACAAGCGTTAAAACCATATGAAGAAGCGGTCAAAATTTATATTGATGGGTCAAAAATTCAAGATTCAGTGGGATGCGCAGTGTACATTAAACAATCAGATTATGTTGAGCTATTTAGTCTGCCAAAGTTCACTTCAATTTATACTGCTGAAGGTGTTGCCATACAAAAAGCGTTAGTACCAGCCTGCAACCAAAATACGAGTAGCTTTGTAGTTTTGACAGATTCCCTTTCACTGTGAAGAACTCTATCGAATCTTCAAAATATCGGTTCCAAGGTAATATGTGATATTGCTTCTCAATTAGAGGTGTTGGAACAACAACACAAAGAGTTGCTTTTATATGGGTAAAAGGACACTCAAAACTTAAGAGTAATGAAAAGGCTAAGTATGTTGTTAACAAAGAAACGAAAACAGGTTGTAAACATGACTTTTACAGTAACAGAGATATACTTCCGCATGTAAAATATGTGTGTAACATAAGATGGCAGGATCATTGGGATAAGTTGAAAACTAGCTGTAACAAGCACTTCAGTAGTATCATCCTTAACCGATTAACAACGAACTGTTGCTTCCTATATACTTGTCCACGACACTTAACAGAATTACCATAGGTCATGGTGCTTTTAAGCCTCATTTGTATCAAATAAAAGCTGAAGACAATCCATTTTGCTCATGTAACAACACCAGCCCAGCTGATTTAAATCATTTGATTTTTCCTGTATTATGCATCATGAACAAGAGAAATGTTAGTTTGTAACTTGATATAATGCAATGTTTTCTTTCCACTTGATGTGACATCGCTTATGTATGAAGCTGTTTGTAATAAAAATATCATGGTAGCCTTCATGTGTTTTGTTAAAGACTCTAAGTTAGCTAGGTTTATATAGCTCTAAGTAAAAAGATGATATTTTGAAAATTAGACTGTTCCAATAAATATTGTACTAGTGGCAATATAATATATAGTCTTAAGAGATACTAAATAAACTTAGCAGGTTAAGGTGTAGTCAGAGAGATAAAAGTAAGTTCCTTTGTGTTTTTTCTTGTGTTAACCTCTTTTGACCGCAACCTCCCTAGGATGTTAGAGAGTCACCATGACAGGCTCCATTGGTGTGAAAAGTGTCCCAGTGTTTCTCCTGCAGCAACTTATAGCGCAGATGTGTGCATGTATATGTTTGTGTGTGTGTATGTGCACAAGAAGAAGAAATGTGCATTTTCTGTTCTGCATCTAGTGTTAGTTTATCTACTGGACGTATAAATCCTGTTGGCGTGAGTGTATTTGCGCTCGCGTATGTGTGTGAGTGGACATGTATGTAAGTTTTAATGTTCATATCTATTTTTAATAAACAGAAGTTTATAGGGAGATAAAAGAAAAAAAGTTAAAAGAGCTTGTTAGATTAGCATTCTTAAGACAGATTTGGCCATTGTGAAAAGCAAGGTCAAATGGATCCTTGTTCATTTTAAAGATTGACAGTGACTGAATGAGCCAGTTCTCAAAGGCTAAACTCTAATAATAAAAAAACTCTAAAAATAAAAAACTCGGGACGCAGCAAGTGCGTTATGGTAGTGAATTTTTTATAATGCTTCAAATTTGAATAACTCAATTTTCTATAAACTTAGAGAGTTTAGTTTTGGTGTGTAGTAAGGCCTTTCCTAAGGCAAAATATTCACCAAATTTAATTAAAATAACTTTGTAATTTTCGGAGAAAAAAAAATTCGAAAGAAAATTTAAAATTTGAATAACTTAATTTTCTATAAACTTAGAAATTTGAATTTTAGTACGTAGTAGGATCTCTCCCAAGGCAACATATGTAGTAAATTTCATTAAAACAGCTTTGTTGAAAAATTTTTTTTTTCAAAAGAAAACTCAAAATTTTCCCGGAAAACCCCGTCCGATTTTTCTGGCTAACAAACTCATCCAAGCCATTAATAAAAGAAAGCCACTTGCCACGTTTCATCGAAATCAGTTTATTATTTTTTGAGTTATCAGACGGATACATACACACACACACACACATATATATATATATATATATATATATATATATATATATATATATATATATATATATATATATATATATATATATATATATATATATATATATATATATATATATATATATATATATAAACATATAAAAATTCAAACTGACCCCGGATATGGGTTCTAGGGATCCTGCTTCGCGCTCATTTGCAAAACATTTTGCAAAGTCTCACCATAGATACCTTTCTGTTAGTGAATTTTTTAAAATAAAAATTCACTAAAAACATTGCGACTAGTCGTTTAAGAGCGAAAAATAATTCTCCAAAGAAAAGGTTCTATACAGTTTTCTTCTAAAATTCCCCAATTCAATATTATTTGAAATACATAGGTACTACTCTTCCATAAGCGTAATGTTAAATGTGGAGATAGCTTGGCGGCCGAATCGCCCATGGCCACACTGTCTCTATCAAGATCAAGTCACTGTAGAAAAGACGAGTAAGGTTTACAAATCAATCATAAAGACGGAAGAGAGGACAATAAATCTAATGTGAAGGTACATGACGCTTGTGCGGTGGAACATGAGTGGGTTTTAGTTGGATAATAGGTATGTAAAATAGTATAGCAGTAAGAATAAGCAAAGCGACATTATTAACAGTAAAGACATCTATGTGCAAATAGTTAAAACATGCAATCGTTGAAATTTATTCTTAGTCAATACTCAATTATTAAAATGAAGGGGTGGCGGCGACATCTATGCGCAAATAGTTAAAACATGCAATCGTTGAAATTTATTCTTAGTCAATACTACAAGTATCAACAATTTTCTATAAACTTAGAGAGTTTATTTTTAATAGTAAGGTCTTTTGTAAGGCAAGATATCCACAAAATTTCATTAAAATAGCTTTGTAATTTTCGAAGAAAAAATTTTTTTTCGAAAGAAAATTTAAAAATTGAATAACTCAATTTTCTCTAAACTTAGAAAGTTGAATTTTGGTACCTTGTAAGATCTCTCCCGAGGCAACATATATACTAAATTTCATTAAAACAGCTTTGTTACTTTCGGAGAAAAATTTTTTTTCGAAAGAAAACTCAAAATTTTCCCGGAAAACCATGTTCCATTTTTCTGGCTAACGAACTCATCCAAGCCATTAATAAAAGAAAGGCACTTGCCAAGTTTAATCGAAATCAGTTAATTATTGTTTGAGTTATCAGACGGATATATATATATATATATATATATATATATATATATATATATATATATATATATATATATATATATATATATATATATATATATATATATAAACATATAAAAATTGAAACTGACCCCGGATATGGGTTCTAGGGGTCCTAGTTCGCACTCATTTGAAAGAATTTTTGCAAAGTCTCAGACTATAATTTCGCTGCTTGACAGCATTTTCAGCGAAACGTAGGGCCACTTGCTCCAGTTAGCTTACGCGCTGGCTACGTCCTTCACCAACGAAAACCAACAGTGGAGCCAGAGAAGTAGTCTCCAAGTCTGCATGTAGTATGGACAAGTTTCACCAAGTAAGGGCAACAACAATCAATGAAGAAATTATTAGTCTAGAAAATTAAATTTTGGTATGTAATCAAGTCTATATAAAGGTCACAACAACAACTTAATTACTTTGGAATGTTATTTTATTATTTTTCGTAATTTGAAATATTTTAACGAAAATTCCCTGCCATAACGCATTTGGTACATTCTGGTTTTTAGTGAATTTTCGTAGTAAAAATTCACTAATGGGGAGAACCCGACTTTTTAATTTTGAAAATTTTTATGCAAGTGAGCGCGAACTTGGACCCCTAGAACCCATATACGGGGTCAGTTTCAATTTATATATATATATATATATATATATATATATATATATATATATATATATATATATATATATATATATATATATATATATATATATATATATATATATATATATATATATATATATATATATATATATATATATATATATATATATATATATATATATATATATATATATATATATATATATATATATATATATATGTATGTATCATACCGATAACTCAAAAATCATGGGCCGATTTTGATCAAATTTAGCATGTACCTTCCTTTTGTAAGTGGATTGGATAAGTTCGTTAACCAGGAAAATCGGACGAGGTTTTTCAGGAAAATTTTGAGTTTTCATTCGAAAAAAATTTTTATTTAAAAAAATAAAAAGCTATTATAACCAAATTTGGTAGGTAGGTTTACGATATAAAAGTAAATCATACACCAAAATTTAGATTTCTAAGTTACAATAAAAAAAAGTTATAATAAAATATCTGATGCCAGATCATTTCTATGAAAATTCACTATCATAACGCACCTGCTGCGTCCAGACTTTTAAGCTATGTAAGTATGTAACACTGACTAATTTATGTGTTTTCACATTCCTTTAAATACAAAATCCCGAAGTGCTGAAAGCGACATATGAAACAGATGAATGTTTGGTTGTTGCCAAAATATGTACATCGGTATGCACCAGTGAAATAGTTGATATTTTCATTTATTGGAAGTAAAACGTGCTAGTTACACATCATGACTTACTAGAGCAGCCATATAAATATATAACGTTTCTTCTTTAGCAAATCAATTTTAATAACAGTGCTTTTAGCGAATTTTTTGTAAAACGACAAATTTACTAATGGGGAGATCTGTGTTTATATATATATATATATATATATATATATATATATATATATATATATATATATATATATATATATATATATATATATATATATATATATATATATATATATATATATATATATATATATATATATATATATATATATATATATATATATATATATATATATTACACCGATAACACAAAAAATAATGGGCCGATTTGGACGAAATTTGGTAGGTACCTTACTTTTGTAAGTGGCTTGGATAAGTTCGTTAGTCAGGAAAATTGGGCTAGTTTTTCTGGAAAAATTTTGGCATATACGTTTCTACTATCAAACTTACTCTGCGTTGTAAGGAAAAAAGTTAGAGGCATTTAAATAAAAAAAATGGGTGCCACTGGTGATCAAAGGAAAGCACAAGAACAAAATATTTTGTGTGGTTAACAAAACCAATTGAATATTACATACAATGGTTAAGTTTTCTTGACGCAAAAAGGTCAAGAAGTACCAGAAAAAATATTTTGAAAATTTCAAAATGTTTCTAAAAATTTTTAGACAAATAATCTGAAACAAATACGGACTGTGTAAAAGAAATGTCACAATAGATGTGTTTTACAAAGCCTTAAGTTTCAGGTTCAACCATCATTGTACTTCATTTTACAAAGATATTTTTGGAAAATACATTTCAAATAGACCCTCTTTCTGATGCTTTGGCAGTAGTTTCAGCTATAGAGTTTATGGTTTAATAGTCTATATTTTAGGAAATTTTCGTAGACTTATGAATTTTGAAAATACTTCTTTATATGAGCGCGAACTAGAACCCCTAAAACACACATACGGGGTAAGTTTAAGTTTTTGTCTGTTTACACATATTTACACATGGTGACGCATTTCTGCGGTAAAACTCAATATTTTTGTTTATATACAAGATATGAGCAAAAATTGTGTACGTTAATTAAGGGATGTTTTGAGCTGCATCTTATAAAATTATTTTAATAATCACAGGTCAGGTCAGGTGACGGGGTCAGTTTCAGTTTTTGTCTGTTTATATATATATATATATATATATATATATATATATATATATATATATATATATATATATATATATATATATATATATATATATATATATATATATATATATATATATACAAGGTGACGCATTTCTACAGTAAAGCTCAATATATCCATTATTATACAAGATATGAGAAAAATAATATACGTTAATTATAGGGTGGTGTCTAGAGCTGCATCTTATAAACCTATTTTGACAATCACAGGATGGCCCATAAGTCGTTGCTGATACACACTTTCTTTTTTAATAGAACACTCCTTATGTTATTGAATGTTTCCATTTTCCATTGAATTATAATGCATGTCTGTAAGGAAAAAAATATATCCTTCATCGTTTTTGAGTTATTTCAATTGTTTTGCAACTTTTCACGTTTTTGGCACATTGCACAAACACATAACACAAACCGTAAAAAGGCGTTTGTACCAACAGAGGGCCCTATGTAAGTGACGCATTCAGAGAGCTTTTTGTTTGTATTACTCGTCGAAAAAATCAAGCTGCCGTATACAGGCACTCTCAAATAGTGGCTAAATTTGAAAAGTTTTCGCAGAATTGTTTTTATTGTTTCCGTACAACTCATTTTTTGTAACATTTTTGTGACATGTTGGTAATTAATAATAAACGTTAAGTAAGTTATTGTAAATAAAAGTGGTCGAATTTTTGGTGAAAAATATAATATAGTGTAACATCACTAATTTCGGCAATTTCGGCCAAAAAAATGGTGAATTTTTGTAAATGAAATTTTTCCAAAATTTCATAAAAAATTTTTTTTTCTACTTGGGTCATAAAGCTGTTTGTCAATAATTATATATGGCAACTGTGTAAACAGCTTGAAGACGTCCGTTGGCCAGGAAAATCGGACCAGTTTTTTCTGGAAATTTTTAAGTTTGTTTTGTAAAATGTTTGTACTTCTTGAAAGAACAAAGTTATTTTAATGAAATGTCGTACATTGTTACTACTATTATATAGGTTATGCTGCCAACCAAATGTCCTTTTAAAAACAATACATATTTTACATTACAAATATTTAAAGAAAATTCGCTACCATAACGCACTTGCTGCGTCCAGATTTTTTTAAAAGTATTTCCTTAGATGAAGAAAATGTTGGACTAAATTGTTTAGACAACGTTGTATTATTTTTCTGTCCATTTCTTTGAAATAATACTGTTGAGGCAAATCGAAAATGTTTATAAAGTAAATCTTATTTCATATGTTACAACGTAGAATATAATTAGTTACTATGCACCTTTCGTGGGAGAACCTCGGTGGTTCAGGGGTAAGAACGTGTGCCTCTGAATCGAAGGGTACTGGGTTCGATCCCAGGGTACTCCTTTCACTTTTTCAGTACAAACTGTAACATTAACATCAACCGAGGTTCTGGCATTGTATTTGAGCAAGTTGAATGTCTGCACGTTCTGCCCTTCGGAGGGGGCGTAAAGCCGTCAGTCCCGTGTCCATGAGATGTTGGGCACGTTAAAGATCCCTACCCTCCTTACAGAAAGGCAGGAGTTCGGCAAAATTTCCAGGATAGTGAGGTGAAACTGCTCCCTGGCGTCGGTGATTGGCCACAGTCGCGGAAATAGGCCGACGTTAAAGAAACAAAACACACACACACCTTTCGTGGTCCTATCATAAGAACGCATGCCTCTGAAACCAAAAGGTCCTGAGTCCATTTCCGGTAGAAAATTAAATTTTTCAAAAAGGGCCGATTACTTAGGTGGATTACTCGAAGCCAATATACTTGAACAATTGTATATTTTCCACAAAAGTTACGAAGGTGAAATAAAAAATATATATAAAAAAAGTTTTAAAATTAGATGGTAAATCAACTTCTTCACATTTTTTAGCCTATTTCCGTAGAAAAAATTCGCTATGGAAGAGATCCCGACTTTGGAATTGTAAAAAATTTTCTAAAAACCCTCCGTGCAGTGAACTGTTTATTTACCGAAAATACATTATACTTCGTCGCCTATAATGTCTTTTTCAGATAATATTGAATACAGCACTAAAGTAAATGAATGCACCTGCTGTTTCACTTTTAGTGAATTTTCGTAAAAAAAAATTCACTATTGAGGAGATCCCGACTTTGGAATTTTGAAAAAATTTCTTCAAATGAGCGCAAATTAGACCCTCTGGAACACATATCCGGGGTCAGTTTCGATTTTTATATGTTTATATATGTATATATATATATATATATATATATATATATATATATATATATATATATATATATATATATATATATATATATATATATATATATATATATATATTTATTTATGTATCACACCGATAACTCAAAAAATAATGGGCCGATTTTGATTAAATTTGGTGAATACCTTCCTTTTGCAAGTGGCTTGGATAGGTTCGTTAGCCAGGAAAATCTGCCTAGTCGAAATGGATTAAACATTGGTTTGTTTTAAGTAGACAGACGGATTGCCCCGTCCGTGGCTGTTGTGAGCTGACTTTTAATGTATCTAATTACGACCACGTTAATTATAATGCACGTTTGTAAGAAATAAACTCGAGTTGCAGTAAGTGTGTTATGGGAGCGAATTTTTGTTAAAACCTGCTCAGTCCAAATACATTAAACAATGCTTTGTTTTAACTAGACACTCGGATTCCCCCGGTCCGTGCCAGTTCTGAGCTGACCTTTAATGTATCGAATTTCGACCACGTAATTGTAATGAATGTTGGTAAGAAAAGAAATTCGGGACGCACCAAGTGTGTTATGGTAATACATTTTTATTAAAATCTGCTCAGTCCAAATAGATTAAAGAATGTTTCGTTTTAATTAGACCGTCGGATTCCCCGGTCCGTGCAAGTTCTGAATTGACCTTTAATGTGTCGAATTTCGACCACGTAACTATAATGCATGTTTGTAAGAAAAGAAATTTGGGACGCAGCCAGTGCGTTATGGTAGCGATTTTTTATTAAATGCTTCAAATTTGAATAGCTCAATTTGCTATTAACTTATAAGGTTCGTTGGCCAGGAAACTAGTTTTTTTCGAAACATTTTAAGTTTATTTTCGAAACATTTTTGTACATCTTTAAACATAAAGTTGTTTTGATGATATATGGCACATTGTTTCTACTATATAGGTTATACTGGTAACCAAATTTGATGCCTGCTTCCTTTAAAAAAAAACACATATTTGCTATCTAAAATATTTTTATGAAAATTCACTACCATAATACGTTTTTGTTGCAAATCGAAACGTTTTAATTGTTTTTATCATTGAAACGTTATTAGAAACGAAATTTACCATAAAGTTTAACTTTATTAAGGTATGTACAACTGCTTTTAGCCCATATTCTGTTATGATCACGTTAATATAAAGTTGATGTTAAGTCGACCGTTCCCCAACTTTTAAATGTGCCATTTTGACATAATATATAACTGCTCGGATCTATAATATTCTAATTATTTTAAACGCTCTGTCCCGACAGACGTTGCCCTGTCCAAATTTCAATATGCCAAACGACAGTTACCCACGTAGCGAAATAAATCCGAGAACTTTTAGTTTTTCCCGAATTTTTCAATATCTCGTGCAAATTTTCCAATTTTTCTTTGCCCAACAACTTTATTCGCATTATTCCGAACATTAAAAAAATAAAATTAGCCATATATATATATATATATATATATATATATATATATATATATATATATATATATATATATATATATATATATATATATATATATATAGATACATTGAGACAAAATGGTTTGGCACTCAAAATAACAATAACAGTGCTGCAAATTGAATCATGACTTCTACATAGCTGTGATAATTTATTCTCTTCAGAAACACATTCTCATGGAATGAATTTAGGGCTCGTGACGACCACAAAGGAAATATTTGGATTTCTGCGCCCATAAACTTTTGAAACGTTATATTACTCCCGTTTTATTGAAAAAAATCTCAATTTTCACAAAATCGCCCCTTATTTATCCCCTAACCCCTAAAGCGATTTTACCCAAAAACAATTTGAAGCGTTCCTTTGTTGAAAGTTTTGCACCTATTAACAAATAGACGTACATGCCGACAGACCGACCAACAGACAAAAAAATGTTCGTTCCAGGATCAGGCTTTCTATATGTTTTGAGACTTTTTACGCTGTTAGCAACAAAAAAAAAAATCGAAATTTTTGTTAACAATATTCCACCCCCACACACTCAACCCCTAATTTAATTTCAGCACAGAATACCAGATGTTTGATGAAATTAAAGGTTTTCTAATAAATAAACCCTAAAATGTTATATTACTCGAGTTGTAACGAAAAAATGTCCCCCCATTCATTCATTACCTAAAGCGATTTTACCCAAAAACAATCCGAATCGTTCGTTTGTCGAGTGCTAACTGTATACCGAACTTGAAAACGATATCTAAATTCATTTGAAAGTTATTGTCAACAATATTCCACCCCCACACAATCAACCCCTAATTTATATTCAGCACAGAGTACCAGATGTTTGATAAAATTGAAGGTTTTCTAATAAATAAATCCTAAAACGTTATATTACTCGAGTTTTAACAAAAAAATGTCAATTTTCACCAAATCACCCCCTATTCATTCCCTACCCCCTAAAGCAATTTTACCCAAAAACAATCCGAATCGTTCGTTTGTCGAGTGCTAACTGTATACCGAATTTGAAGACGATATCTCAATTCATTCGAAAGTTGTTGCATCTATTAACAAACGTTGGCAAAATAAAATAGCTGCTGCTTCCTGTGCAATGCAACCCGATGTCACATAGTTATCACACCCACGTATCGTAGGGCACTACAACTCCGCGAACTGGGACGAAATGCGAGATTACATTTCCTCATTTCCATGGGCGTCTGCTTCTCTCATCTTGACCCTTCTGATATCTCACACAACGTCACCGAAATTATCCAAGCTGGCATAGAATTATTTATTCCACGTACACAGAAAACCTCTGCAGCCACTCAATAGCCCTGGTTCTCTAAACCCTGTGACAAGGCCAGACTTGAAAAGAGGTCAAAGCTCACAAAAAGCTTCTACACAATCCCAGTCAAGAAAACCGTTAAGCATTTAACGACGCAAGAAACCGCTATGTCCGCATTCTTTCTCACGCAAAAAACTCGTTTAATAACCATATCAAAAACAAAGTCCTCTTAAGCTCCAGCGGCAGCAAACCCTTCTGGACTCTTGCTAAATCTATTGCGAATAATGTCTGCAAAAGCACGTTCCCACCTCTTGTCTCAGGGGATGAAATTGTTTCTACCGCCCTGGGCAAGGCTGAACTTTATGCCCCGTTGTTCGCCGGCAATTCTACTCTCAACCCACCTCCAACTGTTCAACCACCAATAGTCCCCAATGTCGTGAATAAAATGACGGATATCATTTTCAAAACTAAAAAGGTACGAAATATACTCTCTTCTCTTAATACCAGAAAATCCTCTGGCCTTGACGAGATCTCAGCAATTGTTCTCAAAAAATGCGCACCAGAACTTACTCCTGTCCTGACTCGTCTGTTTCAGACATCTTATAATAGAGGCATATTCCCTAGTAACTGGAAAGCTGCTCGAGTACAACCCGTCCCCAAGAAATGATCCAAAGCGCTTCCTAGCAACTACAGGCCCATTTCTCTCCTTTCAGTCGTCTCTAAAGTGATGGAAAAGTATATAAACACAGAATTACTAAAATTTCTTGAAAAACGCAGTCTAATCAACGACAGACAGTATAGATTCCGTCAGCGCAGATCAACTGCCGACCTCCTTTCCTTTGTCACCCATTCTTGGAACAAGTCTATGGAACTACACGGTGAATCCCAGATTGTCGCTCTAGACATATCCAAAGCATTCGACCAGGTCTGGCACGCAGCGCTGCTTAATAAACTACCGGCCTATGGCCTACCACCAAAACTCTGTACGTGGACAGCAAATTTCCTCTCCAACCGGAGCCTTTCTGTTGTCGTGGATAACCATTCCTCTAAACTGTATCCAATTAATGCAGGAGTTCCTCAAGGTTCAGCTTTAGCCCCTACTTTGTCTCTTCTTCTCTCTATCATATCCAACCCAGTTAACAGTTACGCGGACGATAGCACCCTGCACTCAAATATACAATATACAATATTCTAAGCCTGTCTCTTCAGCCCAATTAGATAAGGACCTCCTTCCTCCTTGTCGACACCCACGGTACGATATTATTTAGGCTGTAAGCCATCGTGGTGTGTTGTTGAAAAAAAAAAACAAAAAACGGAAGTACATGCCGACAGACCGACCGACAGACAAAAAAATATTCGTTCCAGGATCAGGTTTTTTATGTTTTGAGACTTCGCCGTTTTAGCAACAAAAAAAGTCGGAATTTTTGTCAACAATATTTCACCTCCAAACATTCAACCCCTAATTTAATTTCAGCACAGAATACCAGATGTTTGATGAAATTGAAGGTATTCTAATAAATAAGCCCTAAAACGTTATATAACTCGAGTTTTAACGAAAAAATGTCAATTTTCAACAAATCACCCCCTCATTCATCCACTACCACTTAAAGCGATTTTACCCAAAAACAATCCGAACCGTTCGTTTGTCGAGTGCTAACTGTATATCGAATTTGAAGACGATATTTCAGTTAATTCCAAAGTTATCGCGGCTACCAACATAGGCATACGGACCGACAGACAAAAAAAATTCATTCCCAAATCATGTTTTCTGTATGTTTTGATACCTTTTACGACGTTTAAGCGAAACAAATATTTTTTGAAACTTTTGTCGTCGATGCAATACTTCCACAAGTTCTGACGATGTGGAAGTAATATTAGCCCAACCTATTAAATTCCCATTATCATTTAATCCAGACGAACATGACGTAAACAATATGCTTACAGCTAACGTGTATTATGAGTCAGAGCCCAGCGATTACATCTGACATCAGACACAACACAGAACTTGTGGGTTTGTAAATGAATAATAAAACAATATTATTTAGCCTATAAGGCCTGTCTGACATGGGTTGAACTTGTAACTTTACATAACTCGCTTTCATATTGAATTCCGTTTGTCTGAAACTACGGGCATCTGAAAATTAAATGGGATGTTTAATGTGAACGTTGATTACTGAAGACTAAAGACTTTATAATGTGTTAATTAGAATTAAACGACCAACAAAACTAAAACATTCATGCCCTGCGTAAGAGCTGAGTGATTCAGATTCATAACATGTCTACTTTTGACCGACTTCAAAAAAGTCTGGACGCAGCAAGTGCGTGATGGTAACGAATTTTCATAGAACTGTTTTAGTAAATTTTCTTCAAAAAATTTACCAATGAGGAGATCGCGACTTTTGAATTTTGAAAAATTTTCTACAAATAGGCGCTATTTAGGACCCCTGGAATCCAAATCCGAGGTCGGTTTCACACTTTATATATATATATATATATATATATATATATATATATATATATATATATATATATATATATATATATATATAACCTATATAGTAAAAACAATGTGCCATGTTTCATAAAAATATTTTTATTGTGTGAAAATGTACAAAAATTTCCAAACATGTAATGCTGGCTCAGAACTGACACTGATAGAGGGAATCCATCTGTGTATTTATAAGAAAACATTGTTTAATCTATTTCAACTAAGCAGATTTTCCTGGTTAACGAACTTATCCAAGCCACTTGCAAAAGGAAGGTACTCACCAAATTTGATCAAAATTGGCCCATTATTTTTTGAGTTATCGGTGTGATACATACATATATATATATATATATATATATATATATATATATATATATATATATATATATATATATATATATATATATATATATATATATATATATATATATATATATATATATATATATATATATATATATATATATATATATATATATATATATATACACCAATAACTCAAAAAATAATGCGCCGAGGACGATCAAATTTAGTGAATACCTTCCTTTTGCAAGTGGCTTGGATAAGTTCGTTAGCTAGGAAAATCTGCTTAGTCCAAAAAGATAAAACATTGCTTTGTTTTAATTAGACGGACGGATTCCCCCGTCCGTGCCTGTTCTGAGCTGGCTTTAAATGTATCTAATTTCGACCGCGTTAATTGTAATGCATGTTTGTAAGAAAAAAAATTGGGACGCAGCAAGTGCGTTATGGTAGCGAATTTTTATTAAAATCTGCTCAGTCCAAATAGATTAAACAATGCTCTGTTTTAATTAGATAGTCGGATTCCCTAGGTCCGTGCCAGTTCTGAACTGACCTTCAATGTATCGAATTTTGACCACGTAATTATAATGCATGTTTGTAAGAAAAGAAATTTGGGACGCAGCAAGTGCGTTATGGTAGCAAATTTTTATTAAAATCTGCTCAGTCCAAGTAGATCAAACATTGCTTTGTTTTAATTAGATAGTCGGATTCCCCGGTCCGTCCCAGTTCTGAGCTAACCTTTCGAATTTCAACCACGTCGAATTTCAACCACGTAATTATAATGCAGGTTTGTAAAAAAAAAATTCGCAACGCAGCAAGTGCGTTATGGCAGCGAATTTTCAATAAATGCTTCAAATTTAAATAGCTCAATTTGCTATTAACGTATAAGGTTCGTTGGCCAGGAAACTAGTTTTTTCGGGAACATTTAAAGTTTATTTTCGAAACATTTTTGTACATTTTCAAACAATAGAGTTATTTTAATGAAATATGGTATATTGTTTCTACCATTTAGTTTATACTGGTAACCAAATCTCATGTCTGCTTTCTTAAAAAAGACATATTTGTTATTAATTTTTTTATGAAAATGCACTACCATAACGCACTTGCTGCGTCCAGGCTTTTATATATGTTTTTTTAAGAAAGACATCAAATTTTGTAGATATATATTAACCGTTATAATAGAGACAATGCAACGTATTTCACCAAACTACATTTTTGTTTGAAAAAGTACCTAAGTTTGCTGAACATATATTTAAAATTTTAGCAAAAAACTGGTCTGACTTTTCTGCCTAACGGACCTGTCCAAGCAATTTACACAAAAACTACACCAGCCAAGATATAATTACTCACAGAAAGTTTTTTGACAGAAATAAAATAATATTTACATGACAATTTTCAAACAATTTGTTTCATGAAGATACGCCATTTTTACAAAAATTGGCCAAGTAAATTTACGCGAAAATTTGCTATCACCAGTGGCGGCTCGACGGATGACGCAGGTGAAGCGCTGATTCACCTATATTTTTCGGTTAAGCTAAACTTTTTTATTCAAAATACACCATATTTTAAATTTTTTCATTCTCTCAAATTCATATGGTACAACCACATAAAAATGTCTTGTTACGTGGCGCCGCAGTTGATAATGTATTTTCATATTAATTTATGGTACGATATAATTTGCAACTCCGCCCCTGATCACCGAATTGAATGTATACATGCCCCAACGCGCAGCGCTTACGTATTGCTGACCACAGACTACTGTAGAGCGTCAAGCAACTGCGGACTGACTGAGCCAGATTCGTTCGTATACAGATGCTGCTTCGGGACGCTTGTATGAGACGGTTGCTATGGCAACGGCACGCGCGCTGGAAGGTTAGTGTTTATTAGTGCCACGAAAGTGATGCAGAGTTCTGAGCCTGCTTCAGAGCTTAGTTTCCGTCGTTTGTTTAGATTGAGTCGGATCGTCAGAGGCGTATTTTTATTTTTACTATGTTGCCGTTAAATAATATGGTATGTGTCACATTTACAGTCTTTGAAAAGCTGGATTTTTCATGTTTCTTTTTGGTAAGTGGTATTGATTTGTTTATTATCACCTCTAAAAGAATAATTTCAAAATAAAGGAATATTCGATGTAAAATTTCAAGTTATAAAAAAAAGAGAGGGACCTTGAATTTGAAAAAAAATATGCTTGTAGCCCGTCCATCTATAAACAGATTTTCGTAGGTAATATGCGCCGTATTATATTACCGTATGCGTGCGTGTACAGTGACCTCTCATCGAATATTCCTGGTCATTATTCCGAAAATTATTCCTTGTGAAAGTCTATATTTTTCTACAGATGGATTTATAATTCAAATTCTGAAGTACCAGGAGAACGCATGACCTTGACATTAAAAAAAATGTCTTCGGCGCAAAGGGGGTCTTCGTCTCCCTAGGCCCCCTTTGGCGCCGCGTGGATTCTGCTTCACCCACTTCCAAAGTCACGCGCCGCCACTGTGGATCACACCGATAACTAAGAAAATAATGAAAGTGTTTTGCAAATCCTGAAGTCCCAGGTGCAACCATTATTGTCCTTCATTTTACTAACATATTTCCAGAAAATGCATTTCAAATAGATCCTTTCTCTGATACTTTGGCAGTAGTTTTAGATGTCGAGTGTATCGCTTAAGGGTATGTAATTAATAGCGAATTTGCGTAAAAAAATCAATGAAGATCAGTATTTCCGTTACTATAGAGTGTCTTGATTTAAATCTTGAAAAAATATGTCTACAATCACAGGTGGCTCATAAGTCGTTGGTGATACAAATTATCTTGTTTTTTAAATCGAATTATCTTGTTTTTTAAATCGCACATGTCCTATTTTTGCATTTTCCATTGAAATATAATGCATGTTTTCAAGATAAGAAATGCTCGACGCAGCAAGTGTGTTATGGTTGCCAAACTCAAAGCTTACTCGCACAGCTCCTACTATTTTTGTTCAACTGGAAACAAATTGCAGTAATAGAAAAACAAAGTATAGAAAGCCAACAATTTTTCGGTGAAAGTGGATGCAGTGTACATCGAATCCCAACCTTTAGTTTCGAGATGATCACAGAAGCGATTTAAATTGTGCAGGCTATAATACCTGATACAAACAGCTGATCACTGCCATTTTAGAATTCACTTAATCTAAATGTCATTTTATTTATTTTGTGTTTCTAGACAGCTTACTTACATATTAGCTTAGCTCAGTGTATTATCCTTCTCAATTTTTGAAAATTTGTCGTTAGTTTCGTAGTTATAAGGATTTTGTAAAGATTTATGAAAGCCTTCAAGCAATGTCAGCTCACGGATCTTCCATTGCGGAATATGTTGATATCCTGAAATGTTATATTAAGGAAAAGTATAATGGGCGAGCAGCACAACGGTTGTATCATCAACGATAGACAGAAGGGCATCAACCGCATCACTCTTCATTTCAAAATCAGCGTTTCTGCTAAACTGGTGGTGTAAAGCCTTGCTACAAAAGCATCGGCAAACCAATCATTACCGTAAATCAAGAAAAATAATTTTAAATACACTAAATCATAATCCTATGTTAAGTTTTGTAGAGTTTGCAAATCAAGTAGGATATGTGTATGAGGCTGGACTGTGAGACGAGCGCTTCATCAAGACGGACTTCACACTAACAACTTTACGCGGGTGAAAAATTGACATGGTGGTGGTAATATTTAAAAATATTATGTACAGACGTAAGTAAGTCTGGTAGAGAAGGTCCATTCAACCAGCATACTCTATTATATGAAGAGCAGAACATACCAATGTTATGGCAACGCAGTTTTATACAAAAATGAGTATTGCGTTATCACAATAACAAGTTATCTTATTATCTGTACGAAGAAAACTTGACCGGCCCAACCTACTATCGATTGTTGGAAGAACATCTTGACAAGTTCATTTCGGATCTACCATTTATACTGCGTTGCAGTATTTATTATGCACATGCTAGAGCGCTAGCTCACAGTGCTCATTAACCAGTTGAATGGTTATTTATCAAACTTTCCGAGAAATAGCTAGGCAGAAATGATCTCATTCGTAGGCCATCAAGTTCGACAGCCTTAACCGTTTTAGAATTCGCAATATGGATAATCATAAAGCAAGATGTTTATAAAAACAGACGTTGTTCAGAGAACAGGAAAGGTCTTCAGAAGGGCCGTAACAGACGTAGAAACATAATTGTTAAAAACACAAATAATAATTAAAAGTAGTTCAGTTTAGTTCTTTACAGCAAGGAATGTAAATATTGCAAATAATTAGAGGTCAGAATTGTATCTATTGACATTGAAAATATCACATTTAGTATGTAAACAGTAAACAAGTAAATTCGCAAGGTATGCAGGAATGTTGAAGTCAGCAGTTTGGAAGGTCGTAAACTAATTAGGAAACAATATAAGCAGTGTTGTTGGTAAACATAAATGAGATTAATTTTAGTGAGTCAGAATGAGTTAGTAAAATAAGTTATTACGATGTGGACAGTTAATTTAGATTGCTTCAGATGTAACGACGCGATACTTGTGATTTAATTATGTAAACATAAAAGACTGTTCAATTAAGATTCACGATGTAACAGTCTACGTTAGGTTAATCTTAGTTGTTATTTATAATGTTATTGTTGAAATCTCTGTGAGTTATTTAATTTATAATTAAACCGTTACCGATGTTCAAATACGCTTAGTTCGACGACTTTATTTCTCAAAATATACTCCGCTCCCTTTAACAGACGTCCTTTTGAAAATATCCATGAATTGCAACAGCGGATCATATATGCATTTAAGCGCTTAAAAAATAAGCAACAATTGCTTAAATCTATGCATGGCGAAACAATACGTAGATGTAGACAAGTCAACCGTGATTCTTTTGAGCAACTGCTAAGTAGTTTTTAGTCGTTAATTTATGTATACATACGCGGTTGTATTTTTGTAACTTTAAAATTATGTTCTGGTATGTGCCATTATTTTAATGATATCTAGCTAACTATTTGTGCCCCAGCTGAGAACAACACACCACGAGAAAGAGAAGACATTCTGGCTTATAAATCTAATTGAATTTTAATATCTTTATAGGGGCCAAATAATTCCAGAAACTACCCCCATCCAATACCAATGGGTTAAAGGTAAAAATTAATTCTACCATTGTTGAAAGTTAAGTAATCTTTGAGAACCCAAATCACCACTTTAGAATTTCTTCTAGAAGTTTTTATTATCTGATGATGCTAACTTTGTTAGTTAAACGATCGTCATGTCTTTAAAAAGATGTGTTGTGGTGATTTGGGTTCTCCCAGTGTACTTATGAGTGCTCATCACAGGTTGCAATCTTCACTTAGTGAATTGTTGAATGTACTTTAGTTACTTATTCAAGATGTCATATTTTGATGCTTTACTTCAATCGGTCTCCGAAATATTTTGAAAACAGATATCCTTTCCCGCTCTGAAAACCCCAAGCTCCAACAAGATTACCCTTAGGATATTAAGATAACCGGGAGCAGAATACGCTAATGGTACCCCAACCACATCCGCACTTGTCGGTGAAGTAAAACTTGGTCAATAAAATTATTTTTATTATCATGATATAAAAATGATAAAATGGTCAATATAATATTTTTCAATTGTTACATCAATGGATTTATTAAGCTTTAAAATTTAATCTGGCTAATTACTACCACATCGTTACAACGTGTGGAAGTATCGCATCGGCGACAAAAATTTGAATTTTTTTTTCTCTTGAACGTCGTAAAAAGTGTCAAAACATATAGAAAACATGATTTGGGAACGATTTTTTTGTCTATCTCTGTCGGTCTGTATGTCTGTCTGTCTGTAGCCACGATAACTTTAGAATGAGTTGAGATATCGTCTTGAAATTCGGTATACAATTAGCATCCGGCAAACGAGCGGTTGGTATTGTTTTTGGGCAAAATCGCTACGAAGGGTACGGGATGATTGGGGGGTGATTTGGTGAAAATTGATATTTTTTCGTTAAAACTCGAGTAATATAACGTTTTAAGGTTTGTTTATTAGAAAACCTTCCATTTCATCAAACATCTGGTATTCTGTGCTGAAACTAAATTAGGGGTTGAATGTGTGGGGATGAAATATTGGCGAAAGTAATTTCGAATTTTTTTTGCTAAAACGGCGTAAAGCGCTCAAAACATATAGAAAACTGTATTTTGGAACGAAATTTTTTTTGTCTGTCGGTCGGTCGGTCTGTCGGTCTGTTAGTCTGTACGTCTGTCTGTTAGTGGGCACAATACCTAACTTTCGAACGAATTGAAATACGATCTTCAAATTTGGTATCCAGTTAGCACCCGACAAAGGAACGCTTAGAATTGTTTTAAGGTAATATCGCTTCAGGGGGTAGGGGGTAAACGAGCGGTGATTTGGTTAAAATTGACATTTTTCCATTAAAATTCGAGTAACATAACGTTGCAGAAGTTTATGTGTAAAAAAATATGAATATTTTCTTTGTGATCAAGTCATGGACCCTAAATTCATTCCAATGTCTTTCTGAAGAGAATAAATGCTCCTCCAGAGTGACTTCGGATAAATTACATACCCTGTGCAATATATTATGTCTTTTGTACGTCATTAGCAATGCAGTTTATTTTTCAGATTGCTTACTAAATTATCAAACATACAAGCGCTGACGCTTTACCTTCTGTAAACTAAAGCGAATTCGGTCTTCATTAAAGAAAGTCATTCCAGTTTTATTACTCTCATTAAACTTAATGAGATTGTTAAGTAACTCTCTCCGGAGCAAACACACCTTTGTGTATAAAGCAAATTTAGTCCGGTGAATCTAGAAATAATATTGTTTCGTCGAAATGTCTGCGTATGACATATTTCTCTGCGACTTGAATAAAAGGCATCATTCTGTCTGGAAGTAAAACCTTTTATTCAAGACATTGCGAACTAAAAAACATAATTTGGAAGAAAAACTAACTATACTTGAAAGTAAAATGTAACTCGTGTTTTAATATCTTACGCGGGGGCGATTAGTGGGTAACAGAAAACTGAATATTGTATATATTAATAATAATAATTTATGTTTACAAGATTTATATCGACCGCTCCGGCGTTAAATTATTTTAACGCTGCCATCTGAACTAATATTTGTATCATCATTAATCGCATCATTATCCACAGCTAAACCATCAAGCTAGGACCTCACTAAATACTTTTAATGCAACACTAACATTTTCAAAGTAATTTTTCATGTACCTCTTGACCTTTTTGCGCCAACAAAAGTTAATTCTTATCTGTAATATGTAACGATTACGTTTCGTTACTGCTTTAATTATTCAAAATAAACCCGTAAGAGACTTATTAATAGCCGACAATCCAATATCTGTAAGGCAATTCATGTGTTGATTTCAAAATTATTCTCATGAAAAATCGCTAAATCTTCAAGTACCGTAAACACCGTACTGCATTTTAAATGTGTACGTTAAAACTTAAATATATGAAGACGCAATATGGCTTTGTTAGTAAATAATGCGTCGCATTTTGCAGAAGGAATATTTCCAAGAAATAAATGTCGTTGCTACTGGCTGTGTAATTTTCCGTATGACCTCATGGGCGACGGTTGAGAGAATTGCCGGCAAAACCTTCAACTTTGGACACGGGAGCTGAGACGTCGTGACTTCACCACCGATTGGAGGTCTCGTTTTATCTCATTCGAAGAATGGAAGCTAGAAAGAGCTCGCGCATAGCCAGCAACAGTCACAGTAAGAATTTTTGCGTGCAGCGAGTAGCAATTGCAGAACCAGATTTTACCAAGGACTCTCTCCTGAGATTTCTTAGAGTGAACATCCGTCAGTTTCGGTGGCTATTAAATTATCTTAAAACGGGGTTTTAATGTTCTTTCTGTTATCTGTACTACCTAATAATTATTGTCGGTGATTGTTCGGAGTAATTAAAGTGATTTTGGAGATTAATTACACATCGTATTCAGCATAAAAACGCGAGCTAACTCGTGGTTCTTTGTTCCGAGCTGTTGACCTCTTGTCGTAATCAGAAAGAATTCCTGGTTATTATCGAACCTTAAGTCAATTGGTAGTGAATTTTACTTAAGCAAATTCACTTTTTAATTGCGATTCGCAAAGTCTCCATCAAGCGAATTCCGAACATCGACATAGGTGTCAAATGTTCTTGTAGTATTGGAGCAATTACATTCACCGGCCCAATAATCTCTGATGAGAAGTCCCAGTCGTTTTCCCCAGTTTTTAAGCTCTTATTGGAGTTTGGAAACTGTGTCAGGCACTCATGATTGATCCCACCTGGAGAGCATCTTCACAGGGTCATCAGGTAACCTAATACCGGAAGACTGGTTAGTCTAAACAAATCGGGTCAGCAGAATTTTCATGCCGAAATCTAACATCTGAAGTTTTAATAACCTGAACTTTCAAAAATCACAGAATCAGGTTTGAGCTTAAACAATGTCACGAAGGTGCTGTCAGCATAACTATAAACTTCCTGTTTAATCTCTAGGATATTGTCAATTTTGTAAATTTAAACACATTTAAAACAAATTGTAATTAGCAAATTTTGCCTGTAAAATATCTAACCTATACATTCTCTTTAACATCTCTTATTTTTCATGATTAATGTAGAAATTTCACGTAGGATTATATATTCTTTTTTTTTTTTGGAGCCTCACTCAAAGAACTGGCCAGTTAATCACTAGAAAACCTAGCAATTGATTGACAAACGTCAAGTAATTTACCTAATCACTTGTATTTATTTTTAAGCGATACCCTAAGTAATTAACAGTAACATTTTAGCAATATGCAACTATCTTTATTTTATTGTTTTGACACGTGTATGTAAATTAATAATTTCTTGCTCTTGAAATTCTTGCTATTTATCTGATTGTTATTTATGTGCAATTAATGTTTATCTGAGATTTACCAACCATTTTTATTTCATTGTGTTTGCTATTCCAAATTTAATTTATATGAATAAATTTATATATATATATATATATATATATATATATATATATATATATATATATATATATATATATATATATATATATATATATATTGTTATATTAAAATATCTGTTTAATTGAAGAGAAATTCCTCCCTAATATCTCCTTTCTTTTGACGTCAGCGCAAACAATTATTTCTTACTAACTATTATCTAGATATCTAAATTTCTACGTAACCTGGCACTAGTCTGAAGAGCCCACAAATATAGGACTCTGGGCAGGGCGAAGCAAACAAAGGGAGAGAACGTGAGTATCAAACTACATCCAGATCTGCCAACCTCCTAAAAAGTGCTGCTAATCTTAATAAATTTGATAATCTGATAGATAGCTACTTTAGGGTAGGGTGTTATAGGCAATTGTGACCTCACCATTGAGCAGATCTATATCCACCTGAGGTCAATCAGATATACCACGATTCTTGTACTTTACAGCTTTTCTTTGAAGGAGGTAACAAATATTTAGTTACTTTTGCTAACTGCACAAATATTTTTATCCTGCGCCCTACTCTGACTTCTAATGGGACCCGAAATTGTTGCATTAAATGTTTATAACTTCTTTTAGTGAATTTTCTTTAAAAAAAATACACTGATGAGGAGACTTTTGAATTTTAAAAAAATTTCTTGAAATGAGCGCTAATTAGGCCCCCCAGAACACATATCCGGGGTCAGTTTCAATTTTCATATGTTTATATATATATATATATATATATATATATATATATATATATATATATATATATATATATATATATATATATATATATATATGTATCACACCGATGACTCAAAAAATAATGGGTCGATTTTGATTAAATTTGGTGAATAAATTCCTTTTGTAAATAGCTTGGATAGGTTCGTTAGCCAGGTAAATCTGCCCAGGTTTTCCCGGAAAATTTTGTGTTTTCTTTCGAAAAAAAATTATATCTCCGAAATTAACAAAGTAAGGGCAACCAAATTTGTTACGCGGGTTTATACCCTTATAGGTAAGTTACCTACCAAAATTTAGCTACGTAGGTCAAAAGACAAAAAAGTTATAGGCATTTAAAGAAAAATAAATTGGGGTTTTCCTCAAACGTCAAAGTTGCGATTTAAAACTACAAAATCGGCAACATTTAGGCAAACAACTTGAATCTAATACGGGCTATGTAAATCAAACGTCTCAAGAAAGATGTTTTACAAACCCTGGAGTCTTAGTTTCAACCGTCAGTCCTTCATTTTACTAAAATGTTTCCAGAAAATTCATTTCAAATAGACCCTTTCTCTGATGCTTGGCAGTAGTCTTAGGCATAGAGTTTATCGTTTAATGGTATATAATTTTTGTCGAATTTTCGTAAAAAATCAATAAAGCTCAATATATCCGTTATTATACAAGATATGAACAAAATTTGTATATATTAATTATAGGGTGCCTTGAGCTACATCTTAAAAAATATTTCTACAATCGCAGGCTGGCCCATAAGTCGTTGGTGATACAAATTCTCTTTTTTTTTTCATCAGACACGCCTTATATTATTGCATTTTTGCATTTTCCATCGAAATATAATGCATGTTTGTAAGAAAAGAAATTCTGGATGCAGAAAGTGCGTTATGGTAGCGAATTTTGATCAAATGCTTCATATTTGAATAGCCCAATTTGCTATTAACCTATAAGGTTGACCAAGAAACGAGTTTTTCCGGGAACACTTTAGGTTTACTTTTGGAAATTTTTGTACATTTTCACACAATAAAGTTATTTTTATGAAACATGGCACATTGTTTTTACTATATAGGTTATACTGGTAACCAAAATGATGCCTGCTTTCTTAAAAAGAAAACACACATATTTGCAATATAAACATTTTAATGAAAATTCACTACCATAACGCACTTGATGCGTTCAGACTTTTATAACTTACGGATCTAAATTGTGATATATAATTTAAAAAAAAATAGAGACCTGTAACAAATTGTGCCTTGCCTTTGTTATATTCGGATATACAAAAATTCACCGAAATGAAGCACAAATCGGAAAAACTAGGCCGATTTTTCTGGCTGACAAACATGTTTAAGTTACTTACAAAAACATGCAAGTAACATAGTCATCTGTGCAGACTTTAAATTGGCATTGAATGAAATATGTAGCCTATATACCAAGAACCATATAGCAAGCGAAATACAAAATACTGCTCACTATCTTGAACACCGACTCACACACATTACGTTCATGTCCACTCACACTCTGCCATTGCGTTGAATCAGCTGGCGGATATTGCTGCTAAAAGAGCGATTACCGAAGGCATGAAAGTAAAAAGTAACTACTACAACCTATTAATACCACATATTAAAGCACTCATTTACAACAGACGCCAATATACTGGAATTATTAAACCACCAAGTTGCACGAACAAGCACCATTCATTGAGGCATTACAACCACCCAAACTAATTCGTAGGTCCCTGGTCATTTAAAGAAGGCTGAGGATATGACACACAGCACTCACACATAAGTAGCTCCTCGAACAACAAATTCCACCAGTGTCTCATACTTGTAATGTGACCTTTCAGCAAGACAAATTGTTACAGAGTGTAATAAATACAGACTACACAGAAGGTTGTTTTTGGGCGAAAATATGCCTGGCCATCGTAGCTACAGCTGTCCCAGAAATGATAATAGAATTTTTGAAATCTAGTGAATTATATGAACACATATAAAGCGCAGACGTTGTATTGTTTACTTTATTGGCTCCAGTTAAAGAAGAAACAACACTGTGAACAACACATGTATTATCGCACCTGTATTATATATGAAATATTTTTTTTACCTTGTATACAGTCTGTCCCAAACTGGATGGGAATGTATTGCTATCTCCGTTATTATTAGAGATATGGAGACGGTTAAATTAGCAATGTTTTGTAGAATTTCATGCTCGTTCCAAATGTGACTTGTATTTTGCCCTGCCTCTTTTCGTTTTTGAGATATTTTGAAAAAACAAAATATGTCGATTTCTTTTTTCTTCAATATCTAAGTAGAAGTTGACCTGACATATCTAAGACTTGCACATTATCGGGACACTTTTTACAGAGTAATCTTTTTGTGGTATTGTCAACTTTGGATTGTCATTTGTTTTTGAGCTACAGGTATCAACGTTTGTTTTATTATGGCAGCCATATTGTATTTTTTTCTCATGTGATAGCCTGTGAAAAGAGCTTTCCCATGATGTACAACATGCTTATGAAATCTTGTAATTGCACTGACAAGTTTGAGAAAAACCGTTTTGAGGATAGTAGGCTATGAAATCCAATACCAGAAAACAAATGACAAAAAAAGTGTTCATAAAGCAGTAGGCCATGGAGTCTAACAATAGACTTCTACTTTTAACATAATTTTCCGTATGTTGTACATAATTGGAAATCTGTTTTCACAGGCTCTCACATGGGCAAAAAAATCCAATATGGCTGCCAAAATAAAAACAAACGTTGATACCTGTAGCTCAAAAACAAATGGCAATCCAAACTTGAGAATAGCACAAAAAGATTACTCTGTGAAAAGTGTCCTGATAATGTGCAAGTCTTAGACATGCAGATAAACGCCTACTTAGATATTGAAGAAAGAAGAAATCGAAAAATTTTGGGTTTTTCAAAATAACTCGAAAACGAAAAGAGGCAGGAACGAGCATGAAATTCTACAAAACATTGCTAATTTAACCTTCTCCCTATCTCTAATAATAACGGAGATAGTAGTACATTCCTATCCAGTTTGGGACACACTGTATGTCAAAAGCTTATAGGCTGGCTATTTGAAAACGAACCATATGAGGGGATTTATCGCGATTTTGTTAAAAATTGCTTGAAGAGGTAAATTTTTCATTCAAGGGGGAAGACTTTTAGGCTTAATTTCAAATCGCAACATCTACCCTTAAGCGGTGGTGCGATCCACCCCTAAAATCTTAAATTACACGGAAGGGGGGAGTAGCACATCAGTTTAAAACTAGTGTAAATTTGTTTTCAGCGGTGCCTAATTTTTGTAATTTGAAGTAGTGGGTTCTGAGAAATTGACTCTTAAAGATTAGAAAGGGCTTTCTTCAGTTTGCTACAAATGAGGTCGCATTGTTTTGTTCGATTATTACTTACGAGAAAGGCACCCCCATTCGCCCCAGGCCCCCTAACTTTCTCGAGAGCTGCTCTCAGGAAATTTGTCTTGTGTTTTATGCAACGATGGTGTTCGTATGCATACGAGAGGGGAAAGGAACATCCCCGTGCCACCCCCACCCCAATCCACCGCAAGTGCGGAAAGGGGGTGTCGTCGTGGAACTTTAAGAAAAATTTCTTCTTCATACACCCCAAGGAAGTTACGGGACTTGGGGGAATAGGGGTGCTGTGTGGGGTACGCAGAGTTTAAGGGGATATGGCATCAAGATGTGGAAAAGACAGCTCCCAAGCCGTTTTCTTCGCATTTTCTGCTCATATTTCCTTTTTACTAACTACTCCTCCCAACACCCCTATTCACGCCTGGGGGGTGTGAACAAGACATTTTTCTTGTGGTTTGTGTATCCAGGGGGAGTCCTAGGCATGTTCGTGAAAACAATTATTTGAAAGGCGTTCGGGAGATAATCTGCAAATTACGCTAAACAAGTTTTAAAACATTTCTCGCAGTTGACGCCGACGAAGGGTTCGCTAATTTTGCCTGAGACTGGATCATCTTACGAATTAGGTACACATACATTGTATAATATATAATTAAAAAATTATGTTCTTCAATAGTAATAGTAAATTATGCCATATATACCACCACCACCATTTGATGTGAATAGACTGGAATTTGGGCCTAAATGAAAACAAAAGTTTAATGTATTTCTAGAAGCTTCAGGAAAACACCATTCAACTGATGATATAAAAATAGCCTTACTTTTACATATTTTTACATATTATAAGTGAAGCGGGGTTAGATATCTTTAATACTTTTCCAGTAGATAAGACAAATAAGCTGGAATATGTTCTCAGTGGTTTTGATAAAGCCAAATACAAATATTATTATGGAAACGTTGAAATTTTACAACTTCTATGAAAAACCAGACCATTTACTCTTTTGTAACGGAATTTAAGAAGCAACCGGCTAGTTATGGATGTATCTGTATAATTATAAAAATCCATACACAGTTGAACGATCAAAGATAAATTAATTCTGTGTCTCTACGACAAGCAAGTACAATAAAGGATTATTAGGGAAACTGATATTACGCTATCAAAAGTGCAAGAATACTGCAAATCTATAGAATTGTGTACGTAACATCTGAGGCTTTTTACTCAGGTAGAAGAAGTTAATGCTGTAAGAAGTATCACAAGAGCAGAAAATCTGGTTCTGAACATATGGTAGGTAGATGAGCTGTGTACAATAAAACTTGTAATTTATTAGTACACAATCACTTTGCGATGTTGCACCACTGAGAAGTTATAGGCCTTCAAACTGGAGTTTTCAATTTCGAACAAAATCAATATCTGCGTAATACTTTTACTTAGATAAATCAAAATTGGTACACATTCTTAGTATACCAAGAGAATTAATCGGTGGTTTGTAGAGTTCAACCGAGGCATTTGAAAGGGTTGATTAGGGGTGATGCACCCTCAAAATGACCCAATTTTTTAACATATTGGCGGATTTAAAAAATTATTATTTCATTTTATGAGGAATTTAACTTTAAAACTTTTGCTACTCCTGTTATTTTTAAAAAACCTCGTTGGTTTCAAGAAAAACACGAATAAATAAAGAAACATATTGTATCGATGTTATTAAAAATCATAGAAAATTCAATATTTGCCAATAAAATTATGTATACGTCAAATTTGACAACCAGAAAAAAAGTTTGAATAAGTATAATTTATTGGAAAACAAACAACAGAAATTAAAAAAAAAATGCTGCCGATAAGTTATAGAAATTCTTCAAAATGATAATTCCGTATGCATCTATTGAATTTTTGATGATTTTAAGTTTTAAGTACCTAACATTGATAAAATATATGTGTTTAGTTATTCGGGTTTTTCTTGAAAATGACAAATGTTTTTTGAATAACAACAAGCGGAAAAAGTTTTAGAACTTATTTCACCAAAAAATGAACTAATAATTTTTTAAATCCGCCAATAGGTTAAAAAATTCTGTTACATTTTATGGGTTCATTACCCTATTCAACCCTTTGAAGTGCTTCAATTGAAATATACTCACCATCGATTAATGCTTTTGGTACACCCAAAACGTATACCAAATTTGGTTTTTCTAAGTTAAAGTATTACTGAGATATTGACTTTTTTCGAAATTTAAAACCCATTTTGAAGGCCTAATAACTTCTCAGGGGGGTATGTTGCATTAAATCACCATATTTTAGGTTTCATTTGCCCCCATCTGTGTCGGTTCTTATGGGAAACAATATCTTTAAAAAAAAGCAATGTTCCCATGAGTATATTTATGAACATTTTGAGAAGATTCATTGAATGTTCGTGGAACATTTTCAGAACATACTGGGAGATCCTTAGAATATTATAAATAACATTCTGAGAACCTTATTAGTATGACAGAATCTGTCCTATTTTCATGTTCTATGAATATATATTGTACCTTGCGAGAATGTTTGAAGATTCTTTCGAAACATTCCTGGTATATTCTCAGAATATGTCTGTGCTGTCTGCGTATATATATATATATATATATATATATATATATATATATATATATATATATATATATATATATATATATATATATATATATATTTACAGGGTGGCGCATTGAAAACGAAACAGACCGATTTGCGTCCAAAGAATTTTTTTTAAGAAACGCTGAAACACGTCAATTTTAATATTGAGGGGACATGTTTTGACATAAAACTCAACTTTGTCACATCAACCCCTTAAGGGTGATGATAACAACCCTTATATTTTAAATAGTTACATCATTTGAAAGCTCTTTCTTTTCTGAATTCACCACACAAATTTTTTTGGAAGTTGTATCAACTCGTTTAAAAATTATTCACAGTTGGAATTGCAAGAACGTATTTCATTCATTCTGACAAGAAATGCACTAATTAGTCAATTTTTCGTTAAAAAAAACTAAAAAACATAACCAAACGTTCAAAAATCTTTATTCACTTAAGTAAGTGTTCAAACTGTTGACCACCAGCTTCCATACAAAAGTACAAATTTTGTTCAAAACGAGCTCTGACATTCTGGAGCATTTGTGGAGTTATTAGACGGCATTCTTTAACAATGCGTCGTCGTAATTCTTCCAGAGACTTCGGTTCTGTTGCGTAAATTCTACTCTGTAAATGGCCCCATAGAAAGAAGTCTTAAGGAGTTAAATCCGGTGATCTAGGGGGCCATTCAATAGCACCTCTACGCCCAATCCATTGGCCTGGTAACTGTCTGTTCAAAAACTCCCTTACACGTTGTGGAAAATGCGAAGGAGCTCCATCTTTTTGAAACACTAATTGCTTTTCTTGAGAGCGATCATCATTTTCAACAGGGTCAATTAGTAGAGAGTAAACGATATCTTCTAGTAACTGCCGATACGTTTCGCCACTCAAATTGCCATCAAGAAAAATTGGTCCGATCAAACGGTCTCCAAAAATGCCAGTCCAGACATTCAATTTCTGTGGAGTTTGAGTGTGGACTTAGTGAAAATTTATTGGATTATTATCTGCCCAATAACGACAATTATGACGATTGACTGTAGAGTTTAATAAAAACGTACACTCCTCTGAAAAACAGATATTGAACAGAAAGTTCCCGTTATCAGCTATTCGTGCAGTCATCACAAAACTACAGCCGCCGATCAGAATCATTTTCATTCAGTTGTTGTGCAAGATGAATTTTATACGGGTGAATTTTATGATGCTTCAATATTCGCTGAATAGTTCTTCTTTTGATGTTTGAAACAGTGGCCAATTTTCTCGTGCTCAAAGTTGGGTCTGCAGCAATGTGTCCTAAAACTTCAATCTCAGTAGTCTCATTTCTAACCGGAAATTCACGTTCAGGGTCCTGTTTTTTTGTTGGCTACTGAACCACTTTGTCGAAACTTTGCAACTAACTCTAAAATGTATTTTCTGTTAACATGTCTGTTCGGATGTCGTTCATTAAATACATTTGCGGTACGGTTGGCACAGTCATCGTTTAATTTTCGGTAGTACTATCAAATATCAAACCGACCGATAAACTGAAATAATAAACCGCATTTTACTCATTCCGATAAGAAATGTTCTGATAGTCAATTTTTTGTTTACAAACCAACAAAAGATTGACTATCAGCACATTTCTTATCGGAATGAGTAAAATGCGTTTTGCATCTTCAACTGCTAATAACTTTTAAAGGAGCTGATAAAACTTCCAAAAAAATTAGTGTGCAGAATTCAGAAAAGAAAGAGCTTTCAAATGATGTAACACTCGACCCATATTCCCTATTTAAAATATAAGGGTTGTTATCACCACCCTTAAGGGGTTAAGTGACAAAGTTGAGTTTTATGTCAAAACATGTCCCCCTCAATATTAAAATTGACGTCTTTTAGCGTATATATATATATATATATATATATATATATATATATATATATATATATATATATATATATATATATATATATATATATATATATATATATCTATGTATATATTTATATATATATATATATATATATATATATATATATATATATATATATATATATATATATATATATATATATATATATATATATATAAACTATCCAAATTTAATTGAAAGAATATTTTAATATGGTTTCATTTTTCATTCAAATGCGTATGCCAAAGGGTTGCGAATTCGTTTCTGGAATGAAAAAATAGAAAAAATATCTGGCGTTTAGCAAACGCCTTAAAGAATAGTTTGGTAAATATTTATTAATTGCCTAAGATGCTGCAGTGTCAATAAGAAAAATGACATACAGCATTTTAGTAAATAATTTGTTAGAAAATGTTTGCTAAGAATCAGCAAAACCTGTACTAAACATTACTGCAGATAATTTAACCTCATAAATCCTTCCGAAATAATCTTCCATTGAAAGGCGAATGACCTGACGCCGCTATGCAGGCTGAATTTAAAACAGCTCTGCATGCAGAAATTTCGGGCAAATATTACGGACCAATGAATAAACTTAACAGTAAAATGACATTAGTTTACTTTCTAGTAGTAAATAGCAAGAACTTAACCCGTATTTTCACTTTTTCTGATTATTACAAAACAGCGATTGCCGGTGGTTTATTCCGGAAGCTGCGGTTAAGTTGAAAATCCGGGGATTTCGATGGTACGAGTTGTACGCATGTAACAACAAACGTAAAATAGTAGGTATAGTGTTACTCACCTGAAGAAATTCCGCTGACAAGTGTTCCTTATGATAAACATTCACGTCTTGGAGATCAAGTTCAATGTTGAGAGCTTTCGCGGTCAAAAGAACAGCTCTGACTGGAGGGCTCATGTCATTGTAAAACAATTTTAGCGGCATCGTCACTGATCAGATACAATTTTAAAAACACCGGTATCTTATTCACAATACAATTTTATAATATGAATATTATAAATGTTATGAATAGCTCTGTGATTCACTTGGTACTGCAACACCTCATTTCAGTCATGCATGGTTAGCTGTACATTTGGCCTTCAAATAAATAAAAACGCACGTTTAAATTGTTACAAAACATACCAAATGTGAACGTCCTAGCGATGTACACATAAGAGATTATGAGACGGAGAGCACAGCTACATTGCTGCTTCCATTTTCAACGAGACTAACTTGCTAAATGCTAAATTCTGGCAAGAAATCAATAACTGTCCTGTGCCAACTGTTGCTCTCGTCTTTTGCTTTGCAGGGCAATTCCCTCCGATGTTGCTGCATGTTCTACAGTACGAAGAGACAGCAAAAAAACAGCGAATTTGCTCATGATTATGCAGATTAAATCTATTTTGGCATAGTCAAGGAGTATATGTGTTAAAATTAGATAAGACTAAAAGGAAAAAGTCTGGATGCAGCAATTACCTTATGGCAGCGAATTTTCACAAAAACGTTTTTAATGTCAAATAGGTTTTAGTGAATTTTCTTTAAAAAACTCACTAATGTGGAGATCGCGACTTATTAACTTTGAAAAAATTTCTTCAAATAAGCGCGAACTAGCCCCCCCTCTCTCTCTCTCTCTCTCTCTCTATATATATATATATATATATATATATATATATATATATATATATATATATATATATATATATATATATATATATATATATATACAACGTGATTCATTTCCCCGATAAAGTCCAATAGCTTCTTTAATCTACACTTTTTGGAAAAAACTTTCAGACAAAAGTGTTCTACGATGTTAAGGTCCATATCCTTAAATTATTTTCAGCTACACAGCGTGGTCCATATGTCACTGGCACTAGGTAAATTTGTTTTTGTAAATTAAATACCCTGTATATTATTATATTTTTTGATTTGAAATGAAATTCTGATTAAAAATTATAAGAGGTACTATGCCATAAGAGTCAATTCTTTTCAAGTTATTTGAATTTCTTCAAAAAATTTGACAGATGTAGAGTTTTTTTCAGGTACTGGTATCATTCGTACACAACATCCGCGAAATTTGCAATTCAACGCAAGTAGCTGACAGGTGTTCCTCTATCTAGTGATGTTGTGAAAAATCATAATTTATATACAGGGTGGTTGCTAGAGAGGTGCCCATTTGCTGAAATTCCAATATGAATAACTCGAAAATTTCAAATGGAACATTCTGTATATGAGCACCTGAATCAATGCAATAATTGATTCTCTTTCGGATGGATAAGGGTTTTTTACATTTGATTGCAACTACATGATTTTATGATTGAGTTATGGCCGTTTGCCCTTTGGCTTCTAGCATTCACAAACAGTGTTTCTCTCCATGGAGACAACCGACAATTTTGCCGTTAAAAAGACTCGAAAAGAAATTCTAGCTGGATTATTCGATGATTTTAAGTGCATCAAAATAGAAAAACTTTGCTGCCAAAGAAAATGTTTTTATTAATGATTGAGATTGTTCTGTCAAAAATCTATCACTTTTGCCTAATTGTTTTTTTTTCTATAAACTTGACAAATGCAAACTACTCTTAAATAATACATTCTCGAACTAACCACTTAAATTCAACTGACTGGTGTCACAAGATAGAATTCTAGTACAGAATGAACTTTAACATTAATGATTTGTTCATTCGTAGAGGTTAAGCTACCACTACTAGAAATTCTCGAATATAACATCTTGTGTATAAGTACATAAAACAATGCAAAAATTAATTTACTGTCAAATTTATATCCACTTGCTTTCATGTAAAAGCGATACATTCTCTATTTTGTTAAAGTTCTCCGGTTATCATTCGAATCACAGAAGATTATCTACCTGGAACTAGTTTAATAGATATCAGAGAAGAAATAACGATGGAGTAAACAAGTAATAAATTAAAAATAATAAACTGATAATATCGAATGAATAAAATAAATAAATGAATGAATAAGTAAATGAATAATCAGCGAACAACGAATAATTATTATTTCTGGAATGGATTATAAAAGCTGCTCGAACTGACGACTATTTTGTTCAAGGCAAAGTTCTAGCCTTCTTTCATATAATCGCTGGACATTGGAAAGTATTGCGCCACTAATTTGCCGAAATGTATCCTGTATTCTCCCTCGCATATATTCTCGTGTTTTTGGTGGAGTGTGATACACATAATTTTTCACAAATCCCCATAAAAAGAAGTCACAGCAAGTAACGTCGGGAGACTTTGGAGGCCAGGCTACTGGTTCACCCCTGCCAATTCAACTTCCTTCGTACTCTTGGTCAATATGTTGTCTAACTACGGCAGCATAATGCGGTGGAGCACCATCGTGCTGTATCCACATATCTTGCCTAACTTGTAGCTGTACATGTTCCATCAATACTGGTAAATCATTAAACAAGAACGTGTGGTACCTTGGTCCATTTACGGCCTATTTTTTTTCCAGTTTTCTATCCCATTCTTCTACTTCAGTTTTAAAGATATCGCCAGTCACCCGTCCTTTTTTATTAGCAACATATTTCACCCACAAACTCAACGTTTTTAAAACATCTTAGTTTGTGTGCTTTGCCAGCAATTAATAGTCTTCGAAACTCAGAACCATGATAATTTACATAAACTACTACAGTCAGACGCTCTTTGGATCACTTCCGACCAACACATTTGTCGCTTTGAATTTTAGAGTTTTGTCCGGCAACATTTTGTAAAAAATCCTGCCTAGTCTGTATTAAAGACATCACATGCCTGATATTCCTCGGAGATTTCACTTCCCAGCATACGTTACACCACATTATCTGCTGTTAAATCTCTGCCAATCTCTTTATATATTTTTTCTCTCACTTGAGACCTCCTTGCGCACTTAAAGATCTCTTTATCGACTATTGTCATTTTACCCAGGTAAGACCTGAAACGCCCATGACCTGACATAAATTGGGTAAAATATTAACTACCTAACCATGCTGTCTCGATATCCATGTCTGTATAGTGGAATGAGCCTCTTTGTTCATTGGGATGTTGACATTTCTTCTTCCCATTCTCGCTGCCACTCCAGCATTGTTTCAGTTCTTGCCTTCTTTTTAGTGAATTTTCTTAGAACCTTCCTTTTGTAAGTGGCTTGGATAAGTTCGTTAGCAAGGAAAATCGGACCAGGGGTACGGGAAAATTTTGAGTTTTCAAAAAATAAAAAGCTATTGTAACCAAATTTAGTAGGTAGGCTTATGATATAAAAAGTAAACTATACACCAAAATTTGGCTCTCTATGTTACAAGAAAAAAGTTGTAAGAAATATTTGGTGCCAGATATTTTCTATAAACATTCACTACCATAACGCACTTGCTGCGTCCAGACTTTTTCTTCTCTTCTATTTTCGTGTCTTTCGTAAGTTACCTCTGTTGCTAATAAGTGTATGGCGATCGCCCCTGCAATCACCTCTATTGCTTTCGTTGCCACTGTTCTATATGCACTTGCTATTCTGATGGCTAAAGTCCTCTGCGCCCCTCAACTTTTTTTTACAGCTTGTCTTTGACAACACGGCCTTCCATACTGGTGCGCCATACAGTATGATTGCGTTTACCACACTACTCAGTACTCTCTTCCTCACTGGTTTTGGTCCACCGATATTTGGCATTAGACGCCCTAGCTTTGCAACCATCATGTCTGCTTTTGTCACTACTTTTTCTATGTGCACACCCATATTCATGTTATCTCCTACTTGTATGCTGACGTAGTTCAGGCTTGCCTGCGACGTGATTTCTACATTCCCCAACTTTACGGTTACTGTTTTTAGTGTTCTTCGTCCCACTAACACTATACTTTCAGTTCTGTGAGGCGCGAGTTGTAGACCACTTCTTGCCATCCAGCTTTGCACTCTTGCCACTGACCAGGTGATATCTTCTATGCCAGCCTTGTTTCCCCCGCTTACAACCAGCGCCAAATCATCTGCATACCCTATAATAGCTGTGTTGTTTACAGACTCCAGACTAAAAACCTTATCGTAACACAAGTTCCACAGTGTTGGTCCTAGAATTGATCTCTGAGGTACGCCACATGTGACCTGCATCCGATATTTCTGACAAATCAGCAGCAGTATGTCTTCCAGGTAACTACATACTATTTTTAGCAAATATGGCTCGACTTGCCTATTTCTTAGCACTTCGTATATGCCTCTCCATGGTGCTGTATTGAATGCATTTTTACGTTCAATGTTTCCATGGCCACAACCCTGTTTTTATTGCCTTGTTTCCTTTCCACGTCCTGTACCTTCTTTACAGCATCCATCGTCAAGCGCCACTTGTGGAAGGCAATTTGGTTGTCTGCTAATCCCCAGCTTCTCACGATTTTCTTTACAAGTCTGTTATTTATTACATGTTCATATAATTTTGTTATTCTGTCTTTCAGGCATATAGTTCGATATGACTTCTTCCTCCTGTTTTCTGTGGCTCCTCCAGTAACACTAATCGAGCAGACTTTCATTCTGTCGGGAAACTTCCATCATTGATTAGCTCATTGATCAGAACTTGTAATATCTCCAGGTTCTGTTCTACTACTGCCTTAACACCCTCGATCGGTATACCATCCGGGCCTGCAGCTTCACCAGGTTACATCAATCGGCCTGCTCCCCTGATTTCTTCATCTGTACAAGGAGGAATATCCCCCGACTTCACTTCCACTCTAGGCCATTCTTTGATTTCGTGTTTAGGGAACAATTCCTGCGCTTATTAATTTCTTTATTATTACTTATTGCCATTGGTGTTCGTGTACCAATTTTACCTATCATCATTTATTTATTTACAAAGAGAGTTTCAGGCTTGTTTCTTTGCCTTCGTTATTGCTGTCTTTAAGTTCTTTCTGCTTTCCCTGTATTGATTCTGTGCTTCCTCTCTATCACTACTTGTAATGTTTTTAGTGAATTTTCTTAAAAAAATTCACTAATGAGGAGATCCCGACTTTTGAATTTTGAAAATATTTCTTCAAATGAGCGCTATTTAGGACCGCTGGAACCCAAATCCGAGGTCGGTTTTAGACTTTATATGTTTATATATATATAT
The DNA here is from genome assembly GCA_964006375.1 of Tillus elongatus. Taxonomy (NCBI): domain Eukaryota; kingdom Metazoa; phylum Arthropoda; class Insecta; order Coleoptera; family Cleridae; genus Tillus; species Tillus elongatus. The sequence goes on along the minus strand of OZ023263.1, from coordinate 35,751,636 downwards.
ATATATATATATATATATATATATATATATATATATATATATATATATATATATATATATATTTATATATTTATGTCACACCTATAACTAAAAAAATAATGGACCGATTTTGATAAAACTTGGTGAGTACCTTCCCTTTGCAAGTGGCTTGGATAAGTTCGTTAGCCAGGAAAATACGCATAGGGTTTCCCGGAAAATTTTGTGTTTTCTTTTGAAAAAAATCTAAAAAATTCATATCTCCGGAATTAACAAAGTAAGGGCAACCAAATTTCATAGGCGCGTTTGAATCATTATTGATGAGTTACCTACCAAAATTTAGCTCTGTAGGTTAAAGGACAAAAAAGTTACAGGTATTTAAAAAAAAAAGGGGTTTCCTCAAAACGTCAAAGTCGCGATTTTAAACGTCAAAATTGGTAATATTTAGGCAATGAACCTGAAACTAATATGAGCTATGGAAGGCAAATGTCTCAAGAAGAATGTTTTACAAAGCCCGAAGTCTTAGTTTCAATCGTCATTGTCCTTCATTTTAAAATATTCCCAGAAAATTCATTTCAAATAGAACCTTTCTCTGATGATTTGGCAGTAGTGTTGGCTATTGAGTTTATGGGTTAATGGTATATCATTTTTGTCGCATTTTCGAAAAAAATCTTTAAAGTTCAATATATCCGTTATTATGCACGATACAAAAAAATTGTATACATTAATTATAGGGTGTCTTGAGCTACATCTTAAAAAAATATTTCTACAATTACAGGGTGGCCCATAAGTCGTTGGTGATTCAAGTTTTCTTTTTTTAGTGGGGAGATCCGTGTTTATATATATATATATATATATATATATATATATATATATATATATATATATATATATATATATATATATATATATATATATATAGTACCGATAACTCAAAAAATAATGGACCGATCTTGATCAAATTTGGTGAGTACCTTCCTTTTGCAAGTGGCTTGGATTAGTTTGTTGGCCAGGAAAATGGCACCAGGTTTTGGTGAAAAATTTTGTGTTTTCTTTCTAAAAAAAATTATATCTCCGGAAATAACAAAGTGAGGGCAACCAAATTTGGTACGCGTATTTGTATTATAAAGAGTAAACCATGTACCAAAATTTAGGTCTCTAAGTTTAAGGACAAAAAGATACGTGCAGCTAAAGAAACAAATTTTGGAGTTTTCCTCAAAACGTCAAACTCGCAATTTAAAACCCCAAAATTTGCAATGTTTAGGCAAAGAACGTGAAACAAATACGGATTGTGAAAAGAAAATGTTGCAAGAAGAGAGCTCTGCAAACCCTTAACTTTCAGATTCAACCGTCATTGACCTTCATTTTACTAAAATATTTACAGAAAATTCATTTAAAATAGACCCTTTCTCTGATGCTTTGGCTGTCGGTTTAGTTAAGTTGATGCCTTCGCTGTAGATTTAGTGAAGTTTATGGTTTAACGTATATAAGTTTTAGCTAGTTTTCGTAGAACAAATTCGTTACTGCATTTTAGCATTTTTTATCGAAATATGATGCATGTTTGTAAGGAATAAATCTGGACGCAGTAAGTGCGTTTTGGTAGCGAATTTACATTAAATCCTTCAAATTTCAATAACTCAATTTGCTATTAACGTAAGTTTTGTTGTTTAGGAAACCAACATTTAACTTTATTTTCGGAAAATTTTGGTATAAACGCGGCAAGGGCGTTTTGGTAGCGAATTTTCATTAAATGTTTTAAATTTCAATAACTCAATTTGCTATTAACCTAAGGTTCATTGGCTAGGAGACCAGTTTTCTCAGAAACATTTAAAGTTTATTTTCGGAACATTTTTGTACATTTTCAAATAATTATTTTGATGAAATATGGTACATCTACATATGGTAACTTCTTAGTATTTACTACAATTTCAGTTTTTTGAATTAAAACATTATTGTGAATGTAGTAACAGCAAAAAGTTTAATATTTGTATGTCTGTCTATATTTATAAAGTACTATATTATTATTTAAAAGACGTGCCCTGTATATTTAGATTTTATAACGACGCCGTTAATGACAAATTTTTACTTTTTGCAAGTTTAGTGCAATTTATATTTAAGTACATAAGAAGCTGCTATAGAATGCTAATTTACGACTGGTTCTTGAAGTACAAAGAGAATGTCGACTGATTTCTCCAGAAATAGAGCGGTGGTATGCAGTCAGATACTGGATCTTTTTGTAAATTACTTTGCACCAAGATTGTTTTATAGGAATGTGAGTACATTAGAGACCATCATCGAAATCTCAAACTTAGCTTCATATCTTATTAGTTTGCAGGAAGATGTAGCCAGAAAAAAATTATATATAATAATTCTTAGTAAAAATAACCCAAAGAAATTACAGATAAGTGTAACAGGTACAACTTCTTTATGAAATTTAATTTAGACATATTGAATAGAGGTAATAAACCGACCTTCGTCACAACACGGCGTGAGGAAGTTTTAGATCTAACAGTTTCCACCCAGTCTCTGGGTGACTTTGTTAAAAGCTGGGCTGTGTCTGGGGAAGTGAGTAGCTTAGACCACAGATACATCCGGTTTGAAATCGCCAAAGTCGAAAGAGAAACGGTATGGTACCGGGACCCCCGCAAGGCGGACTGGGAAGCCTACAGGGCAGACCTGGCTGTGGAACTGCGGGGGGTTAAGAGTACCATAAAAAATTCAATAGACCTCGAGATTGCAGCAGTCCAATTGCGAGACGCAATTACCTCGGCCTATAACGCCAACTGCCCCCTGAAAATGAGGGTGTCCACCAGGAACGTCCCGTGGTGGAACGAGGACCTCAGGCAAAGGAGGACGCAGGTTCGTAAGCTGTTTAACGCGGCCAAAAGGTCGGGAGCATGGGATGAATATAGACAGGCCCTATCGACCTATAACAAAAGACTGAGGGACGCCAAGAAGGAGTCGTGGAGGAGGCACTGCGAAGAAGTGGAAAACACGTCCGAGAGTGCTCGACTACACAAGATCCTGTCTAAGGGCCCTCAGACTAACATAGGCTCCCTTAGAACACCCACGGGATGCTTTACAAGCTCGGGGGAGGAAACTATGGAAATTTTACTCTAGACGCACTTCCCCGGCTGTAACATAATAAACCAATCACCTCCGGACTGGGAACACTCAGAAATAGAGGCGCCTTATAGGCGGGCATCTAGAGTAGACTGGACAGTCGCTAAAGAGGTGGTTACCTGGAGCAAAATCAGATGGGCCATTAACAGCTTTAAGCCATACAAATCGCCGGGATTTGATGGAATAATGCCCATCATGCTCCAACAGGGGATAGATATACTGGCGCCGGTGCTTACCCTCATTATGAGGGCCAGCCTGGCTCTGGGGTACATTCCGAGGGCATGGAGACTGGCCAGGGTTGTATTTATTCCTAAACCTGGGCGTCCAACAGACCAGGCAAAGTCCCTGAGGCCAATAAGTCTCATGTCCTTCTTGCTGAAAACAGTGGAAAAACTGCTCGACCGGCACATTAGGGGCGGTGTACTGGAAGCATATCCTCTACACTGCGGACAATATGCATACAGAGCAGGATTCTCAACAGAAACAGCACTGCACCAACTGGTGCTGAAACTGGAGAATACGCTGGAGAACAAGGAGGTGGCGCTGGGGGCCTTCCTAGACATAGAGGGGGCCTTTAGCAACACCTCGTTCGGATCGGTTCTGGCAGCTGCCCGGGAGCGTGGAATAGAGGAGACCTGCTGCAGGTGGATCGGTTCCATGCTCAGGGACAGGGCGGTGTTCACCTCACTCGCGGGAGGGACTCTGCTGGCGGGGGTCGCGGCGGGGTGTCCGCAGGGGAGCGTTCTGTCTCCCTTGCTGTGGTGTCTAGTCGTGGACGGCCTGCTGGGGAGGCTCTCGGGAGGGGGGTATGAGGTACAGGGCTATGCGGACGACATTGTCATCATAGTCCGAGGAAAGGTCACACAGGCAGTGTGGGAGCGTATGCAGACTGCACTGAAAGTGGTGGAAGGGTGGACGGTTGATCAAGGGCTCGGGGTGAGCCCCGAGAAAGCAACCGTCGTGCCGTTTACGAGGAGGAGGAAGTGTGAAAGCCACAGAACTCTCACTCTATACGGTAGGAGCGTTCCAATCGCCAGGGAGGTAAAATATCTTGGGGTCGTATTGGACTCTAAGCTAACCTGCAATGGTCACATTGGAAAAATACTGCGTAAGGCAGTCATGACCTTAGCCGTCACTAGGCGGCTATATGGAAAAACGTGGGGACTAAGACCTAGTATGGCCCACTGGCTGTACACAAGGGTGGTCAGACCATCGTTAACATATGCGGCACTGGTCTGGTGGCCTAAGGTGACACAATCCAGTGCCAAACAAAAACTAGGCAAGATCCAAAGGATGGCTTGCCTAGGCATCACAGGGGCCATGTCTTCAACCCCAACAGCCGCCATGGAGGTGTTGCTGGATCTACCCCCCCCCCCCTACACTTAGTTATTATGGGAGAGGCCAGGCTAGGACTATACAGACTAGCCTGCAATGGTAGACTGAAGATCAACCCAGGCTTCAGGGGCCACTGCAAAATTCAGGAGATCGTGAAGGAGCCCATGCTTGAAATGAGGTCAGACTTCGCGAGCCCGCGAATGTGCAGAGAAAACAACTTTACAGTGGAAATCCCTGATCGCGAGGCATGGCGGGAGGAGACGCCGGGCATGCCACGGGACGCGCTCGTCTGGTTCACGGACGGATCTGGCGGGGAGCGTGGGACGGGGGCAGGTGTTTACTCGGAAGGACCGAGGGTAAGTCATAGTATTTCCCTCGGAGCCCATGCAACGGTGTTTCAGGCTGAGATGTACGCCATCCTGCACTGTGTGCGGGAGAACAAGAGGAGGGGCTACACCAACAAGCGGATCCTCATAGCCACAGACAGCCAGGCAGCCCTTAAGGCACTAAGTAGCCCACGGGTAAATTCCTGGCTGGTGAGTGAGTGCCGAGACGAGACGAGCGACCTGGCTGGGCAGAATGAGGTGACCCTCATCTGGGTGCCGGGTCACTCGGGGGTTAAAGGCAATGAAGAAGCTGACAGTCTCGCGAAGAGAGGGTCAGCAGAACCATTTATGGGACCAGAACCGGCTCTGGGCGTGTCAAAGAGCACTGCCAGGGGAGCCATTAAGTCCTGGGTCAGAAACCAACACAAGGTGTACTGGGCGGACTGTCCAGTGCTCAGACATGGGAAGTCAATAATTGACGGACGCAGTTCAAAGAGAGCTGTGGAGCTGCTAAACCTTAGAGAGGACAGCTCAGAAACACAACAGGTCTGACGGGACACATGGCCGTCAAGAAACACCTGCATAAAATGGGGCGGTTCGAAGGGGACCTCGCATGCAGACTCTGCGGCGAGGGGGAGGAATCAGCCCAGCACATCTTGTGTGAGTGTATAGCTCTGGACCGGAAAAGACAACTGATCTACGGTCACTCTAGACCGGAGACAGAGCAATATAAAACTTCACCCTACCAATCGCTGTGCAGACTAGTTCAAGGCACAGTGATCTTGGAATGGGTGGAGTAAGACTAAGGGTATGCACAATCAACCAAGGGTTGCGGTGTTATCGGGGCGGCAAGGCCGCGGACGAGCCCTGAGGAAAAAAAAACAGGTACAACGAATATCTGAGATTTAACTCTAGATTTTTTTTTAATACAACATAATAGAAGAAGCTTATCCACTATCTTATAACCTACAAGTATCTTGTAGCCTTACTTAATACTAACTACACATGACTGAGCTTATGCGACGGCCTGTAAAATAGGAATTGATCTAATAGCTATAAGCGAGCCAAATGTTAACTTGACCAGGAGTAGAGGTTATATAACAGACCAAAAAAATGATGTTGCAATACACCTACTCAACAAAAATATAGGGATTACAAGTATAAGAAGAGAACCAGGATTTGTAACGCTTTCATTACACATATTTGAGCTCTATTGTTGCTACGTAAAACTTAACATCACGTTTTCTGATTTCAAGGATTATATTGACAGGGCTATGTCACATGTTAGGGAAAATATAATGAAAGCAATTTTCTTGGGGGACTTAAATGCTAAGACTGCCCTTTGAGGTTCTCCCTACACAGACAATAGAGGGGAATATGTGGCTGAATATGTAGCAGAGCTCAATATGGTAATTATTAACACGGGGACAGTACCAAAGTTTTAGAAAGGAAATAGTAAGTCTATAATGAAATTTAAAGCCTGAAGGAGCATGACTTAATTAAATGCGCAATTAATGAAGAATAAAATTTATATAATAGATAAAATTCAATTTGGCAGCTCAGTCAAGGCATAAGTTTTAATACAAATTAGTAGTAGTAGCAGTGGTGGGGAGGCAAACTCCAAGCAAGTAGGCCACAATGGGCCCTTTTTGCCAACCCCAGCAACCATGCTCTACTCTTCCTCGGTTCCGTCGCCAAACCGCCTCGACCTCGAGATGAAGACCGTGACGGTCTTCAATTGGACGGTACTTACCTGATTCCTCTGCAGAGTCCTCGATCCGAACAATTCTGCTTGAAGATTCCCAAAAGCCTCGCATTCACACAGGTAGTGGTAGGACGTTTCTTCATCCTCGCCGCATTCCTGGTAAATGGGATACCTCTCTACGCCTATTAATGTGAGGTGTCTTCTAAGGGCGCAGTGGCCTGTCAGCACCCCAAGGATGCGGCGAAGCCTAGAACGACTCCTTCCGAGTAACCAGACAGCTTTATCTCTGTCCGGCACCTTCACGAAGTCCTTCGCCTACCTGCAGCCACCAACCGACCCCCAGTGTCTCTCCATTGCTTCCTCGGTCCACCTGTTTAAGGCGACAGATACTGTCTTCCTACTTATGCCTATCGCAGGCTCCGGGCCACAGAACGGCCGCCGGGAACCAAGTCTTGCGAGATTATTCGCCACCTCATTCCCCGCTACGCCACAGTGTCCCGGAATCCACACCAGTTGCACCTCCTTTGTCGTGGCTAGTCCTCTGAGGGCGTCAGCGCACTCCTGAACCAGTGTTGACCTGATTATGGCCGCGCAGACTACTCGGAGGACCGCCTGGCTTTCCGAGCAGATGTACACACATTTCTCGGGAGTCCTCTTCACATCCTGTCTATTGGCCATAGACAGGATAGCATACACCTCTGTTTCGAATGCCGTGGTATATGCGCCAAGAGCATAGCTCTCGCGCACCCCCAGGCACTCGATGTATATTCCTGCCCCGGAGGATTTTGGTCCTCCAGCCGCATTCCGTCGGTGAAACAGACCAGGCTTGCGGGCTGGAATGCAACCTCATTTTCTCTCCACTGATCCCTACTGGGGATCCTGAGTGCATGGCCTAGTCAACCTAATATCGTCCTCGGCATCCCGCACCTTTATAGCGGAAATCGGAATTTCCTTTTCCGCCTCCTTGGCGACTCTTGCATGCCCCATTACTGCTCCCTCTCCGCACCAGTTTGCTGAGGCCCGCATTCTAAGATGCGACGCCATAGCCTCCCCCCTGATACAGATGGGAAGCGGTGGCAGCATCAACAGAACCTCTAGAGGGTGTCGTCGTCCTAGCGCCTGTGATACCCAGGATTGCCAGCCTTTGGAGTTTGGCCAGCTTCCTGCTGGTAGTTTGGTTCACACAACACCATCAGACCAACGCCCCATAGAGGATTCTCGGCCTGACGATCACAGTGTAGATCTAATGAAGGATCCGAGGATTAAGTCCCTAGGTCCTCCTTATCACACGACGCAGCTGGCAGAGGGTCGCTACTCCCTGCCTCACTACTCGCTCTATTTGCGACCCCCATGTTAGTTTGGGGTCCAGGATCACCCCCAGATATTTGACCTCCCACACTAAAGCTAAATGTTTTCCAAACATCACGGGCGCCCTGAACCCCTCTACCTTCCTCTTCTTGGTAAATGGGATCATCTCCGTCTTCGCCGGGTTTACGGAGAGTCCCTGCTCACCACACCACCTTTAGATTATGCTACAGGCAGCTTGCATGCACTCACAGACGACGCCGAGCAATTTGCCTGTTACTAAAACTAAGACCAGCCCATTATCAGGGTACGCCTGGGCGTAGAAGCTATTCTCAGAGAGCCGCTCCAAGAGGCCGTCCATGACTAGACACCATAGGTGGGGCGAAAAGCAGCTGCCCTGAGGACAGCCGCCCGTCACCCCAACGTCCAGCCCCCCGTCACCCCAACGTACAGCCCCCAGCCCCTCAAGGTCAGCAAGACTCTCTTGTCCTCCAGCATGCTCGCCACCCAGCTTATTAGGGACCTCAGCGTTCCCCTATCCTGCCGGGCGGTACAGACCGTATCTGCCGTATCTAATACAAATTAAATGAGGGCATAGGCTTTAGTACTTACATTTGGCAGGATGTGAAATGTACAAATAAAAATCAAGAATGCAGTAAAATCGGTTTATTCAAAATTGCTAAAGTTATATAATGCTGCTTGCTTCGAATTACCCAAGTTGAAATAAAATATACAAAATGATTAACCACTTTGAATTAATATTTGAGACGGTCAAGATGAATTGTGGTGCATGATATTAACGTATTAAAGAAAAGGTTGTACAGGTAAATGATGTACTTAGCTTGTCAGTTCGGTCGAGGTGGTTCAGACCGCTACCCTTGAAGTGATGAACTAGATCCGTCTAGGCCAGGATATCGGGGGGGGGGGGGGGTCTCACTGTGCCTATGCATCTTCCTGTAGGAGCAGCTTGAGTGATCTTGGAGGCGGGTATAGAATTCAAGCTTGATACTCGTCTCCTCTAGAAGCGATTCTTGTGCACATAATGACGGATGTTTCTTCTTATTGAATCTCCCTCAAACCGATGCCCACAAAGCATCGGATGCTCTTCTCCATAGAACGATGGGTCTGAAGATGATAGATCGCAAATAACGGGTCCCAGAATGACGGGTCCCCGAATAACAGGGTGGCTATATAACTATGCTGTTCTTTCTGGTTAATTTAACTACGTATTGGCATATTATTAGATTGACTTTTCAAGAAAGAAGATAACGTGTCGCTTGTCTAGATCGTTTTATAAAGGCTGCTTATCTTGAAATATATTCGATCAATCGAACGGTCGCCAATTCTCATTGGGTTATAACGCGTTAATGCAAGTGACTACGAACTGTGTATGCGGCGTCAAGGATACTGACGTCACTAGTGGGACTGATTTAGAAGCTTTATAGTTTGGAAAAGGTGATGACACGTCTGACATGTTACAAGTTTTATATAGACGGTACAGAAGCTACTGTCAACATTGAGAACAACATCCGGAATTGGGATGTGCTAACATACCATCACCATATATATTTTAAACTGACCCAGCACAAGGCACAAGGAAGGAGACACAGGGACACCCGACCTCTCTTCGAAGGGGCCAAGTGTATAGATAACATCCTCACTAAAACCAGAGCAAAAGAAGTAAACAACTTGCAGCAGCAGCGATCCTGACGGAAAAAGCTCAAAAAAGCACCATCATCTTCCACGATAGAAAAAAGAAGACCGCATACTAGGGGAATGCAGATATCAAGAATCAGCGCAGAGTATGCTTGTAACTTAGAAGAAAATTTACCAGAGCAAATGCGAGAAAATTAGATGACATCTAAAACTTATAAGACCAGTACAGAGTGGCCTGTAAGCATCTCAAGGAACTCATCGCGCGCTCCAAAAGGAAACACGGTAAAAATCTTTGTAGTAATCTGGAAGACGACGTATCGCGAGAGGGGTATAGGATAGCTGTGCGGTCTCCCTGCCTTTCAACCTCACCACAGAGCAAAAAACCGAGGTGATAAAAAGCTTTTCCCACAGCAATGTGATTAATGGGCGAGAGAAAAACAGTTAGGCAAGGAGTCCCTCCGTTTACGGTAGAGAAAATAGTGAAAGCGCGGGAAGAGATAAAAATAAACAAAGTGCCGGGACCAGATCATATCTCTTTCGCAGCAGTGACAATGGCAGTTAAAAATATCCCAGGAATATTCCAGAAAATACGAAATCAGCTACTGCAAAGACAATAGTTTCCTAGAGTGTGGAACTATGTGAAAAACTGGAACCTGTGATGAGCACTAATAAGTACACTTGGAGAACACCCAAATCACCACAACAAATATTTCAGAGACCTTACGATCGTTTCGTTGACAAAGTAAACATCTTCAGAGGAAGAAAAATTCTAACATAAAAAACTAGATCCCGTATATTTATATCGCGTCAAGATAAACGAACTAGTCCGAAGTAAAGTTGTCGTCCAAGAACGATCGTTTGTTTATTGCGCAGTGAAACAGGTCGGAGAACTGCTTTAATCTTTTGGTCGACAAATTTATTACCCTTATCTAATATAGGTATTAAAAGGACCAGAGTTCTTTAAAGAAACGGCACGTTTCTTTTCGATCTAGAAATTTACTATGTGTATATTGGTTCATGCCGATAAAGACATCTGGTGAGATAAACAACATAAACTCAATTCATCTCTTTTAAAAATAGAAAACTAAAAACCCAGATGTCTGTCTCCCGTGTTCACTTTAACAAAGGAAAAATAGTTCAACTAAAATACCACATAAAAACTGTATTTATATTGATTTTAATTCTACGTGAAAATATTTATATTGACTACATATATACAAAAAACCGAACCGGCATTTAAATCAAGACAAACATAATGATTAGTATATGTATAAACCGGTCGAGTTATTGACACTATATTTATATTGATTTTAATTCTACGTGAAAATATTTATATTGACTACATATATACAAAAAACCGAACCAGTATTTAAATCAAGACAAACATAGTGATTAGTATATGTATAAACCGGTCGAGTTATTGATTTATATTGATTTTAATTCTACGTGAAAATATTTATGTTGACTACATATATACAAAAAACCGAACCGGTATTTAAATCAAGACAAACATAGTGATTAGTATATGTATAAACCGGTCGAGTTATTGACAATAATTTATTATTCTACCAGCTAAATTAGGAATATTTAAGCGGTCAAATGCAAAGAGAAAACAACGAGCTAGAAATTACAGGTGCCGCACGATTTAATGAAGTTTTGTTCTTAATAGACCTTAATATAAAAATACTTTCTAATGAATCAAGCATAGTTTGATGTCTGACATTTTTGACAAGTTTCAAATTTTCTTTGTCAATGTGGTGGTTATTATCCCATATATGTTGTGCCACACATGATCTGTCCACCGTACCATATCGTAACTGTGCGAGATGTTCACGAAATCTGGTGGCTATGTTTCTCCTAGTTTGGCCCACGTATTTAAGATCACAATCTTTGCAACTAATCTCATAAATTCCGTACATTTCAGTGACTTCGTCTTTGTCTTTCGTATTACCCAACAAATTTTTTAAATTACTTTTCGTCGAAAACGTCAAATGTAAATCGACTTTCTTAAAAATACTTTCCAAACCCTTTGTGATTCGTGGTTCATAAGGTAAACACACAAATTTTTTCTCTATTTTATCATTCTTAAATGTCGTACATTCAGATATCAACTTCTTTGTTCTGTGTTTGTTAACTAATTTGTCTATTAAACCATCCGAGTAACCGTTATATCTCGCCACATTTTTAATGTATTTTAATTCTGTATTAAATCTATTTTTACTCAACGGAAAATTGATCAATCTATTTACTAAATCTATTTACCAAACTGAAGGCACAGCTATGGGCAACCCATTATCGCCTTTTATTGCAGATTTGTTTATGAGCAGATTTGAGACGGATTTAAAAAATAAAAGTGGGTATTTCCCTAGAGTTTGGTTTCGTTATTTCGATGATATTTTTGCAGTGTTTGACACAAATAGATGTAAGGTAGAAGAATTTACTGAAAAACTAAATAGTCAATTTGATTCAATAAAATTTACCCACGAAATAGAAATCAACAATAAACTTTCGTTCCTAGATGTATTAGTTATTAAAAATAAAGGCTCGCTTGAATTCGATGTCTATAGGAAGGAAACGGCTACTATTAGTTATATTCCTAATGACTTACATCATACGTTTGCACAAAAAACGGCTAGTTTAAATTTCTTAGTAAATAGATTGATCAAATTTCCGTTGAGTAAAAATAGATTTAATACAGAATTAAAATACATAAAAAATGTGGCGAGATATAACGGTTACTCGGATGGTTTAATAGACAAATTAGTTAACAAACACAGAACAAAGAAGTTGATATCTGAATGTACGACATTTAAGAATGATAAAATAGAGAAAAATTTTGTGTGTTTACCTTATGAACCACGAATCACAAAGGGTTTGGAAAGTATTTTTAAGAAAGTCGATTTACATTTGACGTTTTCGACGAAAAGTAATTTAAAAAATGTGTTGGGTAATACGAAAGACAAAGACAAAGTCACTGAAATGTCCGGAATTTATGATATTAGTTGCAAAGATTGTGATCTTAAATACGTGGGCCAAACTAGGAGAAACATAGCCACCAGATTTCGTGAACATCTCGCACAGTTACGATATGGTACGGTGGACAGATCATGTGTGGCACAACATATATGGGATAATAACCACCACATTGACAAAGAAAATTTGAAACTTGTCAAAAATGTCAGACATCAAACTATGCTTAATTCATTAGAAAGTATTTTTATATTAAGGTCTATTAAGAACAAAACTTCATTAAATCGTGCGGCACCTGTAATTTCTAGCTCGTTGTTTTCTCTTTGCATTTGACGGCTTAAATATTCCTAAGTTAGCTGGTAGAATAATAAATTATTGTCAATAACTCGACCGGTTTATACATATACTAATCACTATGTTTGTCTTGATTTAAATACCGGTTCGGTTTTTTGTATATATGTAGTCAACATAAATATTTTCACGTAGAATTAAAATCAATATAAATATAGTGTCAATAACTCGACCGGTTTATATATATACTAATCACTATGTTTGTCTTGATTTAAATACCGGTTCGGTTTTTTGTATATATGTAGTCAATATAAATATTTTCACGTAGAATTAAAATCAATATAAATATAGTGTCAATAACTCGACCGGTTTATACATATACTAATCACTATGTTTGTCTTGATTTAAATACCGGTTCGGTTTTTTGTATATATGTAGTCAATATAAATATTTTTACGTAGAATTAAAATCAATATAAATATTGTTTTTATGTAGTATTTTAGTTGAACTATTTTACCTTTGTTAAAGTGAACACGGGAGACAGACATCTGGGTTTTTAGTTTTCTATTTTTAAAAGAGATGAGTTGAGTTTATGTTGTTTATCTCACCAGATGTCTTTATCGGCATGAACCAATATACACATAGTAAATTTCTAGATCGAAAAGAAACGTGCCGTTTCTTTAAAGAACTCTAGTCCTTTTAATACCTATATTAGATAAGGGTCATAAATTTGTCGACCAAAAGATTAAAGCAGTTCTCCGACCTGTTTCACTGCACAATAAACAAACGATGGGTCTTCGACGACAATTTAACTTCGGACTAGTTCGTTTATCTTGACGCGATATAAATATACGGGATCTAGTTTTTTATGTTAGAATTTTTCTTCCTCTGAAGATGTTGACTTTGTCAACGAAACGATCGTAAGGTCTCTGAAATATGTGTTGTGGTGATTTGGGTGTTCTCCAAGTGTACTTATTAGAGTGTGGAAGATGACTACAGTAATCCTAAACATAGTGAGACGGTCGCTCTCTTGGTGCGCAGCCAGGTAGTATATTGGCACGACAGCTCGAATTACCACAAAATGGTACAAATATAGTTGTGAGTTATTTCACTGTCAGAAATATCAAAATATCCAGCTTAACGATAATATAAATGACCGCAGGATTTCCACAAGGATCAATGTCGGGCCCACTCCTCTGGAATGTGCAGTATCCCTTGCAGATGGAGCAGTCGCAGTAGCATATGCTGACGATCTTGCATTTATGGTGGAAGCAGCGGACCACCGAGAGCTTCACTACAGGCTGAACGAATCGCTGTAAAGAATAAATATGTAGATGTTTAATTCACTATGTGAAAACTGGGGAAAAAAAGTCCAAATCTCATAACAAAGGATTTAAGCAGACGTTTACAAGTTTCTAATCCTAAAGGCCCCAAAAAATACTGTCTTCCGAAAATTCATAAACCGGGAAAATTAATAAGGCCTATCATTTCGGCTATAGATTTTCCAACATATAATTTGGCAAAGTGGTTGTCAAACGAGTTTAAAAGACTACCTATTAAACAGAAAACTTGTTCGGTGATAAATTCTCTTGATTCTATTGATAAAATTAGAGATGTTAAATTATTGGAAGGTGAGATTTTGATGTCATTCGACGTGGCGTCATTATTTTCTAGTGTACCCACAAAACAAACGTTGGAGTATTTGGAACAATTGTTAAAATTGCACAATATAAGTGAAGACGTCTGCCCAGAATATTTAACACTAACTAGCCTTTGTATAAAACAAAATATTTTCCAATTTAACAATGAGTTTTTTTAACAAACTGAAGGCACAGCAATGGGCAATCCATTATCTCGTTTTATTGAAGATTTGTTTATGAGTAGATTTGAGACGGATTTAGAAAATAAAAATGGGTATTTCCCTAGAGGTTGGTTTTGTTATGTCGACGATCTTTTTGCAGTGTTTGACACAAATATATGTAAGGTTGAAGAATTTACTAAAAAACTAAATAGTCAATTTGATTCAATAAAATTTACCCACGAAATAGAAATCAACAATAACTTTCGTTCCTAGATGTACTAGTTATTAAAAATAAAAATAATGGCTCGCTTGAATTTGATGTCTATAAGAAGGAAACGGCTACTTTTAGTTATATTCCTAACGACCCATATCATACGTTTGTACAAAAAACGGCTAGTTTAAATTTCCTAGTAAACAGATTGATTAAATTTCCGTTAAGTAAAAATATATTTAATACAGAATTAAAATACATAAAAAATGTGGCGAGATATAACGGTTAGTTGGAAGGTTTAATAGACAAATTGGTTAACAAACACAGAACAAAGAAAATGATATCTGAATGTACGACATTTAAGAAAAATAAAATAGAGAAAAAATTTGTGTGTTTACCTTATGAACCACGAATCACAAAGGGTTTGAAAAGTATTTTTAAGAAAGCCGATTTACATTTGACTTTTTCGACGAAAAGTACTTTAAAATTTTTGTTGGGTAATACGAAAGACAAAGACAAAGTCACTGAAATGTCCGGTATTTATGAGATTAGTTGCAATGATTGCAATCTTAAATACATGGGTCAAACTAGGAGAAACATAGCCACCAGATTTCGTGAACATATCGCCCATTTACGATGTGGTACGGTGTACAAATCTTGCGTGGCACAACATATATGGGATAATAATCACCACATTGACAAAGAACATTTGAAACTTGTCTAAAATGTTAGACATCAAACTATGCTCAATTCATTAGAACTTATTTTTATATTAAGGTCGATTAAGAACAAAACGTCATTAAATCGTGCGGCACCTTTAATTTCAAGCCCTTTATTTTCACTTTGCATTTGACCGCTTAAACACTCCTAATTTGTCTGGTAGAATAATACATTACTGTCAATAACTCGGCCGGTCTATACATATACTAATCTCTACGCTTGTCTCGACTTAAAGACCCGTTCGTTTTCTTTGTATCTATGAAGTCATTATAAATACTGTCACGAAGAATTAAAATCAATATAAATATATAATTTTTATGTAGTATTTTAGATGAATTATTTATCCTTTGTTAGAGTTAACATTTTGAGCCAAACACCCGGGTTTAGTTTTCTATTTAAAAAAGATGAGCGGAGGTGATGTTGTTTGTCTCGCCAAATGTGCTTGTCGGCTTGATCCAATATCCACATAGTAAATTTCTAGATCGAAAGGGAACGTGCAGATTCCTTAAATAACTCGGTACCTTTCCTTTAAGCCTATTATGTTTATATTAGATAATGGCTCATAAATTTGTCGACCAGAAAATTAAAGCAGGTCTTCGACCTCGTAGTTTCACTACACAATAAACAAACGATCGGTCTTCGACGACAATTTTACTTCGGACTAGTTCGTTTACTTAGACGCGATATAAATACACGGTAGTTAGTAGTTTAATTTTAGAATTTTTCTTTCACTGAAGATGTTGACATGGTCAAGGAAACGATCGTAAGGTCTCTGAAATATTTGTTGTGGTGATTTGGGTTTCTCCAAGTGTACTTGTTAGATGGTTAATATCAACTTGGAACTTGCCCCTCAAGAAACAGAGGCAATCATATTGAGAGGACCTCAAAAGAGACAATACATCCACACTGAGAGATAAGGGGCCAAGGCAGTACTAGCTTGACAGATAAGTTACTTGGGGGTATACCTGGATGACAAGCTAGCATTTGGTAAGCATATAAAACGAACCGTGGAAAAAGCCCAAACAAAAATGGGTGCCCTGATAAGAATATTGCCAAATATAGGAGCTCCAAGCAGCTCAAAGAGGGAGCTACTTTGTAGCGTTGTTCTTTCTTTTACTGTATATGGCTCGCCAGTGTGGCACCAGGCTACTACGACACGAAAATACCGAGATATGCTCGTGTGCCTCCAGAGGAAAGCCCCGTTGAGAGTGGCGAGTGAATATCAGAGGGTATCAACCACTGCCATATAGGTTATCACGGGAATCCCGCCTGTCAACCTGCATGTGGAGGGGAGATTCCGATTGTACCACATAGAAAACGGTCGCTCACCATCTATAAAAAGAGCTTAGAGGTAGAAGACACTGAAAAGTGGCAAGAGATATGGAATGACCATAGAGACACCGCAGTTCGGACGAAAACCCTCATCCCAGATATCCTGTCGTATGTGAGATGTGAACATAGAAAGCTGGATTACCATCTGATCCAGTTCCTCACAGGCCGTGGTGCATTTGGCTATTATGGAAAAGGGATGCGGATAAGTAAAGAAGGGGCGTGCACCTACTGTGGAGCCATGGACACCACAGGACACACAGTGTTTGTATGAAATAAATAGTCTCAATGGAGACATCAATTGGAGGCTAAGATAAATGCTGAGATAAATGAAACAAACGCCACACACATAATGTTAGAGAGTTTGGAAAACAGGAGTAGAATATCCAGCTATGTAAGGCAAATCCTAGAAAACAAGAGAACAGATGAGCATAAAACAGAATAATAGAAAATTGACTGCACGGTATTCCTGATGCTATATCATTGACCGCGACTGTTCCGGCTCTACCATGGCGAGAAAAATAAGGGGGTTCACCGGTAAGAATCTGGCACACCACTTGCGAATGGCGTCCATGAGGATTTCCATCTACCAGAAAAATACCAACTAGATGGGTTATATAACACATATTTGCCTCATTTTACTAATTACCCTGATATTAACCCGCATTTTCGGTATTTTATGTGGAGAAATTATTTTGCTGGTGAAAATAAATTCTATTGGAATATGAACATGAGAAAATAGACAAGGTCACAAGAGTATATATTATCTAATATTGTCATCCTATACTATATTATAGCATGGCTCACTGTGATTTCACTAATTTGGTTTAGCAGTTTTTCTGCAAGTATCTTTAATTTGTTAGTTATTACACTGTGTTATATTGGTGACTACACATTTTGACTTTTACGTCAGTCGGTATTATAACATAACATAACATTTATTTAACCATCAACATTTACATGGTTCGTTGCACATAAAATAATTGTATAATGGACTTACACATGACACAGAGTGGGTGACAATATACATAAAATAAAAACGAAATATGAAACGAGCTGACAAAAACACACCATAGTTAATTAAAAATTAAATTCTTCAATTGAATATATAGGTCTCTCTAAAAATTTTTTTTTGTCACAGATGCAAACTGTCTTCTAGGCAATTCCCTGACCACTCCTGGAAGTGAATTAAACAACCTAACTCCATCATACCCATGGCTCTTCTGCGTGCGGCTTACCCTGTGATGAGGAATCACAACCTGACTTTTACCTCTAGTTCGTAACTGTAAACCTGTTCGTGGGAGATAAAACTGGACTAATCATCATAAATGTAAAGAAGACAAGTAATTAGATAACTTGCTGGTAGGGTAAGTATTTTATACCTCTGGAATAGTTCTCTACAACTGTTGTCCTGAGGAACGTAGGCAATCGCCCTGATGACTCTCTTCTGTTGGAAAAAGACACGCTCTGCATGTGGCGAGGATCCCCACGGCAAAATTCCATAGGTTGCAATGGTTTGAAAGTGAGCATGGTAAGTAACCCTTGCGGCGCGTTCATCTATGAGGTATCTTATTCTACGGAATGAGTAGATGGCTGAAGATAATTTTTTACACATTTGGTCTATGTGGGGTTTCCAGCTTAAACAACCATCAATATGAAAGCCTAAAACTTTATTATTTTCGCCTGAGTTCTGTAGATGATCCCTGGTAGTTATGAGAAGTCTTGATGTTTTTTCTACATTAAGCAATAACTTATTTGCCTTAACCCATGCTTCCACCTGCTGGATGGATTGATCACCTTTGTGTTTTATAAGCACTGGAACTGCTTTATTAATTACTGTTGTGTCATCTGCGGAGATGCAATTTATGTCTGCCCTAGTGTTTTCGGGCAAATCGTTAATGTATAATAGAAAGAGCATTGATCCCAGTATAGAGCCCTGTGGTACTCCCAAGTCTAGCTGTTTAAAATTTGAAGTGGTATTTTGTCAGCTAACCAACTGCACTCCGTTTTTTAAATATGATAGTAAAAGTGTTACTATTCTGCCTCTCATTCCATAACATTCCAGCTTAGAGATAATGATCTGGTGGTTTATCATAGTAAAGGCTTTGCTAAGGTCAAAGCACAATAGCTCGGCATTTTCTTTGTGATCAAATGCTTCAAAGATAAAATCAGCTATATATGTCATCGCCCTAGTTGTTGACCTATTATTTCTGAATCCATCCTGGGAATGGTTTAGGATTTCCTGCCTATCAATATATGCTAATCTCTATTTAATAAATGCTTTCAAAATTTTCGAGAATATAGGGAGAATACAAATTGGCCTATAATTGTTGCAGTCGTTCATGTCGCCATTTTTTGGGAGAGGAATTATCTTTGCAATCTTTAATAGACTTGGAAATATACCCTGAGTGAAGCACATATTGATAATTTTGCTCAGTGGGTCTGCAATCACATGGATTATCCTTTTTAATAGTACAATGTTGAATCCAAAGATGTCACAAGCTGACTTATTTTTCATCCTCAACACCACCTGCATAACTTCACGTGTATTATAGGTTTTGTCTTTGGTGAAGTATGTAACTCGCCAGGATTTTCTTGATTTTTTTACTCTCATTTTTGCTATCGAGACGAGAAGCTCATTGAATTGATGAAATCCTTGATTTAGTCTATTTACAATGCCATGCAGAAACTTTAAAATGAGTGTGTGGTTTTTCATAAAAATATTATTAATTTCTTAGTACAGTAAGGCTGGTCTATATTATTAAACAAGAAACATAAAATTAACTCTGACCACGAATAGCGTTGCTCAGACTGGAAATAAATAATAATTAAAAGAGCCTTGTCATTCTTGCTTCATAAGCCGGTGAATGAATTGTCTTCACGGTCAACTGAGTTCACATAGTTGCCAGCTTTCTGAGAAACTTGTTCTAATATTTAATTTGAAAATTATTACCTGGAAGAACTGACTTTTAAAGGTTTATTAAAATTATAATTCCATTGTATACCACACATTGTAAACCAATTTTGGTACCTTAAATATAAAATAGTTTTCTTCTAAAGTTTATACGAGGGTATATTAATACGTTTGCCACGAAACTTTCCAGCAAGCAAAACTGAATGTAGTTGCTACACAAAACTATGATTTTTAGTGAATTTTCTTAAAAAAAATTCACTAATGAGGAGATCCCGACTTTTGAATTTTGAAAAAATTTCTTCAAATTAGCGCTAATTAGGCCTCCCAGAAAACATATCCGGGGTCAGTTTCAATTTTTATATGTTTATATATATATATATATATATATATATATATATATATATATATATATATATATATATATATATATATATATATATATATATATATATATATATATATATATATATATATATATATATATATATATATATATATATATATATGTATCACACCGATAACTCAAAAAATAATGGGCCGATTTTGATCAAATTTGGTGAAAAAATTCCTTTTGCAAATGGCTTGGATGAGTTCGTTAGCCAGGAAAATCTGTCCAGGTTTTCCCGGAAAATTTTGTGTCTTCTTTTGAAAAAAAAATAATATCTCCGGAATTAACAAAGTAAGGGCAACCAAATTTGGTACGCATCCTTATAGGTAAGTTACCTACCACAATTTAGCTATGTAGGTCAAAAGACAAAAAAGTTATAGGCATTTAAAGAAAAATAAATTGAGGTTTTCCTCAAAACGTCAAAGTGGCGATTTAAAATGTCAAAATTGGCAACATTTAGGCAAATAACTTAAATCTAATACGGGCTATAGAAATAAAATGTCTCAAGAAGGATGTTTTACAAACCCTAAAGTCTTAGTTTCAACCGTCATTGTCCTTCATTTTACTAAAATATTTGCAGAAAATTCATTTTAAATAGACCCTTTCTCTGATGCTTGGCAGTATAGCTAGGGCTACTGCCAAGCATCAGATCTAATACAGGCTAGGGAAAGAATGCGTCTCAAGAAGAATGAACTCTTAGCTTCAACCGTCATTATCTTTCATTTTACTAAAATAGTTCAGGAAAATTCATTTCAAATAGACACTTTCTCTAATGCTTTGGCAGTAGTCTTAACTGTAGAGTTTATCATTTAATGGTATATAATTTTTGTCGAATTTTCGTAAAAAATCAATAAAGCTCAATATATCCGTTATTATATAAGATATGAAGAAAATTTGTATATATTAATTATAGGGTGTCTTGAGCTACATCTTAAAATAATATTTCTACAATCACAGGGTGGCCCATAAGTCGTTGGTAATACAAATTTCCTTTTTTTTTAATCAAACACGCCTTATGTTATTGCATTTTTGCATTTTCCATCGAAATATAATGCATGTTTGTACGAAAAGAAATTCTGGACGCAGCAAGTGCGTTATGGTAGCGAATTTTGATCAAATGTTTCATATTTGAACAGCTCAATTTGCTATTAACCTATAAGGTTGACCAAGAAACGTGTTTTTTCGGGAACATTTTAAGTTAACTTTTGGAACTTTTTGTACATTTTCACACAATAAAGTTATTTTAATGGAACATGGCACATTGTTTTTACTATATAGGTTATATTGGTAACCAAATTTGATGCCTGCTTTCTTAAAAAAACACACATATTTGTTATTAAAAAGATTCTTATGAGAATTCACTACCATAACGCACTTGCTGCGTCCAGAATTTTTTGTAATAAGCTATCAAAGTCTTCTGGACACTCGAAGGTTAAACAGTAACAAAACTGTGAATTTTGCAGACGGTTTTCTGAAAAAAAGCTAGATCTTGATAAAAAGAATATTGTTTAGTTACTATATATTTATTTACATTTAAAGGCTGCCTTAGAGACCCTCGGTGGGCCAGGCGTAAGAACGTCTGCCTCTGAACCCAAGGGTACTGGGTTCGATTCCCAAGGTTTCCTTTACATTTTTTCAGTACGCACTATAAAATTAACATAAACCGAGGTTGTGGCATTGTATTTAAGCAAGTTGAATGTCTGCACGTTCCGTTCTTCGGATGGATCGTAAAGACGCCGGTCCCATATCTATGCGATGTTGGACACTTTAAAGATCCCTACCCTCCTTACAAAAAGCCAGGGGTTCGGCAAAATTTCTAGGATAATAAGGTGAAACATCGCATAGATAAAGACGCATAGATAAAGACGCCGGTCCTATATCTATGCGATGTTGGACACTTTAAAGATCCCTACCATCCTTACAAAAAGCCAGGGGTTCGGCAAAATTTCTAGGATAATAAGGTGAAACTGCTCCCAGACGTCGGTGATTGGCAATAATCTTGGAAATAGATTGACGTTAAAGTACAAAGAAGGCTGCCTTATGCAAAACGTTGTATAAATACAAATTAATTAATTTTACAGGAGAAACATTTATTTTATGCACTTTTTAGATGGAAAAGATTCACAGCATTTGACTTTTGATTTGGTAAGTATTGTTTAAGATATCAATTTCAAGTGACGTGCAGTTTTAAGAAAAAAACCTGCAAGTTATAAGTTTGGCTGAGTGAGTTTCAAAACGTAGTAGGTGTCATCAAGGTTGCACATATTTATAGAATATACTCTTAAAAAATGTACTTCTTGGCAACTTTATCATTGAACACTGTGTATAAAATAATACTAACATAAGCTAGATATGATTTAAAGTATGTTACTGCAAGCTTCTTGATCTTCGATGAATTTTCTATAGAAATCTTGATTTTTAGCCGAATCAAATGAAATCATGTTTTAATTTTTTAAAAGTTTGTTCCTACTCTAAGGTCGTTGGTTTTGTTCAAGAGGCTCCACTTTAAAAGTTGCAAAATACTGCGAGTTTACTGCTACTTAAATACACTCACCTTCCGCCACGATGATGTTTTTAAGTAGGACGTCTTCTTGACTTAGAGTTCATTCAATTTCTCCCTTAAAACCCACAACATAACACCTTGAAAAATACCCAGGTTTTCAGTCACGAGCGCAGTTTTGGCAATTTCGATCTAGTTAAAGAATCTATCAGTGTGGGTAACTACAATGGAACTTTGAAGGCGAGCAGTTGTTATAATACGAATCAAATCGATGGGGACTTCGGGTTTTTCAACTCTTCTGTCTTTTTCAATGCAGCCAAAGTCACGATCACAAAAAAGAAAAGTGTGACCAGTTTGTGGGAACTTGTGTATAATGTCATCGAAATAACTTAATTTCAAATTTTGCCCACTGAAGTTGTCTGGCCATATAACTAATTTTCGCTTTGTGGTATGTAACTGGGTTTTGATAAAATTATACAGACCACTGCCGATCTATTGCAGCCTCGTTTTCAAGCGTCTTCACTCCAAATGTACATAAACCATTTTCCTTGATGTATCCCAAGGTTGATGCACGTAAACCGCCTACTGTAATACATTTCGGTATGAGTCAGCGCAGGAATATACATCTGTTTTTGCTAATAATAAGAGAACACATGTGTTCGATTCTGGACTTCTGCTTTCTTAAATATTGTGTGCTATCATTTAGTTAGCTTTAGTTGTTCGAAAAATTGTTCATTTAATTTTTGGCAGCAGCTGTAGAAATTTTGACTTGATCGCAAGCTGAGCAGGTGTCAACTGTTGGTTCTCCGAAGGCTAGGTTCAATTCTTTTTTGAAAATATCATTAAACCACTGACGTAAATTGGGGGCTTTTAGTGAATTTTTATTAAAAATAATAATAAAAATTCACTAATAGAGGGGATCGATGGTGAGATTTTGCAAAATTTTTTACAAATGAGCGCGAATTAGGACCCCTAGGACCCATATCCGGGGTCAGTTTCAATTTTTATATGTTTATATATATATATATATATATATATATATATATATATATATATATATATATATATATATATATATATATATATATATATATATATATATATAAGTTTTTTGTGACGGTAATAGTGTTATTTACTTAAAAAAATGTGGGAAAGCCGTCAGTTGCAAAATAAAACTCTTTATTAAAAGCCGAGTTTTCGGAAAAGTTTATTCCATTCTCAAGGATATAACTTGAGTTTTACTATAACTAATTATGGAAAAACCAACATGAACACAACCTTTTTATAAATTTGACTGAAGTCTCCCGAAAATCCATAAACCCGGAAAATCGGTGAGGCCTATTGTTTCAGCTATAGAGTCCCCGACATACAATATAGCGACATGATTAACAAAGGAATTTAAAAGCTTGCCTATCAAACAACAAAAATTTTCAGTTTCAAATTCACTTGAATTTATTAGTTAAGTTCAAAATATTAAGTTGATTGAAGGCGAGGTTTTAATCTAGCTTAATGTGACCTCCTTGTTTCCCAGTGTTCCAATAAATGAAACGCTAACGTATTTAGATCATTTGTTAAAATTGAACAACATAGATGAAGAGGTCTGCAAAGAATATATAAATTTAACAAATCTTTGTATGAATCAGAATCTTGTTCAATTTAATACTGAATTTTTTGAACAAACCCATGGCACAGTAATGCGCAACCCCCTTTCCTCATTCATTGCAGACCTTTTCATGAGAAGATTTGAAACAGACCTAGCAAACGAAAATGACTATTTTCCTAGAGTATATTTTCATTATGTGGACGATGTTTTGCAGTATTTTATACAAATGTATGCAAAGTAGATGATTTTATTGTCAAATAAAACAGTAAATTTGACTATATTAAATTAAGCAAGGTCTAGAGCTGGTCAGCTCTTTAACAGTTGGCTGGTGTGGTATACTTGCAATATGGTAGGTGGTAGTTGAATTTTCCTTTACGTGATGGTAAAGGATGTTTTTCACGCCGCCTGAGGAGGTACCACCCCTTACATCAAGGGGCCGGTGAAGTCCCAACGAACGTTTCTGGTTCGGTGTATGAGTCGGTTTCCCTTATAAGCAAAAATGATGATGGCTCCTCCTTGTACAAAAGATTCCGGAGGCAAAATACCCCCCCCCCCATTCGGATCTCCGGGAGAGGGGTGTACTTGGGGCGCCAGCATCAAGATTTAACATATCCTTCTCGAATATATGTGGCCTAAATTCTAACCTGAACTCCGTCCACCATTTTCTCCAGGCTAATAGGCCCCAACTCCTTTTCCTCACCGAAACTCAAATCAGTGACAAAAAAGCCACTAATCACCTAAATTTCCCGGGGTATGAGCCCCTTACTTCTTTTAGATTGCATGGACGAGTGTACGTCCGTAGCAATCTACCCTGCACCAGACTCCCCAATTTAGAAGCTGGAAGAAAAGACACACTATGGATTAAACTCTCTCTCAGAGCTGCAACTAAATTCATCTGTTGCATTTACCCGTCACCTTCTGACAACAACTTTGTCCAGCTCTTTGACTACCTTTCTGAAAAAACCGACCATCTGATTTCTGAATATCCTTCCTCCGAGGTCACTATTCTTGGTGACTTCAATGTCCTTAATAAGGAATGGCTAGGATCTTCAAAAACCGATCCACAAGGAAGAGCAGCGGAGGCCTTTGCAGTCAGCAATTCTTTAGCCAATATGGTTCAGCAACCTACTTACTTTCCTCGCATCCCAACACACCGCTCAAATCCTTTGGATCTCCTTCTTACTACAAATCCTGACTGCTATAAGATATCAGTCACCACCCCCCTTGGTAGCTTAGACCACGGCATGGTCACTGCTTCCTGCGCAATGCAACCCAAGGTCACAC
The DNA here is from genome assembly GCA_964006375.1 of Tillus elongatus. Classification (NCBI taxonomy): domain Eukaryota; kingdom Metazoa; phylum Arthropoda; class Insecta; order Coleoptera; family Cleridae; genus Tillus; species Tillus elongatus. Next base: position 35,726,199 of record OZ023263.1, on the reverse strand, counting down.
AGTCATTACACCCACGTATCGTTTGGCACTACAACTCCGCGAACTAGGACGAAATGCGAGATTACTTTTCCTCATTTCCATGGGCGTCTGTCTGCTTCTCTCATCCTGACCCCTCTGATATCTCACAAAACGTCACCGAAATTATCCAAGCTGGCATGGAATTATTTATTACACGTACACAGAAAACCTCTGCAGCCACTCAAAAGCCCCGATTCTCTAAATCCTGTGACAAGGCCAGACTTGAAAAGGTCAAAGCTCACAAAAAGCTTCTACACAGTCCCAGTCAAGAAAACCGTCAAGCATTTAACGACGCAAGAAACCGCTATGTCTGCATTCTTTCTGAGGCAAAAAACTCGTTTAATAACCACATCAAAAACAAAGTCCTCTCAAGCTCCAGCGGCAGCAAACCCTTCTGGGCTCTTGCTAAATCTATTGGGAATAATTTCTGCAAGAGCACGTTCCCACCTCTTGTCTCAGGGGATGAAATTATTTCTACCGCCCTGGGCAAGGCTGAACTTTTTGCCTCGTTGTTCGCCGGCAATTCTACTCTCAACCCACCTCCAAATATTCCACCATCAACAGTCCCCAATGTCGCGCATAAAATGACGGATATCATTTTCAAAACTAAAAAGGTACGAAAGATGATCTCTTCTCCTAATACCAGGAAAGCCTCTGGCCTTGACGAGATCCCAGCAATTCTTCTCAAAAAATGCGCATCAGAACTTGCTCCTGTCCTGACTCGTCTGTTTCAGACATCTTACAATAGAGGCATATTCCCTAGTTACTGGAAAACTGCTCGAGTACAACCCGTCCCCAAGAAAGGATCCAAAGCGCTTCCTAGCAACTACAGGCCTATTTCTCCCCTTTCAGTCGTCTTTAAAGTGATGAAAAAGTATATAAACACCGAATTACTAAAATTTCTTGAAAAACACAGTCTAATCCACGACAGACAGTATAGATTCCGTCAGCGCAGATCAACTGCCGACCTCCTTTCCTTTGTCACCAATTCTGGGAACAAGTCTATGTAACTACACGGTGAATCCCAGATTGCCGCTTTAGACATATCCAAAGCATTCGACCAGGTCGGGCACGCAGCGTTGCTTAATAAACTACCGGCCTATGGCCTACCACCAAAACTCTGTACGTGGACAGCAAATTTCCTCTCCAACCGGAGCATTTTTGTTGTCGTGGATGGCCATTCCTCTAAACTGTATCCAATTAATGCAGGAGTTCCTCAAGATTCAGCTTTAGCCCCTACTTTGTTTCTTCTCCACGTCAATTACTTCTTCTCTAGCACATCCAACCCAGGTCACAGTTACACGGAGGACAGCACCCTCCACTCAAATATACAATACTCTAAGCCTGTCTCTTTAGCCCAATTAGATGAGGATCGCAGACTCATGGAGGGTTCTATCTCCGTGGATCTCCAAAAAATATTAGACTGGGGAAGTAGAAATCTTGTACAATTCAACCCCACCAAATCACAGTTTTGCTTTCTTTCTCATAAGAGATACACAAGCCCTAGACCCATCACAATAAACAACCAAGTTATTCAAAGTAATGAGTCCTTTTCACTTGTTGGCATTTCTGTGGATCTAAATCTCAATTGGCACCAACATGTCACATCAATTGCAGAATCGGCTGCTAAGAAATTAGGTTTCCTATTCCGGGCTCGCAAATACTTTTTACCAGCTAATCTCTATACCTTATATACTTCACAAATAAGACCAAACCTCGAATACTGCTCCCACATCTGGGGTGCCGCTACGGCTTCTACACTCGCTATCCTGGACTCCATTGAGAAAAAAGCTATACGTATCATCGGTGACCCTACCCTCACCCAAAGGCTGACATTCCTTGCCCACCGACGTGCCGTTGGTGACCTCTCTCTCTTTTATAGATATCTGCACGGGCACTGCTCAGCGGAGCTTTCTTCCATAGTTCCTCCACCTGCTGCCTCCAACAGATCTACCAGGGGAAGAGAGCTTATGCCCGTTTTACTGTCCAGGTCACCAGACATAGAACATTTTGTTATGCCCGCTCTTTTGTCCCGAGGACTTCCAAGTTGTGGAATTCCTTGCCGGCACATGTTTTTCCTTCTCCTCCGAACCTCCAAACCTTCAAGTCCAGAATTAACAAGTTGCCTCTTTCCTCCTTGTCGACACCCACGGTACGATAGTATGTAGGCTATGAGCCCTGGTGGTGTGTTGTTGAAATAAAAAAAAAGTCAGCGCAGGAATATACATCTGTTTTTGTTAATAATAAAAGAACACATGTGTCAGACTTCTGCTTTCTTAAATATTTTGTCCCATGATTTAGTTAGCTTTGGTTGTCCGAAAAATTGTTCATTTGGTTTTTTTGGCAGCAACCATAGAACTTTTGTCTTGATCGCAAACTGAGCAGGTGTCAACTCTTGGTTCTCGGAAGGCTAGGCTCTTTTTTTTTTTGAAAATATCATTGAACCACTGACGTAAACTAGGGGCTTTTAGTGAATTTTTATAATAATAATAATAAAAATTCACCAATAGAAAGGTATTGATGGTGAGCTTTTGATTTTTTTTCAAATGAGCCCCATATTCGGGGTCACTTTAAATTATATATATATATATATATATATATATATATATATATATATATATATATATATATATATATATATATATATATATATATATATATTCAGTTTTTTTGTGACGTTAATAGTGTTATTTACTTAAAAAATTGTGGGAAAGCCGTCAGTTGCAAAATAAAACTCTTTATTAAAAGCCGAGCTTTCGGAAAATTTTATTCCATTCTCAAGGATATAACTTGAGTTTTACTATAACTAATTATGGAAAAACCAAGATGAACAAAACCTTTTTATAAATTTGACTGAAGTCTCCCAAAAATCCATAAGCCCGGAAAATCGGTGAGGCCTATTGTTTCAGCTATAGAGTCCCCGACATACAATATAGCGACATGATTAACAAAGGAATTTAAAAGCTTGCCTATTAAACAAAAAAAGTTTTTCAGTTTCCAATTAACTTGAATTTATTAGTTAAGTTAAAAATATTAGGTTGATTTAAGGCAAGGTTTGAATCTCGCTTGATGTGACCTCCTTGTTTCCCAGTGTTCCAATAAAAGAAACGCTAACGTGTTTAGACCATTGGTTAAAATTGAACAACATAGATGAAGAGGTCTGCAAAGAATATATAAATTTAACAAATCTTTGCATGAATCAGAATATTGTTCAATTTAATAATGAATTTTTTGAACAAACCACTAGGCACAGCAATAGGCAACCCCCTTTACCCAACCATTGCAGACCTTTTCATGAGGAGATTTGAAACAGACCTAGCAAACGAAAATTACTATTTTCCTAGAGTATGGTTTCGTTATGTGGACGATGTTTTGCAGTATTTAATACAAATGTATGCAAAGTAGATGATTTCATTGCCAAATTAAACAGTAAATTTGACTACATTAAATTCACGCATGAAATACAAATTAATAACAAATTATCTTTTCTTGATGTATTAGTCATTAATAATCGAGGCCCTTTAGAACTTGACAATCACAGAAAGGAAACACTGCTGTGAGTCGATTGACTCGCACAACAGTTTTCCACAAAAAACAGCTATTTTGAATTTTCTGGTTCATAGATTTATACAGTTTCCCTTAAATAAAGATGAATACAACAGATAACTTGCATATATTACAAACGTAGCCAAGTATAATGGTTACTCTGTCTGCTCAGTGGAGAAACTAGTCAATAAACATAAAACAAAAAGTCTGGACGCCGTAAGTGCGTTATGGTAGCGAATTTTCGTAAAAATGCTTTTAATCGCAAATATGTATTGTTTCTATTAAAAGAAGGACATTTGGTTGGCAGTATCGCCTATATATTAGTAGCAATCTACGGTATTTCACTAAAATAACTTTGTTGTTTCAAAAAGTACAAACATTTTCCGAAAATAAACCTTAAAAGTTCCAGAAAAAAAAACTGGTCCGATTTTCCTGGCCAACCTCATTAAGCTGTTTACACACCTGCCAGGATATAATTATTCACAAACAGCTTTAGGACTAAAATTAAAAAAAAAACAATGAAAATTTGCAAAAATGTCTTTTACAGCAAATCACCATTTTTTTTTACAGATATTGCCTTCAGTAATGTTGAACTAAATTACATTTTTCACAAAAATTCGAAAACTTTTTTTTACAATAACTTACTAAACATTTATTATTAATTACCAACATATCACAAAAATCTTACAAAAATAAATTCCACAGAAACACTAAAAACATTTCTCCGAAAACCTAAATTTCAGCCACTATTTGAGCGTGCCCATATAAGGCAGTTCGATTTTTTCGACGAGTAATACAAACAAAAAGCTCTCTGAATGCGTCATTTCCATGGGCCTCCACTATCTATTGATAAAAACGCCGTTTCACAATTTGTGATATGTGTTTGAAATATGTGCAAAAAATGTGAAAGGTTGCTAAACAATTGAAATAACTCAAAAACGATGAACGATATCATTTTTTGTTTCTTACAAGCATGCATTATAATGCGTTGAAAAACACAAACATGCAATAAAATAAGGGGGTGTTCTATTAAAAAATGAAAGTGTGTATCACCAACGACTTGAGCCAGCCTGTGATTCACAAATTAGTTTATAAGATGCAGCTCGAGATACCCTATAATTAACGTATATACTCTTTTGTCATATCTTGTATAATAACGGACATATTGAGTTTTGCCGTACAAAAGCGTCACCCTGTATATGTGTAAACAGACTAAAACTGAAATTGACCCTGTATATGGGTTTTTGGGGTCTAGTTCGCGCTCATTTGAAGTCGCGATCTTCTCATTAACGAATTTTTTCGACGAAAATTTGCTAAAATATAGACTATTAAACCATAAACTCTATAGCTGAAACTACTGCCGAAGCATCAGAAAGAGGGTCTATTTGAAACAAATTTTCTGAAAATATTTTAGAAAATGAAGGACAATGATGGTTGAAGCTGAATCTTAAGGCTTTGTAAAACACACTTCTTACGACATATCGTCTACATAATCCATATTTTTTCCAAATTTGTTGCCTGAAAATTGAAAATTTTGACGTTTCAAATCGCGACTTTGACGTTTGAAGAAGAAACATTATAAAATTTTTAAAATATCTTTTCTGCTACTTTTTGACGTTTTTGCGCCAAGAAAACTTAACCGTTGGATGTAATATTCAATTGGTTTTGTTAATCACACAAAATATTTTGTTTTGTGCTTTTCTCTGATCACCAGTGGCACCCAAAAATTTATTTTAAAATGCCTATAACTTTTTTTCTTTCAAGTTAGGGACCTGAATTTTGGCATGTAGGGTAAATTGGACAGTAGAAACGTATATGCCAAATTTGGTTGTCATAGCTTATTTATCTTCAGAGATACGAAAATTTTCCGAAAGAAAACCCAAAATTTTCCCGGAAAAACTCGTTCGATTTTCCTGGCTAACGAACTTATCCACTTACAAAAGGAAGGTACGTGCGAAATTTTATCAAAATCGGAAGCTTATTTTTTGAGTTATCGTTGTGATACATACACACACACATTATATATATATATATATATATATATATATATATATATATATATATATATATATATATATATATATATATATATATATATATATATATATATATATATATATATATATAAACACAGATCTCCCTATTAGTGAATTTTTCGTTTTATGAAAAATTTGCTAAAAAGAAAACCCTAGCGGAATCTACGACTTTCAGTATAGAGAAACCAAACAGAACCGTTGTCTGTTTACCATTTGAACCGCGAATTACCCGAGGTTTTAATAGCAGTTTTAAGAAAGCCAATTTGAAGCTAACATTTTATACAAAAATACATTAAAAAATTGCTAGGTAACCCAAAGGATAAAGATAAAACCACAAAGGTGTCGGGAATGTATCAATAGGTTGTCAGGATTGTGAAATTAAATATGTTTGGCCAACTAAAAAAAAAACTATTGAAGCTAGATTTAGAGAATATTTAGCGCAACAGAGATATGGCACCATTGACAAATAATTTATTGCCCAGCATATTTGGGATAATAATCATCATGTAGATAAGGAAAATCTCAAGTTACTCAAAAATATCAGGCACTCGCGTCAGCTCGATGCTTACGAAAGTATATATATATCGTTAGAAATTTGAAGAAAAATGTTTCGATGAATAGAGTAAGTCCGGTTCTTTGTAGTCCATTGTTCGAACTGTTATCTTAATAATCAGCGTGTCCTTCTTAGAGGGAATATTTGATAACAACGCACAGTATTACAAAGGCAGTTTTAATTACAGGGATTTAAGACTCAACAGTGGGGGTCTGTCTGTATACATTCCTAGAGCACGCTGTTCGCAATTTCTTGGCAACTAACATAAATAGTAGTTCTAGTCTTTATTAGTGAATTTTCGTAGAAAAAAATTCACTAATGGGAAAAATTTTGCAAATAAGCGCGAACTAGGACCCCTAGAACCCATATCCGTTGTCAGTTTTTCAATTTTTATATGTTTATATATATATATATATATATATATATATATATATATATATATATATATATATATATATATATATATATATGTATGTATGTATGTATCACACCGATAACTCAAAAAATAAAAAAGCTATGATAACCAAATTTGGTAGGTAGGTTTACGATATAAAAAGTAAACTATACACAAAAATTTAGATTTCTATGTTACAAGAAAAAAAGTTATCATAAAATATTTGGTGCTAGATCATTTCTATGAAAATTCACTACCATAACGCACTTGTTATTCACTTGGTTTATTCATCGCTCTGATGACGCTAACTTTGTTAGCAAAATGATCGTCAAGCCTAAAACTGCATTGAGATGAATTGGGTTCTCCAAATTGTACTTATCAGTGCTCATCACATGTTCCAATCTTCACTCAATGATTTTGCACCTTATAGTAAGCAAAAAAAAACAAGGAAATAAATTCCTATCATATATAAATACTTACATATATGATATAATGCGTCATTGTAATGTTCCTAAACCAAAAGTGATTTGCTAAGTCATTTCCTGCACACGATTCTCCTAGTTAGGGAAATAAGGAAATCGATTAGCAATATTTCTCGCGTAGTCCTAGTCGCCGTTGTTTGATATTACGTCATATACATGAAACTTACGTGTGAACAGTCACTGTAGGTATTTAAAAGTGTGCTCTACCACATTTTACTGCTGACAAAAAGCACGAAACATATTAAATAGATACATTTTTTACCTAAAATATATTTTTAATGATAGCAAACGTTTATTATTCTTGTCAGTCAACAAAATAATAGGTAGAATGGCAAAGTGTGTGGAACTATTATTTGGAAATCATATATTATTTAGCTTAAAAACTAAAAACTTGAATCTCTAAGTTGAAAATATTTAGAATTTCGAGTTTAAATTGATAATTATAACTAGTTTTGATTCTGATGTTTAATTTGGACAAAATATGAAATATAAAGTGGATCTGAAAAATCAAGAAATACCAATATCGCCTTAAACACACAATAAGGGAAAACGGAGCCAAATTAGTACATATGTTCCCCCATTCTTTTGTGGTAATTAAAAAAAATTGCACTAACTAATCCTACTCTCAGAACTCGGTGAACTTTAATCTTATACTTGTGATGTTTTGTATGCCATGCCTCCGTCAGCGCAGATCGACTGCCGACCTCCTTTCCTTTGTCACCCATTCTTGGAATAAATCTATGGAACAACACGGTGAATCCCAGATTGTTGCTCTAGACATATCTAAAGCATTCGACCAGGTCTGGCACGCAGCGCTGCTTAATAAACTTCCCGCCTATGGCCTACCACCAAAACTTTGTACCCGGACAGCAAATTTCCTCTCCAACAGGAGCATATCTGTTGTTGTGGATGGCCATTCCTCTAAACTGTATCCAATTAATGCAGGAGTTCCTCAAGGTTCAGCTTTAGCCCCTACTTTGTTTCTTCTCCACATCAATGACCTCCTCTCTAGCACATCCAACCCAGTTCACAGCTACGCGGACGACAGCACCCTCCATTCAAATATACAATATTCTAAGCCTGTCTCTTTAGCTCAATTAGATGAGGATCGCAGACTCATGGAGGGTTCTGTCTCCGTGGATCTCCAAAAAATATTAGACTGGGGAAGTAGAAATCTTGTACAATTCAACCCCACCAAATCACAGTCTTGCTTGCTTTCTCATAAGAGATACACCAGCCCTACACCCATCACAATGAACAACCAAATTATTCAAAGTAATGACTCCTTTTCTCTTGTTGGCATTTCTGTGGATCGAAATCTTAATTGGCACCAACATGTCACATCAATTGCAGAAGCGGCTGCTAAGAAATTAGGTTTCCTCTTCCAGGCTCGCAAATACTTTTCACCAGCTAATCTCTATACGTTATATACTTCACAAATAAGGCCAAACCTCGAATACTGCTCCCACATCTGGGGTGCCGCTAAGTAAGACTAGATGCATTCTCGCAACAATTAGAACCGTAGACCGGTTTCGCTCTCATTAGAGCTCTTCAGTACGGCATACTAATTGTAGCAAAAATGCACCAAAAATAACACGGCTATAGTATAGCCAGTCTTAAAACAGTGAGTGGTGAACGTGTCGCCACCTAGTTCGGAACGGTTCTAATTGTTGCGAGAATGCATCTAGTCTTACATACTTTGTCCCTATATTGGGGTAGAAATGGGCCAGGGCTAACAATTTTTTAAATTGTTAGTTAGTTGTATACTGTCTCTATTTTTAACACTCTGTGTTATTTGGAGCAGGCGTGACAACATAGTACTTGGTTCCGAACTAGGTGGCGACACGTTCACCACTCACTAAGTGCTTTAAGACTGGCTATACTATAGCCGTGTTATTTTTGATGCATTTTTGCTACAATTAGTATGCCGTACTGAAGAGCTCTAATGAGAGCGAAACCGGTCTACGGTTCTAATTGTTGCGAGAATGCATCTAGTCTTACATACTTTGTCCCTATATAGGGGTAGAAATGGGCCAGGGCTAACAATTTTTTAAATTGTTAGTTATTTGTATACTGTCTCTATTTTTAACACTCTGTGTTATTTGGAGCGGGCGTGACAACATAGTACTTGGTTCCGAACTAGGTGGCGACACGTTCACCACTCACTTAGTGCCGCTGCCGCTTATACACTCGATATCCTGGACTCCATTCAAAAGAGAGCTATACGTCTCATCGGTGACCCTACCCTCACCCAAAGGCTGCAATCCCTTGCCCACCGACGTGCCGTTGGTGACCTCTCTCTCTTTTATAGATATCTACACGGGCACTGTTCAGAGGAGCTTTCCTCCATAGTTCCCCCACCTGCTGCCCCCAACAGACCTACCAGGGGAACAGAGCGAATGCACCCTTTTACTGTCCAGGTCACTTAGAACATAAAACATCTTGTTATGCCCGCTCTTTTGTCCCGAGGACTTCCGAGTTGTGGAATTCCTTGCCGGCACATGTTTTTCCAACTCCTTCGAACCTCCAAACCTTCAAGTCCAGAATTAACAAGCTGCCTCTTTCCTCCTTGTCAACACCCACGGTACGATAGTATTTAGGCTGTAAGCCCTCGTGGTGTGTTGTTGAAATAAAAAAAATTAAAAAAATAATAATCAAAGAATCGAAGTAGCAAAGGTGGCGAGTGCCAAAATAGGAATAAAAACAAATAAAAGTCTGGACGCAGCAAGTGCATTATGGTAGTGAATTTTCATATAAATGATCTGACACAAAATATTTTTTTAAACTTTTTTTTCTTATAACATAGAAATCTAAATTTTGGTGTAAGTATAGTTTATTTTTTATATCGTAAACCTACCTACCAAATTTGTTTACCATAGCTTTTTTAGTTTTTGAGATAAAAAATTTCAGAAAACCTGGTCTGATTTGCCTGGCTAACGAACTTATTCAAGCCACTTACAAAAGGAACGTACACATCAAATTTAATCAAAATCAAAACTTTTTTTAAGTTTTCGGTGTGATACATATATATATATATATATATATATATATATATATATATATATATATATATATATATATATATATATATATATATATATATATATATATATATATATATATATACACAGGTGGCGCATTGAAAACGAAATAGACCGATTTGCGCCCAGAAAAATATTTTTTTAAGAAACGCTGAAACACGTCAATTTTAATATTGAGGGGGGCATGTTTTGACATAAAACTCAACTTTGTCACATGAACCCCTTAAGGGTGGTGATAGCAACCCTTATATTTTAAATAGAGAACGTAGGTCAAGTTAAATCATTTGAGAGCTCTTTCTTTTATGAATTCGGCACACTAATTTTTTTGCAAGTTTTATCAACTCGTTTAAAAATTATTCACAGTTGAAGATGCAAAAACGCATTTCACTAATTCCGATAAGAAATGTGCTGATAGTCAATGTTTTGTTGGTTTGTAAACAAATTGACTATCAGAATATTTCTTATCGGAATGAGAGAAATGCGGTTTATTATTTCAGTTTATCGGTCGGTTTGATACTTGATTGTCCTACCGAAAATTAATTTCACAATGGTGTATTCTGTAGAAGAAAGAGTTGAAATAACTACTCTTTTTTTCAAAAACGATGATTGTACCAACCGTACCGCAAATTTGTTTAATGAACGACATCCCAACAGACATGTTAACAGAAAATACATTTTGGAGTTAGTTGCAAAGCTTCGACAAAGTGGTTCAGCAGCCAACAAAAAACGGGATCCTGAATGTGAATTTCAGGTTAGAAATGAGACTACTGGGATTGAAGTTTTAGGACAAATTGCTGCAGACCCAACTTTGAGCACGAGAAAATTGGCCACTGTTTCAAACATCAAAAGAAGAACTATTCAGCGAATATTGAAGCATCCTAAACTTCACCCGTATAAAATTCATCTTGTACAACAACTGAATGAAGATGATTTTGATCGGCGGCTGGAGTTTTGTGAAGTTATGACTTCACGAATAGCTGATAACGGGAACTTCCTGTTCCATATATGTTTTTCAGACGAGTGTACGTTTTTATTAAACTATACAGTCAATCGTCATAATTGTCGTTATTGGGCAGATAATAATCCAAGAAATTTTCACGAAGTCCACACTCAAACTCCACAGAAATTGAATGTTTGGACTGGCATTTTTGGAGACCGTTTAATCGAACCAATTTTTCTTGATGGCAATTTGAGTGGCGAATCATATTTGGAGTTACTAGAAGATATCGTTTACCCTCTACTAATTGACATTGTTGAAAATGATGATCGCTATCAAGAAAATCAATTCGTGTTTCAACAAGATGAAGCTCCTCCGCATTTTTCACAACGTGTTAGGGAGTTTTTGAACAGAGGGTTTTCAGGACAATGGATTGGGCGTAGAGGTGCTATTGAGTGGCCCCCTAGATCACCGGATTTAACTCCTTTAGACTTCTTTCTATGGGGCCATTTAAAGAGTAGAATTTACGCAACAGAACCGGAGTCTCTAGAAGAAATACGACGACGCATTGTTGAAGAATGCCGTCTAATAACTCCACAAATGCTCCAGAGTGTCAATTCTCGTTTTGAACAATATTTGTCCTTTTGTATGGAAGCTGGTGGTCAACAATTTGAACACTTACTTAACCGAATAAACATTTTTGAATGTTTGGTTTTATTTTTTAGCTTTTTTAACGAATAATTGACTAATTAGTGCATTTCTTATCACAATGAACGCGATACGTTCTTGCAACTCCAACTGTGAATAATTTTTAAACGAGTTGATAAAACTTCCAAAAATATTAGTGTGCGGAATTCAGAAAAGAGAGAGAGCTGTCAAATGATGTGGATGCAACACCCGACCCATGTTCCCTATTAAAAATATAAGGGTTGTTATCACCACCCTTAAGGGGTTGATGTGATAAAGTTGAGATTTATGTTAAAACATGTCCCCCTTAATATTAAAATTGACGTGTTTCAACGTTACTTAAAAAAATTCTCTAGACGCAAATCGGTCTGTTTCGTTTTCAATTCGCCATCCTATATATATATATATATATATATATATATATATATATATATATATATATATATATATATATATATATATATAGTGTACAGAGTTCGTAATAAATAGCCTAGATAATTTGGATGAAAATTCGCTACCAAAACGCACTTGCTGCATCCAGATTTTTTGTCGCATTACATAAATTCCTGTTGCTAATTTTATAATAACATATATACATCTGTTATTACGTAATACCAATTTACTCTGCCATTCTTTTATTAACAGACGCTACTTCTGTCGAATGTTTGATTGGAATCCCGAAGGTCACATTTAATTTCACTAAAACCATGACTACATTCTAACGAAACTAGTATGACGAGATTTTACCATTGGATTTTACTCACTAACAGTAAAACTGTTTGGTCATTCTGATAATACCTGTGAGTAAACTAACACACTGCCCTGATAAGTTATCTGGCGTTTTTTGGTTGGATATATATACACACACAATCACTTGTGACGGGTTCCAGTTTATATTGTCGTTTAGTGAGGGCGTGTTGCATTACGGTAGATAAATTAATTAAATACAATGGCACCAAAGTTGTACTACACCGAATTAAGTCCAGCAGTAAGAGGCACTTTGTTGACCATCAAAGCCTTAGGGATCGATGTGGAATACGTGCCAGTAAATCTTATGGCTGGGGAGCATTTGACGCCCGATTATTTGAAGGTGAGTGTTAATTAAGGATAAGGACTTCTTCCTTGTTAATACCCTTCAGATTAATATTTATCAATAGCTTATTGTGCACTATGTGAATGTGAATCAGTACTAAACCCTACTAGAAAATAACTGTTTTCAATGTTGATTTCTTGCCGTGTTAATACTACGAGGGCGGATCCTTATGTTGCCGCCCCTGACCTATATAATAAAAGATTAGGAACCAATCGCTATCTTTTTTTTATCAATATAATCGCTCTTCGCTCTTCACACATGTTTCTTAACGATTCTCATTTGTAAGGCTTTCGGTAATACTACATTATTAGGGGCCAACCGGATTTTCGTATTTCTTTTTCAGAAACATGGTTAAAACCACTACAGTATGCAGAATCAAAGAGAATAAAACAACACCTCCCCTCAAAGTTACGGCCCTGGAGTGAACAGCGGGCTTGGGGAGGGGGGCGTTAGTAAATAAAGAAAGAATATCGATAAAAACAGCTTAGTTGGACTCCTATAATAAGCAGCGTTTTTCACAATTTCGATTAAGACGTCCTCATAATAATATTCTTTCCCCTTTAGCAAGTCTATTTGCTTCAGGTCCCCGAGCTTGTTTATCGGTTAAAGGGACACATTTCTTCGTGGTTCATGCATAATATGTCCTACCAAGCACGACTGACCGACCTGACCTGCCGCGACCTGACCTGACCTGACCTGATAAAAAACGTTGGAGACAACATGAAAGCAAGAGCTTCGGTGGTTTAGTGGTAAGAACGTGTGCCTCTGAACCGAGGGGTACTGACTTCGATCTCAGGGTTCTCCTTTCACCTTTTCAGTACATATTGCAAAGTTGAATGTCTGCAGGTTCCGCCACTCGACGGGGGCGTAAAGCCGTCGGTCCCGTGTCCATGCGATGTTGTACACGTTAAAGATCCATACCCTCCTTACGCCAAGGCAGGGGTTCTGCAAAATATCCAGGATAGTGAGGTGAAACAGCTCCCTGGTGTCTGTGATTGGCCATAGTCCCAGAAATAGACCGAGGTTAAAGAAACAAAAACACACACAAAATGAAAGCAAAAAAACATGCATTTAACAAAACAAAAATGTTTAAACTTACCGTGTCTCACCATCGACGAACTAATAATGTCAATAATTCGGCAGCAACAGATTCCCAGAATGTAAAATGAATTTTCACAACATAAAAATAGTATCAGAGTCCCTATCCGAGGGGTGTAAACTTCATCTATCAGCTATCGATTTATCTCAAACTAGTCGATCCCTAATAAGCAATATCATCCAGCTTTTAAATGTTTCACCGACTTGTTAAAACCACTCATTTACAGCCACTCCCATTTCATTATATCTTAAACATTTTCTCCCCTTATTATTTGAGTTTTGGAAACAGTATGTAGTCGCTTGTTGCTAGATTTGGCGAATAACGTGGATGCTCGAATAATTAGAGCCCAGTGCTTGTGACTCAGTGCATTATCTTGATGAAAGGGTACACATTTTCTTATTTTTTTGCGTCCATTTTAGCAGATTTTGTGGAAAATAATCACCCATGAAGAGATCCCGACTTTAACACTTTTAAAAACTTGAAATGAGCTCAAACCACACGCCTAAAAACCGTATTCAAGATCAGTTTAATTATATATATATATATATATATATATATATATATATATATATATATATATATATATATATATATATAATTAAACTGATCTTGAATACGGTTTTTAGGCGTGTGGTTCGAGCTCATTTCAAGTTTTTAAAAGTGTTGAAGTATAATGTATATATATATATATATATATATATATATATATATATATATATATATATATATATATATATATATATATATATATATATATATATATATATATATATATTTATATATATATATACAGTGTACTCTCGATTATCCGTGTGCGGATTATCCGGTTTGCGGATTATCCGTGTGGAGAAACTGATCAAAATCTAAAAATTTAATTTCAAAGAATTAATGATAATTTGAATCTTTCTCGTTTTCTCTCCCACGAACCATAGTATAGATATCCTTAAAATAACAATCAACGACCAAATATGTACCAGTCTGCCTATTATGAAACTATTGCAACCTTGCAAGAATGAAGAGAAATATCGAACAGTAAATTCCTAGAAGCAAAACGAGCTTTGTCATGAATTCTCATTATTTATGTCAGAACGTGCCACTACAATAGAACCGCCGAGATGGGTCCATGTCCGGCAATGTTTATGGTAGGGTAATAAAATTTAATTGCGCCGATCTTTTCACACTTGCTCTTGTTCGGTATTGACGGCGGCACGGTAGAAAGAAACTAGACAGATATGTAATGTAGATTAGATATCTTTTGACGATATTCACACATTTGTTGAACATGCTGTATATGTACACATTTTTGCATTTTCTGAAGGGTCCTGACTCCCGATAAATTCAGGTCAGTGCAATGTTCAGTTGATTTCCGATCGCGAAACGAGTTTGTGCATTCTCGGTACGGTCTATTCTACGGCATTAAGTTCGGTAGGTAGTATACAGTATGTCTTTGAAACGGAAAAGAACCGTCTTAACCATCAAGCAAAAACTTGAAATTGTTGAAAAGTTGGAGAAAGGTGAATCTGCGAATAGGATTGCCAGTGATTATTCCGTTGGTGTGCAGACAGTGCGCGATATTAAAAACAATAAAGTGAAGATACAAGAATTTGTTGCAGCATCTGACAGTGCGGAAGGGCCGTCCAAACGGAAAACCATGAAAAGTGCGAAGCATCCATCATTGGATGAAGCTCTGCTGAAGTGGTTCAATCAAAAGAGATTGGAAGGAACTCCAATTTCAGGGCCTATATGCACCCAACAAGCACAGAAATTTCATGAAAGCTTGGGTTTGAAAGAGCCATTCAATGCTTCATCTGGGTGGTTCACACGTTTCAAGCAGAGGCACGGAATTCGCGAACTCACAATACAGGGTGAACAACTTAGTGGCAATATTTCAGCAGCTAATGAATTTGGCCCAAGTTTTCAGCGATATGTGACACATCATAACTTGTCATATGATCAGATCTATAATGCTGATGAAACTGGCCTCTACTGGAAATGCTTACCATCTCGCACCTTAGCGAGTGAAACAGAGAAAAGAGCACCTGGTCACAAATCATCGAAGGAACGCGTAACAGTTATGCCTTGTGCTAATGCGAGCGGCACACATAAGCTGAAATTGTTGGTCATTGGTAAAGCCAAAAAACCCCGTTCTTTCAAAGGTACCGAAGTTACGCTGCCTGTTAATTATTGCAATCAAAAAGGAGCATGGATGAACCGGGAAATCTTCCATAAGTGGTTTCACAATGATTTTGTGCCACAAGTGAGATCTTTCTTGGCTGGCAGAGGAATTGAACAGAAAGCGGTACTTCTGCTTGACAATGCACCATCTCATCCAGACAAATCGACTCTGATATCAGATGATGGTCTCATCACAGTCATGTATTTACCGCCGAATGTTACAGCTCTGATCCAACCAATGGATCAGGGAGTAATTTCCACAATAAAGCGTTCCTATAGAACCACTCTATTGAAATCTTTGATAGAAGAAGAGAACCTAATTTCATTGTGGAAAAAATATAGACTGGTAGATGCGGTTTATAACATCGCAGATGCTTGGAAACATATAAAACCAGTCACTCTAATGCGGTCTTGGAAGAAAATTTTACCCAACACAGACGTAGAGTGTGATTCAGAGGACGAAGACAACATCCCTCTCATGACTTTGGCTCACAAAATAAGAGGATTTGAAAGTGTTGATGATGGCAATCTGCAGGAGTGGCTAAACACGGATGCTGACGATGCTGGGTTCCAACATCTTACGGACGAAGAAATCATTCAGCAGACACTAGAACACAAAACTGACGATGAAGACAGTATTTCTGAAAGTGACGAGGAAATGAATGTTTCTAAAATAAAACATCAAAGTGCCCTGGACAATACTAACAGTCTTCTAGACTATATGATTCAAGTGGGTTTTGACTATACTGATGTTGTGTCAGTGCGCAAAATAAGAAATTCGATCAGACAAAAAATTAGTGAATATGAAAAACAGACTAAAATTACAGATTTTTTCACGAGAGGATCCTCTTCAAATGCATCCAATTGATCTTCTGTAAGTTTTCCACTTAATATAACTTTAGTACATACATATGTACATACATATTGTCTATATATGCATATAATGCATGCGCTATATGTATATGTACATATATTACATATACGCATTTTATTAGATTCGTATTATCCGTGTTTTTCGATTATCCGTGTCGCCGGTCCCCGTCATTAGCCCGGATAATCGAGAGTACACTGTATATATATATATATATATATATATATATATATATATATATATATATATATATATATATATATATATATATATATAACACTCATATATTTCTTATTTCAAATTGTAAGGAAAAAACAGATGAATTAAATAAATTATTCCCACCTCTTGTCTCAGGGGATGAAATTGTTTCTACCGCCCTGGGCAAGGCTGAACTTTTTGCTTCGTTGTTCTCCGGCAATTCTACTCTCAACCCACCTCCAAATGTGCAACCACCAACAGTCCCCAATGTTGCGCATAAAATGACGGATATCATTTTCAAAACTAAAAAGGTACGAAAGATGCTCTCTTCTCTTAATACCAGGAAAGCCTCTGGCCTTGACGAGATCCCAGCAATTGTTCTCAAAAAATGCGCACCAGAACTTGCTCCTGTTCTGACTCATCTGTTTCAGATATCTTACAATAAAGGCATATTCCCTAGTAACTGGAAAACTGATCGAGTACAACCCATCCCCAAGAAATGATCCAAAGCGCTTCCTAGCAACTACAGGCCTATTTCTCTCCTTTCAGTCGTCTCTAAAGTGATGGAAAAGTATATAAACACCTAATTACAAAAATTTCTTGAAAAACACAGTCTAATCCACCACAGGCAGTATGGATTCCGTCAGCGCAGATCGACTGCCGACCTCCTTTCCTTTGTCACCCATTCTTGGAACAAGTCTATGGAACAACACGGTCAATCCCAGATTGTTGCTCTAGACATATCCAAAGCATTCGACCAGGTCTGGCACGCAGCGCTGCTTAATAAACTTCCGGCCCATGGCCTACCACAAAAACTTTGTACCTGGACAGCAAATTTCCTCTCCAACAGGAGCATATCTGTTGTTGTGGATGGCCATTCCTCTAAATTGTATCCAATTAATGCAGGAGTTCCTCAAGGTTCACCTTTAGCCCCTACTTTGTTTTTTCTCCACATCAATGATCTCCCCTCTAGCACATCCAACCCAGTTCACAGTTACGCGGACGACAGCACCCTCCACTCAAATATACAATAGTCTAAGCCTGTCTCTTTAGCTCAATTAGATGAGGATCGCAGACTCATGGAGGGTTCTGTCTCCGTGGATCTCCAAAAAATATTAGACTGGAGAAGTAGAAATCTTGTACAATTCAACCCCACCAAAACTAAGTCTTGCTTTCTTTCTCACAAGAGATACACCAGCCCTAGACCCATCACAATGAACAACCAAGTTATTCAAAGTAATGAGTCCTTTTCTCTTGTTGGCATTTCTGTGGATCGAAATCTTAATTGGCACCTACATGTCACATCAGCTGGGGTGCCGCTGCCGCTTCTACACTCGCTATCCTGGACTCCATTCAGAAGAGAGCTATACCCTCACCCAAAGGCTGTCATCCCTTGCCCAGCGACGTGCCGTTGGTGACCTCTCTCTCTTTTGTAGATATCTGCACGGGCACTGCTCAGAGGAGCTTTCCTCCATAGTTCCCCACCTGCTGCCCCCAACAGATCTACCAGGGGAACAGAGCGAATGCACCCTTTTACTGTCCAGGTCACCAGATATAGAACATCTTGTTATGCCCGCTCTTTTGTCCCGAGGACTTCCAAGTTGTGGAATTCCTTGCCGGCACATGTTTTTCCTTCTCCTCCAAACCTTCAAACCTTCAAGTCCAGAATTAACAAGTGCCTCTTTCCTCCTTGTCAACACCCACGGTACGATAGTATTTAGGCTGTAAGCCCTCGTGGTGTGTTGTTGAAATAAATAAAAAAATTTTGGTGTAAGAAATGTTACAAATAACAAGTAAGAAAAATATTATAACCTATGATTATCAACTATTATTATTAGGACAAGAAATTATTAAATACTATACTATACTCTACTATAAAAGAAGATGCAATTCTAGGACATAAAATTTTTCTCAGATTTGTCTTGCAGCATCGTGATTCCTATTTTCGCTATAAATAATGGTACTCATATCATTATGCATCACCAAAAGCAAGTCTCGTTCATTAAACATAAAATCAATTTCAGTTTTATCAGGTCCGGCTTCATGAAATACAATTGTATAGGATATAACGACAGGTAGATAAATAATAAGACAGGATAAGGTATTGTGAAGTCTACATTACCGTGGTGATAGATAAACTGTGTGATTAGCATCATAAACCAATAAAATAATGAAATCAGCAGAGATTTTCGAAATGACGACCAGCAGCCTCAATACATTTTTTGGCCCACTTAAAAGATTGCATATGGCTAGGCAAATCATAAGTGGTTAATTTCTAATTTGTTGGTAGTATTCGATTAGGTGAGTTGATTTCTACTATTTATTTCCATGGAATAAACTTTGCTTTTTAGCAAGCTCCATAAAGAATAATCCAAGTGATTCAAGTCAAGAAACCTTTGGAGGCGATCTTCGTAATCCGAGACTACCTACCCATCGATTTGGAAACTTAGAATTTAAGTAAACTATTATTTATTTATTGATTTATTTGAATTAAGCCCAACAGTATACTACCAGTAACAGGGCTAATTTAGTAAGTACATTAAAATACAATTATAGAAATAAAACAAAATATAAATAAAAACTAATACGTTAGTCCACAACTAATCTCAGACAAAATCACAGTAATAACCATACAGACAAAAGAAATACTTAATACGTCATCCTCCTAAACGGGGTTGCTACCTTCTTCAAAATTGTAAATATCAAGTGGGGTCGAGTGACACATCGTTGGAAAGGCTACTTAATTCTCTATTCAATCGTGTACCTGATTGACAAAATCCTGAAAAATCTTCCGCAGAAAATTGAAAATCAAATTTGCGTTAATTTAGATAATTCAATAGTGTGATACGAAAGTATGGGTTTGCAGAGTAGCTGAAACATTATTTTAGAAAATGCTCAGGCTCCATGCAAATATACAAATTTTATTCAAATGGATTTCTCACATTCTGAGGCATTTCGGGTGATGGTAGCTGCAGGTTCGTGGGCTCAGTTGTATATATTTTGCTTTTTAGATGTCTCTATAAAAAATTCCATGCAGCTAAGATCGGTGGACATAGGGGCTATTTAATTTGGACACGTCTTCTTATTACCAGTTTAAAAATATTTCATCAAGATGCTGTCACGCTGCCTGGATGTAACGGGGAGCAGCACCATCCTGTTGGAATACCAAAAGTTTTTATCCATAGCGCTCGTCATTTCTACCATATATGCCTGCATGGCATAAGTGTTGTCTTGCAGCAATTTAAAATCAATTTCGTCAGTTTTCCGGTAAGAAGGTCCAACGTTACGGTCCAAAATCCTGACCGCAACATTCAGTTTCTGGGTGTGCTACGTGTGTACTTTGCTGAATAATCTTAGATTGAAATCTGACCAGTAGCAGTAATTATCGCGATTTAGGGTACAATTAAGAAATTAAGAGCATTTTTCAGAAAAAGCGATATTGTACAAGAAGCTCTGACTATCTACAGCGAGTTGCTTTACCGTTTTACAAAATTTTAGACAGCGATCAAATTCGTCCTCGTTTGGTTCTTGTAGCAGCTTAATGTTGTATGAATTGTATTGTAGTTCTTTTGTAATTGTTTGTATACTTGTACGAGTTATTTCTGAAACATTTGTTTACAATTTAGTGCTTACGGTGGGATTCATTGTGACGTGTCTTAAACCTAAAAGAGTCTGTTCGCTCCTCGTATAGTGTAAAAGCAGTGGAATTTATAATCTTTATTTTGCGATAAGAAGAACAGACCAGAATTCCACGAATCGTCAAGAAGAACACAACTTAAGTAGTCAGCAACGCAAAACCGCGATATCGTATAGTACCGCTACCTTAAAATTATATGTGTGTGTGATACAGTCAAACCAGCCTTAACAAATCCATTAAACGCACCAGCAACCCAGGATAGCCTTTTCCGGGACACGCACGAGTTTCTGTGAGTCCAGTACTCGACAAGAGAAGAAATTCACAAAGGTAAGTGGCTTTTTGGTCATTCACGAGTTTGCATCAATTTCCACTGCTTTTGCCCCTTCTCTTTTCATTAAAAACCGTTACTTAATTAACAAACGCAAATTACAGTCCACTTTGTTCGTAATAGCCCGCTTAACGCCTATTTTCTTCGCCCGCTCTAGCCCATTTCTTGGTCCTTCTCAGCCGGATAGTTTTTTTGTCTCGGAAATAATACGCAAGTAAATTTGGCTATTCAACTTTGTTAATTTTGAAAATAACTAAAGCGCGCTGGTTTAGCTGTATTCAATTCAGATTTTAAATTAATTTCCCGCAATTTTCATGTATATATCGCTAGAACCTTTATAATTATAGAATTTTTAAAAGTTATTTTCTTATCGCAAGAATCCGCCATTCAGTTAAATTTTGCTTTATTTTGAACAACGAGCACGGCTTTAGGAGTCGACGCATATCATTTCACGCATATATCGCTCTTTGCTTCTGTTTCATTCTTATCAATTTGTACCTGAATAATTCTTTGTTTCACATTGGTACGTATATCTGTTATATTTCTATATACGAGGCCTATTCAATTAATATCATGACTGACACTAAATTAAGGAAATACAAAAACCAACGCAATATTCAGCTATCTGAAATAGACACATTGTCTTCTCTAGCCCAGAAAGCCCAGTCAGATGTTTCGCTTTATAATTTACTTAGGGTTAGATCTTCCGAAATCGACTATTTAAGGGAACAGTTTATTCAAACGCACGAAAATATCGTTTCTGTAATTTTAAGTAGTGAACATGGAAACGCTTCTGATGAAAACACTATTTACGCTGGATTTATGGACGCTTATTTTGAAATTAAAGCCATTTGTTCTAGGTTATTCCCTGACAATAAAACAAATGTCCAGGAAATTCTAAATTCAAATACAGCTGGTCTTAATGAAGGTGCTAAAGCAAGGCTAGCTAAAATAGAAATTCCTAAATTTAGAGGTGACTATAAAACCTTTAACACTTTTATCGATTTATTCAATGCCTTAGTACATGACTGTCCCGCATATTCCGACATTGAAAAGTTTCATTATCTAACTATATCAGTAGAAGGCCCGCCGTTATCTCTAATAAGATCTTTGCCTCTGACCGCTGACAATTATCAGATAGCTTATAATACATTAGTCACTCGTTATTCTAACAAACGTCTGCGTGCCCAAGAGCACTGGCATGCTATAGATAGCATTTCGAAATTTAATTCTGATGACCACGTCAATATTCGCAATTCGCTAGACATTATTTCGGAAAATCTTTCTGCTTTAAGCACTTTAGGCTTTCCTACAGACCAATGGGACTTTGTTATGTTTATGTTGGTGTCAAAACGCCTTGACAGGAACATGTTGACGAAATTTGAGTTAGACCACGCTTCCACCGAGGTCCCTACATTTACGCAATTGCTTGACTTTCTAAATAAATATTGTATCGCTGGTGATGCTATGAATCAGAAGTCATTCCTTTCGCACTCTCAAAAGAAATATTCTGACAAATCGCAAGCTAGACCAACGCCTCGAACTTCCGCTTTTTTCGCTGATAATTTAAATTGTAAATCTATCTTACATACTTGTGTGTTTTGCAAAGATTCTTCGCATTCTATTTATAATTGCTCCTCATTTTGTAATAAAACTCCAAAAGATCGCTATAATTTTGTTAAATCTTCTCGTCTTTGCCACAACTGTTTAAGTAGCCTACATTATCTTAACAAATGCAAATCTACCAGGTCCTGTCGCAAGTGTGGTCAGCGTCATCATACGCTCTTGCATTTTGATAAAAGCTCCGCGCCTATTCCGTCGCCAGTGTGTAATAACCCTTCCAGATCTCCAGTTCCTTCCGCTCCGCTCGACCAAGAGCAGGTCTTTGCTGCTTCTGGGATTGTATCTAATCAAACCACGGTCTTATTGGCCACTGCGCTGATTGAAGTTCTTGATAACCATGGAAATTATCAGATTATGAGATGCCTTTTGGATGGAGGTAGTATGATGTCTTTTATCTCGCAAAGGGCTTTTAAGCGTTTGGGGTTGCCTAAGCAAAACTGCATGTTTGCAATCAAAGGACTGGCATCTATGCAGACTTCTTCTCAGAGTGGTTGTGTAACGCTCACTGGAAGACCGGTTGGTCAAGATTCTTTCAATTTTACTGTCGACGCATTGATCTTGAACGCCATTTGTGATAATTTGCCAGCAACCGCTATTTGCTCTTCCAATTGGTCTCACATTCGCAATTTAAAATTGGCTGATCGCCATTTTAATCGTCCAGGTCAGGTCGATATATTGTTAGGAGCCGACGTTTTTTCTAAAATCCTTTTAAATGGACGCATTTCCGGTGGGGAAGGTCAACCTGATGCCGTCAACACCGTCTTTGGTTATGTGCTCATGGGTAAGATTGGCAGCACAGTTCATTCTTCTGCTGTCTCTTCTTTCTTGTGCAGTAACTTTGAATCAAATCTCGATCGCACCCTTAGGGATTTTTGGGAAGTGGAAAGTGTTCCGACTTCGTCGCATCACTCTAATGAAGATATTTTTTGTGAACATCATTTTAAGACTAAAATATCTCGCTCTCCTTCTGGCAAATATATCGTTTCGCTCCCATTTAAATCTGAGTCGCTGCCTATTTTTCCTGGCATTCGCGACCTCGTCGTCCAAAGATTTCTTTCCCTGGAACGCCGCCTTGCTAGAAACATGGACTTGTATACCCAATATTCTGCTTTTATGAGAGAATATTTGGAACTAGGCCACATGAAACGTGTTTATGACAATAAAGATTCTCCCGACGCATATTATATTCCGCATCATTGCATTTTGAAACCAAATAGCTTGTCTACTAAACTCAGGGTAGTTTTTAATGGTTCGGCGAAACTTCCCAACCAAAGCTCTCTTAACGATTGTCTACATACTGGACCAAAACTACAACAAGATATTGCCACAATTCTGTGTCACTTTCGCCTTCATAATTATGTCTTGTGTGCTGACATCAAAATGATGTATCGTAACATTCTTGTCGACCAATCACAGCATGATTATCAAAGAATTGTTTGGAGGTTTGCTTCTGATGAACCTTTGGTGGACTATAACCTGGTTACGCTTGTATATGGACTAACGCCATCCCCCTTTCTCGCGATACGCACTCTTCATCAGTTAGTGAATGACGAAGGGGGCTCTTACCCGCTAGCTTCTGCCGCCATTTTAAACGACACTTATGTTGATGATGTTGTAACCGGCTGCTCTTCTTATGAAGACGCAAAGCTTTTACAGTCAGAGCTGATCTCGCTTTTTGAACGAGGCGGCTTTGAGCTTAGAAAATGGTCTAGTAACTGTTCCGCATTACTTTCACATTTACCTCCGGAACATTTGTCGCAAAATCCGCTTATTTTTGGTTCACTGGCAAACGACACTCCTTTAAAAATTCTCGGTCTGCAGTGGAGTCCCTCTGAGGATACATTCTTTTTCTCAGTCTCGCCGTTGGGGAAACCCTGTACGAAACGCAACATGCT
This sequence comes from Tillus elongatus, assembly GCA_964006375.1. Lineage (NCBI taxonomy): Eukaryota > Metazoa > Arthropoda > Insecta > Coleoptera > Cleridae > Tillus > Tillus elongatus. Next base: position 35,701,586 of record OZ023263.1, on the reverse strand, counting down.
CTCGGAACTGGCCAGAATCTTTGACCCGCTTGGATTTCTTTCGCCTATTACTATTTTTCAAAAGATTCTAATCCAGTCGCTGTGGACTTCTAAATTAGATTGGGACCAAACCCCGCCCTCGCATATTGTTGAGGCTTGGAACCGTTATCGAAATGAACTCGGTTTACTAAGCAATTTACGCATTCCTAGAAAAATCCTTCCACCTCATTCTGGATGTGATTATGAATTACATGGGTTCTGTGACTCTTCTGAAAAGGGTTACGCTGCCGTTGTTTATATACGATGCCTCCGCCCTGACAAAACAGTTTTTGTTCAGTTTGTTTGCTCTAAAACCAAAGTCGCTCCGGTTAAGAAACTAACCATTCCTAGGCTAGAACTGTGTGGTGCAGTTTTGTTGGCGAAACTCCTATCGTTTCTTCTGAACGTTTATCAGACTCGCATGACTTTCGAAAGAATTTTTGCCTGGTCAGATTCGCAAATCGTCTTGAGTTGGATAAAATCTTCGCCTCATCGTTGGAAAACCTTTGTGGCAAATCGAGTTGCCTACATTCACGAAAGGGTTTCTTCTGAATTTTGGCATTATATAGATTCTGCTAATAATCCCGCCGATATCGCCTCTCGAGGTGTTCATCCTTCTCAATTTCTCGCCCATGATATTTGGTTCAATGGTCCATCGCTACTATGTCGTTCTGAGCTGTCTGCCTGCTCCCCGTCTTCAGAGCTGCAGTCTGAAGAGGTCTCTGTTGAGGAAAGGACAGTTTCGCTTTTAACATTTACAGGTGAAGAAAATCTGCTTGATGATTTGTTAGAAAATCATTCTTCTTTACATTACATACAGTCTATTTTGTCATACGTATTACGCTTCGCTTTTAATTCTAGACATTCTTCTATTGCGAAATTTGGACCGCTATCTCGGTTAGAGCTTCATGATGCTCTGACCCTTCTGGTCAAGCGCACTCAAGCGGTCTACTTTGAAAAGGAGTTATCTAGTAAAAAATTCCCTAAGTCCTGGAGAAAACTCGCCGTATTTCAAGACAGTACTGGTCTTTTGCGTGTAGGTGGTCGCTTGACTCACTCAAGTTTGTCTTATGAGCGAAAGCATCCGCTCTTACTTCCACAAAAGTGCCGACTCACGGTGCTTTTAATTGAACAATACCATAAAAGGTATCTTCATATTGGCCCTCGCACTCTTCACTTTTTGTTGTGTCAGAATTTTTGGATTTTGTCTGCAAGACGTGCCATAAACACTGTTATTTCGAAATGTATGCCATGTTGGAAAATAAAGCCTCAACCTTATCAGCCACCTATGGGTGACTTACCCCTTTCTCGAGTTTCGCAAGTCAAACCATTCTCGCATACTGGGGTAGATTTTGGTGGTCCATTCGCGATCACTATGAATCGATACCGAGGTGCTAAAACCTCTAAGGCATATATTTGCCTCTTTGTGTGTTTCGCGACTAAGGCTATACATCTAGAACCTGCCTGTAGTCTTTCGACTGACGCTTTTCTCGCTGCCCTCCAACGATTTATTGCTCGTCGTGGTCGATGTGATAATCTCTATAGTGATTGTGGTACAAATTTCGTTGGCTCCGCCAAGGAGCTTAAACGCATTTTTTCTGATGCAACTGCTAGGGAAGGAATCCATTGGCATTTCAACCCCCCTTCTGCACCACATTTCGGTGGTCTTTGGGAATCTGGTATCAAGAGTGTAAACTCTCATCTCTCTCGTGTCGTTGGCCAACAAATCCTATCGTACGAAGAATTCTACACTGTCCTGACGCTTATAGAATCTGTCTTGAACTCCCGACCTTTAAATCCCATGAGTTCGGATATCGATGACATTCACGCTTTAACTCCTGGACACTTTCTTCATATGGAGCCAGTTTCTACGCTTCCAACTCCCGATTCGTCGTCTGTCCCCTTAACTCGTCTGTCAAGATGGCAACTTCTCCAACGTATGCACCATGATTTTTGGATTCGCTGGCACAAGGAGTACCTTCACACCCTACAACAACGAAGCAAGTGGCTTGACGCTGGTGCTCTTCCTACTATTGGGGCGATGGTGGCCGTGAAAGCTGAAAAACTTCCGCCTTCTAAATGGCTACTAGGTCGTCTATTGTCTCTAATTCCTGGTCCTGATGGTGTCGTAAGAGTTGCTATTGTAAAGACCTCGAATGGTATCCTTCGTCGCCCTTTGGTGAAGTTGTGCCCGTTGCCAACTAATGACTAGTAGTAGTAGTATTTGTTTCTAATTTAATTTAATTTTTATTTTAAGTCTTTTTATTGTTTTGTGGATTCTTGCTAACCGGGATAATCATTTATTTTGTTTCTTGTTCTCTTTTTTCTTATCCGCCGCATGTTATCGCTTCTCCTTCGCGTTAATTATTTTTTTTGTGTAGAAAAATGTCTTGCTTATAGCAGCCATTTTGGCCGGGCGGGATGTTCGCTCCTCGTATAGTGTAAAAGCAGTGGAATTTATAATCTTTATTTTGCGATAAGAAGAACAGACCAGAATTCCACGAATCGTCAAGAAGAACACAACTTAAGTAGTCAGCAACGCAAAACCGCGATATCGTATAGTACCGCTACCTTAAAATTATATGTGTGTGTGATACAGTCAAACCAGCCTTAACAAATCCATTAAACGCACCAGCAACCCAGGATAGCCTTTTCCGGGACACGCACGAGTTTCTGTGAGTCCAGTACTCGACAAGAGAAGAAATTCACAAAGGTAAGTGGCTTTTTGGTCATTCACGAGTTTGCATCAATTTCCACTGCTTTTGCCCCTTCTCTTTTCATTAAAAACCGTTACTTAATTAACAAACGCAAATTACAGTCCACTTTGTTCGTAATAGCCCGCTTAACGCCTATTTTCTTCGCCCGCTCTAGCCCAGAGTCTCTTATTATTAAACACAATTTGTTAAACTTAAGGTACAAAAAAAGTTATTTAAGGCTAAGTGTTTATAAATTGCCTAAAAAGTAAATAAATGAAAGCATTTACAAAAAAACCAGCAAAATGCGAGTAAATAGTATATAAGGTAATATTATAGCTGATTGTCAATTTTTTAATTAGCCAACACATGCAGACAGGGAATTAGAGAAGGCATAGTATCTTCCACGTTGCAGATAAAATATTTTTTCCTATTTCAATATTTTTTTCGACATAGACCATTTTAATCGTAGACCTGACTTTACTATTAAATTATCATTCAGGCGTTTTACGTTTTATTAACTGTATTATTTCGATTTTTTTAAAAAGAGTCAATCGTAAATGCTTTCTGAAAGTTCAGTTAATAAACTCATTGATTGTTGTTGCTCTTACTTTGTGAAACTGGTCCACACTACATATAGACTTGGAGACTACTTCTCTGGCTTCACCAACAGTGAGACTACTTCTCTGGCTTCACTGTTGGTGAAGCCAGAGAAGTAGTCTCCAAGTCTGTATCAGTTAATAAACGCTTAATATTTTTTTTAATCTACATGCCTCTAAAATTTCAAGCATATATTTCTGAGAGTTTTTATGTTTTTTTAAAATTAATATTAGGTAAATCAGGTAAATAAGTAATTATTTGTTTCAGATGAATCCACAACATACAGTTCCGACTTTGAAAGATGGTGACACAGTTGTTTGGGATAGTCATGCCATTAACGCCTATCTAGTAGGAAAATATGGAAAAGACGATTCACTTTATCCAAAAGATCTAGCAAAACGGGCTATCATTGATCAACGAATGTACTTTGACTGTGGAGTACTCTTCGCGAGATTTGGTGCTGTTATTGTAAGTTTTTCAAATAGCTATTTTTTAATTTTGGCTAATACTTCGTTTCAGTTAAACCTACATTTTCGAAGAAAACAAACTTAGATAAATATATTTTTAGACAGAACACTTGTATACTATTAGTCTGTATACAATCGACTATTTTTGTCTGATTGCGCGAACAAAACTATACATATGGTTGCGTTGTTCGGGGTTCTGGATTTGTTGACTAACAAAATACAGTTTTCAAACTACTTATTTATTATAAACAATTATTTTCCAACACCATCATCAACTAACATATTTCTCTCTATTACTAAATGTCCGTAGAACTGTAATTCACTATACGCCTTCTATGATCGCTTATTATATACCAACACTAACTCACTACCGACTGACTCCCTCTACCTTCGGCTCGCCTATGTATATTGTACACAGAGTCGTTCTAGACCTTTCTCTAAATATAACTCTAGAGTATTCGCTGTTACCAACACACTTTACAACCTGCCTGTGACCCTAGGAGTAACAAAGTTTCTACACTTAATTCTCACAGAGACGGCTGTTACACTGCCCCCCTTCATGCATTTCACCGATCTGGTCGAATTCTGACATTCCTTGATATGGCGTGCATATGGACCACCTTCATCTTGCTCTTTGGGCTCCTCTGAATGCGATAGACAACATCATTGATCCTTTTGGCCACATTATACGGACATTTCCATAATTTCTGTAATTTCGGGGACCGTCCCTTGCGTCACACTAGATTGTAGAATCACAGCCGATCTTCATTTCTGCAGGCCCCATTCTTCACGTCGACATCAGTTCTGTGGCAAAAAATGTATTCACTGACATTTTTATGGGTTAGCTTCACACCTATCTCGTCTATACACGTTTCGCCTTTTATTTATCCCACGATCTCTTCTATGGTTGCCTTTGGCTGAATAAGTGGGTCATCGTCTTTTTTCTCTCTCAGCTTTCACACTTTCATTGCAGACGGTAACGTTTCTACTTTTCCGTACTACCAGGTTACTGCCAGTCGACATCACCATATCTTCACCGCCGATATTCAGGATGTTAGTGCCAAGATCAAGTTTAACGCACTGACCTTGGAAAATGTCCAAGTCAATTATAATTGGGTTTCATATGGCGGCGACTATGGCTCTATGGTTTGCCTGCCATGTCCCAATTTGCAGCTCGACGTCACTTTCGCCTAATACCTGGATCCGATCATTACCAGCTGCATTTACTGTGTAAATCTTATCTGGCTCGCCTACTCGCCATCTTGGTACCATGTCGCGGCTAATAATCGTCCTAGGTGCGCCAGTGTCCACGACCATCTGGTTTTATTGCCGCTTACGTATCCGTCTACGACGAGGTCGCTGCCAGAATTGCTAACCTGATAAGCAGTTACTGGCCTTTGCTTCACTTTATCCCATGCGCATGGTCTTAGAGTCCAACATTCGCCTCGTATATGTCCCACCTTGCCGCAGTTCCAGGAATGCAAGGCACTTGCACGGTGAGCTCGTATTGGGTGTCCATGAGACGTCGGCCTGATCTGTTCTGCTATCTTCTCTAGTAGCTGCATCACCTTGGATGATTTATTTTCTTCTCGGACTTGGAGACTGGGAACTTTCACATGACCTTCTAACGCTTGCTTTGCTGATTCAAACTCCAAGGAATGTGCCAAAGCATCGTTCAAGTTTTTGTGTGTCGTCATCCATTTCTTTAATCAATTCCAATACCTGGGTGTCCATATTGGCTGTTACGCTACGTGCCTTAGGCATAGACGTACTTAAAGCTGATACACAGTTTATTCTGTCTCTAAAATACAACCAGTTATAAGTTATTTCTGACATTTATCTTCCAGATATTTAAGAAATTTCCATGTTGCTCAACGAATATTCTGGAAAATATCTTCTTTAGCAGCTTGAAAATCCCAATTACGACACTAGTTATTTCGTTGTTTGGGGTTCCGGATTTGTTGACTGACAAAACACAGTTTCAAACTACTAATTTATTATAACCAATTATTTTCCAACACCACCGTCAACTAAAATACTTATCTATTAATAAATGTTCATAGAATTATATTTCACTATACGCCTTCTATGATCGGGATAGACAACGTGCATAAAGTTACTTCTCATAGAGACGGATGTGACAATATTGTATTCGCTTCAGTTGTTTATACATACATACATACATACATACATACATACATACATACATACATATATATATATATATATATATATATATATATATATATATATATATATATATATATATATATATATATATATAAATTTAATTTAAGAATTTAATTTAAATCAAGCAATCTCTGACTATTTATCAATTCCAAGATAAGGAAAGATTACTATTTATTTTACAAATACGGCATTCTTTAAGGATACTTAGGCCGGAGTTTTAATAATTTTTTGTTGTTGTACTAAACTACTGCATCATACATACACTTGCAGAGTATACAATCTTTTTAGTGAATTTTTATTTAAAAAACTCACTAATAGAGAGGTATCGATGGTGAGACTTTGCAAAAATTTTTTAAAATGAGCGCGAACTCGGACTCCTAGAACCCATATCCGGGGTCAGTTTCAATTTATATATATATATATATATATATATATATATATATATATATATATATATATATATATATATATATATATATATATATATATATATATATATATATATATATATATATATATATATATATATGTATGTAGCCGTCTGGTAACTCAAAAAATAATTAACCGATTTCGATGAAACTTGGCAAGTGGCTTTCTTTTATTAATGGCTTGGATGAGTTCGTTAGCCAGAAAAATCGGACGGGGTTTTCTGGGAAAATTTTGAGTTTTCTTTCTAAAAAAATTGTTTTTTTCGAAAGTAACAAAGCTGTTTTAATGAAATTTACTATATATGTTGCCCTGGGAGAGATGTTACTACGTACTTAAATCAAACTTTCTAACTTTAAAAAAAATTGAGTTATTCAAATTTTAAATTTTCTTTCGAAAATTTTTCTTTCTCCGAAAATTACAAAGTTATTTTAATGAAATCTGGTAGATATCTTGCGTTAGGAGAGAGCTTACTACACACCAAAACTAAACCCTCTAAGTTTATAGAAAATTGAGTTATTCAAATTTGAAGCATTTAATATTTAACATGAAGTTTTTACCACAGAAATCGTAGAAACGACGAGACGATTTTCACGTCTCTAGTATCAGGATCACATGAGAGGATAGGCAGTGGCAGTGTTAATGTTGTACATGCTAGTTTGTTATTCTGCAGATGATGTTTTCAATTTGTTTTCAATATATGGTGAATGTAACAGAATAGTTGAGACAACAGTTCGAACATTTAACAACAGATTCCTTTATTTGGCTCCAATGAATAGAACAAAATTCAGCAGAATTAAAAGTAAGTCGTCAAGTCATGGAATAACACAGACACGACGCGTTGTTAAACGTTTCAAAACTGAAGACAATGAAATGAATGAAATTATAGTTCTTGCATATTTTGAAGCATGTCTACAAAGTTCGTTAAGAAGTAGGTCTCAAGATTTGGCTTTATCTATCTGGGCAATACACAGAATATTGAGAAAGCACAATATGCATAATTCGTGAATTTTTATTAAAAAAAATTCACTAATGGAGAGGTATCGATGGTGAGACTTTGCAAAAATTCTTTCAAATGAGTGCGAACTAGGACCCCTAGAACCCATATCCGGGGTCAGTTTCAATTTTTATATGTTTATATATATATATATATATATATATATATATATATATATATATATATATATATATATATATATATATATATATATATATATATATATATATATATATATATATGTGTGTGTGTGTGTGTGTATCCGTCTGATAACTCAAAAAATAATTAACCTATTTCGATGAAACTTGGCAAGTGCCTTTCTTTTATAAATGGCTTGGATGAGTTCGTTAGCCAGAAAAATCGGACGGGGTTTTCCGGAAAAATTTTGAGTTTTCTTTTGATATATATATATATATATATATATATATATATATATATATATATATATATATATATATATATATATATATATATATATATATATATATATATATATATATATATATGTGTGTGTGTATCCGTCTGATAACTCAAAAAATAATTAACCTATTTCGATGAAACTTGGCAAGTGCCTTTATTTTATAAATGGCTTGGATGAGTTCGTTAGCCAGAAAAATCGGACGGGGTTTTCCGGAAAAATTTTGAGTTTTCTTTCGAAAAATTTTTTTTCTCCGAAAGTAACAAATCTGTTTTAATGAAATTTACTATATATGTTGCCTCAGAACAGATCTTACTACGTACCAAAATTAAACTTCCTAAGTTTAGAGAACATTTAGTTATTCAAATTTTAAATTTTCTTTCGAAAAAAAATTTTTTCTTCGAAAATTACAAAGTTATTTTAATGAAATTTTGTGAATATCTTGCCTTAGGAATGACCTTACTACATATTAAAATTAAGCTCTCTAAGTTTATAGAAAATTAAGTTATTTAAATTTGAAGCATTTAATAAAAATTCACTACCATAACGCACTTGCTGCGTCCCGAGTTTTTTGATTATTCCTTACATAGACATGTAAAATGATATAGTTCTGTGACTGAGAAACATTTATTCCCTTGACGCCAGAAAATACATATACTTTAGGATGTTACGAAGTCATAGTAAATCTTCTGAAACACCCTCATTATTTCAAACACACGCAGTATCTCCTGTTTGTTTTCTATAGATTGCCTTCATGCCAGGTACAAAATTGTGCCCTTTAGTATTATTAATGTTATATATTGTTTATCCAAATGTTCGCTTATCTTATGTGAATTGCCCTGTATATAAATAGATTTAATCAGTGAGCGTATATTAATTAATACCTATTGATATTTTCAGATTCCCATCTTGAAACAAGGAGCAAAGACAGTGGACAAAGCCAGCGCAGACAACCTCGTAGAAGCCTACAAGATATTGGAGGCATTTTTAGAGAACAAGGCCTATGTAGCTGGAGAAGAGCTAAGCATCGCTGACTTCAGTATCGCCGCAACCATAAGCACTGCTAATGTTCTTGTTCCTATTGCATCGAACAGGTTCTCCAATATTCTCCAGTGGCTGAGCAGAATCCAAGCTTTGCCATATTACAAGGAGGCTAACCAGGAGGGTTTGGATAAATTTGCTGGGGTCATCAAAAGTAAACTGGCTTAGAAGCTCTCTGAATTGTGTTCTTGTATATTTTATATACTTCTTTAATATACGTCAGGATCGTTTATAAACTCAAGCGGTATGAATGTTTCTAAAGTAGATGATGTAGACAACAATTCACCTTAAAGTACATTTTTGTTAGAAGACTGTCTTTTATTTTAGAAGGTATCCTCAAATATTTAACATAATTTATTTATTTTTGAAAAAAAAAATGTATAAACTTATAACAGGTTATGTCACTTTTATCTTTATTTTCGACACCCCAAATAGCACAGAGAGATTCTGAGAATATACCAGGAATGTTTCGAAAGAATATTCAAACATCCCCAGAACATTCTCACAAGGTACGAAATATATTCATAGAACATTCTATGAACATGGCACTGGGGCATATTCTGTCATACTAATAAGGTTCTCAGAATGTTATTTATAATATTCTTAGGAGCTCCCAGTATGTTCTGAAAATGTCCCAGGAACATTCAATGAATCTTCTCAAAATGTTCACACATATACTCATGGGAACACTGCTTTAAAAAAAAGGTATACAGGGTGTTTCGCATAAGAACCGACACAGGGCAGGGGACCTAAAATATGGTGATTTAACGCAACTTTCTACTATACTAAGTTGCATCCTTAACAAGTTATAGGCCTTCAAAGTGGGGTTTTAAATTTCAAAAAAAATCAATCTCAGTAATACTTTAACCTAGAAAAACCAAATGTGGTACACGTTTTGGGTGTACCAAGATTATTAATCGTTGGTGAGTAGAGTTCAATTGAAGCATTTCAAAGGGTTGAATAATGGTGATGCACCCATAAAATGTGACAGAATTTTTTAACCTATTGGTGGATCTAAAAAATTGTTATTTCATTTTATGGGGAAGTAAAACTTTTTTACTGTGGTTATTGAAAAAAAAACTTTTGTCGTTTTCAAGAAAAACCCGAATAACTACAGACATACATTTTATCAATGTTACTTAAAACTTAAAATCATCAAAAGTTCAATAGATGTCTATGAAATTATCATGTTGAATAACCTTTATAACTCATCGGTAGCAATTTTTTTTATTTCTGTTTGAGTTGCTTTCTTTTTAATAAATTATACTTATTCACAACTTTTTCCTGATTGTCAAATTTGACCTATATATAATTTTATTGGCAAATATTTAATTTTCAATGATTTTTAGTAAGATTGATAAAATATGTTTCTTTAGTTATTCGTGTTTTTTTTTTGAAAACAACAACGTTTTTTGAAAATAACAGGAGTAATAAAGTTTTAGCGTTAAATTTCTTATAAAATGAAATACTTTATTAAATCCACCAATATGTTAAAAAATTGCGACATTTTAAGGGTGGATCACCTCTAATCAACAGTTTCAAATGCCTTAATTGAACTCTACTTACCACTGATTAATGCTCTTGGTACACTCAGAGAGGGTGCTAAATATTATAGGGATCTTCATTTTTTCAAAATTTGAAATCCCGCTTTGAAGGCATATAACTTCTCAGGGGTGCAACTTAGTATAGGGGTAAGTTGCGTTACATAACCATATTTTAGGTTTACCTACTTGCCCCTGCCATGTGTCGGTTCTTATGCGAAACACCCTGTATACATTTTTTAACGATACAGAAATTAAGAAATGGAAAGATATGAAATATCTAATTTATCTTCAAAATTTACTTATTTTCCACCATTTAACTGGCCTTTTAAATATTTTCGTATAAGCAAGCCCAACATGCCATATATGCTAGAATTTTAACTTCAAGCACTCACCCTTGTGTGGGTTACCATATTATTCCAGTGGCTACACACACCTGTTATCTCACGTTCAGATACTTAAAAAGTTAACATTTCGAGTATTGCACATTTATTTAGATTAAATATGTACTTGTAACAAATACAAATAAATGTCTGAATAAAATAATAATAAAACAATAAAAATTTCACACAGGGTGTGTTATGATGAGTTGTGCTCTATGGTTCTGCATTCTGGTCCGTCTGTCATCTGGCTGTCTGACATGTAGACAGATGGAATGACAGCGAACAGATGCGACGCGGGGCTTGTGAGCGGGCACTCTAACATGAACCTGATATTCTTATAAATCCTTTTAATTAATGTGTTACTATGTACCTATGACAGAATATACAATAAATATATATAATACTAAACATAACATGGTGTCAGAATAGTGGACCCACGTAAGAGGGCGAAGGTACAAATACAAGCATCGGGTGTAATAGAAGCAAGAGCATGGAAGCTTCAGCACCCAAAGAGTTGAACATAAGAGAAAATGCTGCAGTCAATTGGAAATTATTCAAACAGAGATTTCACATTTATCTGATAGCCTCAGGTAAAGCTGCAAAGACGGAGATTGAAAAGGTGGCTCTGTTGTTAAACTGCATTGGTGAAGATGCTCTAAATTTATTTAACACATTTGGACTAAATTATGAGACAACTGAGCTCGGGACAGTTTTAGATGAATTTGAAAAACGGTTATCTGCAAAGAAGAATGTGGTGTACGAAAGGTATGTGTTTTTCAATAGAAACCAAAAACCAGAGGAGCCTTTCGATCTGTTCTTACTTGATCTTAACAAGCTGATACAAACTTGCGAGTTTGGAGATCAAGAAGAATCTTTACTGAGGGACCGAATCATAGTGGGAATTAGGGATTTAGTTCTACAAGAAAGACTTTTGAGAGATGGAGAAAATTCGTTGGACAATGTTGTCTGTGCATGTCGAGCAGCAGAGCAAGCAAAAGTTCAGGCACAGAAGATGAGACCAGAGGTGGCTGTCTCTGTGAACCAGCTCAAGAAGACCCAGAGTAATATAACACAACATGGTGGTAATCAAGCAAGACCATATGACTGTAAGAAGTGTGGTTTCAAACATGGTGCAAGAAGCTGCCCAGCATTCGGAAAACGTTGCCACAAGTGTGGGGAAATGGGACACTTCAAGTCAATTTGCAAAGCGAACAGAAGGTCTGAATCAACCAAACTACACGAAGTAAGCAATGAAGATGGTGATGTAGAAGCAGTAGAAGATCCATGTATTGATTCCATTGGGCGAAATGTGAGTTATAAGAATATTTTTCCTAAGAGATCTAATGTTTGGTATGAAAATATTGATATCGCAAAACAGACAATTAGGTTTAAGCTTGACACAGGTGCTGATTGCAATGTACTTCCATATCACATACTAGAGGAAATTAAGAAAGATATGATTGTCAGTACTTCAGATCAGAAAACAGTCATTATTACCTATGGTAATAATACAATTAAGTCTGAAGGCCATGTAATATTAAATTGTAGGGTTAAAGATGAGTTGTACAACATCAAGTTTCTTGTTTTGAAGGTTCAAGGGCCACCCATTTTGGGATTAAATGCATGTGTCAAATTAAATTTGTTGAAGCGATTGGAGGAAATTCAATCTGGGGTTGAAGTTATTGAAAAAAATAATATATATACAGACGCTAATGACTTTATTAACAAAAATATGAAGATTTTCGGCCAGGTAGAATCTATACCGTTTAAATACAAAATAATTGTGAAAGACAATGCACAACCAGTTATTAGTCCATGCAGAAGGGTACCTGAAACAATAAAACAGAAGCTAAAACAAACCTTGCAAGATCTAGAAAGTAGAAACATTATAAGTAGAGTAGAATATCCAACTGAATGGGTAAACAATATGGTGATAGTAGAAAAGCCCAATGGTCAGATCAGGGTGTGCCTTGATCCCAGACATTTGAATAATGCAATAAGGAAAGAGCAGTTTCCAATACCCACTAACGATGAAATTAACTCAATGCTTAGCGGAAAGTCGGTATTTAGCGTGTTAGACATGAAAGATGGGTTCTTACAAATAAAGCTTGATAAGTCTAGTAGTGACTTGTGCAGCTTTATTACTCCTTTTGGAAAATATAGGTGGAATAGGCTACCATTTGGCTTGTCAGTGTCACCAGAAGTATTTCAGAGAGTCAATACAAAAATGTTTGGAGATATTCCTAACGTGGGAATTTATTTTGATGATGTAATAATTTGTGGTAGAGATGTTAAAGAGCATGATGAAACATTGCAAAAAGTTGTCAATAGAGCTATGCAGTTCAATGTTAAGTTTAATGTAGATAAACTACAGTTTAGGTCATCCGAGGTAAAATTTTTGGGCATGACTTATGGCAGAGAAGGCGTAAGACCTGATCAGACCAGATTAAAAGCAATTAGTGAAATGGATAGACCTCTTAATAAGAAAGAACTATTAAGATTTTTGGGCATGGCAAACTTTCTAATGAAATTCATTCCAAACTTATCATCCATTACAGCTCCACTGAGATTATTAATAAAGGATAATAGTGAGTGGGTCTGGGGACCAGAACAGGAAACTTGCTTTAAGTTAATATTACAGAAAATTGTGCAAGCACCCACATTACAATATTTTAACAGCAAGCTTCCAATTATTATACAATGTGATGCTTCTCAATATGGCTTAGGTGCCTGTTTGTTTCAAAATAGTAAGCCTGTTGGGTTTGCATCTAGAACTTTAACAAAAACTGAGACAAATTATGCCCAGATAGAAAAAGAAATGCTCGCGATCTGTTTTGCAGTTGAGAAATTTCACGAATTTATTTACGGTCGTAAAATAGTCATACAAACAGATCACAAGCCTCTTGTTAGCATAATCAATAAAGATTTATGCAAGGTAACAGCAAGGTTACAAAGACTCAAATTGAGGTTGTTGAAATATGACATTGAATTAATATACTTACCTGGCAAGGAACTTGTTGTGGCTGATCAGTTATCACGATCCTCTTTGAAGTATAAAGGGGAAGATTTCATATCTAATGACATTGTTCATTGTATGACATCCATTACACTTAGTGACAAAAGGAAACGACAGTTTATAGAAGAAGTTGACAAAGATATAGTACTGAAAAAAGTGAAAGACTTGCATCTGAATGATAGCTGGGAGGAACAGTTCAGGGATTTGAAAGAGGAGTTGAAATTTTATTGGAAAATTAAAGATGAAATTACTGTGAGCGAAGGCTTGATTTTTTATAGAGATAGGGTAGTGGTACCAAAAGCTTTACGGGTGGAAATGAAGAAATATTTGCATGAGCCACATTTAGGATTTGAAAAAACTAAAAAGAGAGCTAAAGAACTAATGTTCTGGCCCAACATGTGTGGAGAAATAGAAGACTACATTCAAAATTGTCAAATATGTCAAAAGTATACTAAGTCAAATGCTAAACAAACATTAAAGTGCCATGAAATTCCAAGTTTGCCTTTTGAAAAAGTTGGCACAGACATCATGGAGTTTAAGGGTAAAAGCTACTTGGTAGTTGCTGACTACTATTCCAAGTGGTTAGAAGTACGTCAGATGAAAAACAAAACTGCAGAAGAAGTGGTTTTAATTCTCAAAAACATTTTTTCTTGTTTTGGTATTCCAAAAATTATAATATCTGATAATATGCCATTCAATAGCTATATTATGAAAGAGTTCTCAGAACAATGGGGGTTTGAATTAAAAACAGTGAGCCCACATTATCCAAAATCAAATGGATTAGCAGAAAAGTATGTGGGAATAGCTAAAAATTTAATTAAGAAAACTGAAGAATCGTGTATTGATTTTAACTCAGCTCTTCTAGAGTATCGAAACACTCCAATCTCTGGCACAAATGTATCACCTGCAGAATTACTGATGAATAGAAAACTGAGAACAAAATTACCTATAACAGAAAGCAAGCTAAAACCCAGAATCCCACTAGGTATTAAAGAACAGTTTGAAACAATTCAAAATAAAGCAAAGTCATATTATGATAGAACAGCTCATGAGGAAAAAACGTTTGAGCGAAATGAAAGAATCTATGTGCAAAACACCAATAATAAAGATTGGGAAAAGGCATCTGTGATCAAAGAAGCAAATACTCCTAGGTCATATATAGTCCAGACTGATAGCGGGAATATTTACAGGAGAAATGCAATTGAGTTGAGAAAAGATCACAAAAGAAGTGATAAAAGGCCGGAAGAGAAGAATCAAGTTGGAAATGAAGAAATGGACAAAGGAAATAGTGAAAGTGAAAAATTTGAAGTTCGTAGTCAAGATAGGTTAGGGCAGAGTGATATTGGAAATGGTGAAATTAGTGAAGGGACAAGTGTAACAAGAAGTGGCAGAATTATAAAAAAACCTACAAAGCTGGATTTATAAATAATCATTTATAATTTATAAAGAATTAATGTGTTGATTTTTATTTTTTTATTGATAATTTTATTTTTATTGTCAAGTTAAATTTTTAAGTTGTAAGTAGAATTATTGTTTATTTTAGTTTTAATATATAAAGGGAAGATGTTATGATGAGTTGTGCTCTATGGTTCTGCATTCTGGTCCGTCTGTCATCTGGCTGTCTGACATGTAGACAGATGGAATGACAGCGAACAGATGCGACGCGGGGCTTGTGAGCGGGCACTCTAACATGAACCTGATATTCTTATAAATCCTTTTAATTAATGTGTTACTATGTACCTATGACAGAATATACAATAAATATATATAATACTAAACATAACAGGGTGTTCTACAAGCTCTATGACAAACTTTTTCAGATAATAGCTCTCATAATTCTAAACAATTCTTCTTAATGAATATGGGTCCGATTCGCTTTTGTTAAGAATTACCAAGCATTGAACCTTTATTAACAATTAATAATAAAAATTTAAATGAAATGAAAATCACAAAACTTAAGATTATAAAAATTGTTCGAAATGTCCACCCTCGGTTTGAATGCAAGCCTCACATCGACGAACTAAAGATTCGGTCACTCGAAGGATGAGATTTGGATCATTTCTTATTTGGTTAGGTGCATATTGAATTCTTTCAAGTAACTGCTGATGGGTAGTGATTTAAACATGATAGACCAGCTGCTTCATGTGTCCCCATAAATAAAAATCCAGAGGATTGAGATCGGGGCTACGAGGTGACCATGATATTAGACCTCATTGTCCTATCCATTTATTTGAGAAATGTTCATTTAACCAAGCAGCAACTTGTCTTCCTCTATGTGGTGGTGCGCCGTCGTGTTGATACCACATATTCTGAATAATATTAAGTTGTACGTCATCAATGAACTCTAAAATGTCGTGTTCTAAGAAATATCTATACAGATCTGCATTTAAACGATGATTTAGAACATGCACGGGTAATAGATTATTGTTGAAAATGCCACCCCAAACGTTGACACTGAATCTTTGCTGAAATCGTCTTGATCTAATTGCATGTGGATTTTGCAACGCCCATACATGTTCATTTGGATTATTATTTATGCCGTCCCTAGTAAAGCACGCTTCATCAGACCACATGACGAGCGAAATGAATCTATCATTTTGTGCTTGTTGGTGAAGTAACCAGCGACAAAATTCTAATCACTGTGGGGCATCTCCAGCATGCAACGCCTGTAAATTTTGGCGGTGAAACGGATGTAACATTTCTATGTTCAATACACGACATGCAAAATTCGGTGATACATGAACGTTACTAGATATACGCCGAACACTAATTGAAGGGTTATCAAGGGCAGCATCTATTACATTTTCTTCATCTTGTACATTTACTTCAGTAGGACGAATGGCCTTCTTTGCTTCTCGAAGTCTACGAAATGATGCACTAAACACAGTGTGGGCAGGTTGGTGTCTATTTGGATATCTGCGTCGATATTCTCGAGCTGCTTCTCTGGCGTTCCCACTGGAATATCCATATACAAACACAATATCTGCATATTCCTCAGTTGTGAATAAATGCATTGTTTATTTAGAACTTTTACACGAAGTATCAAATATTGTACAATTAAAATGGCACTAACAATATTTATTGTCATAACAACCATCATTTCTATTTATCAGCCTACTTTTGATTGAAGTAGGTGTACCTATATTTTATAGGTGTGCATTGTTTCACATTCAAATGATTTTGTGTCACTTCCTGGTTGACTGAAAAAATTATGATTTTTCAAATGCTTGTAACTTTTAAACAAAAACGGATCGGACCCATATTCATTAACAAAAAATGTTTAGAATATTGATAGTTATCATTTGGCAAAGTCTGTCATAGAGCTTGTAGAACACCCTGTATATATATATATATATATATATATATATATATATATATATATATATATATATATATATATATATATATATATATGCGTGTGTGTGTGTTTGTGTAACATGCTGAAGCAGTAGCCATGAGAGAAGACATAGACCGGTTTCGTCCTTGTTATGACTCATCAGTATGTCTTATCTACGCTCCAACAAGTCGGCCTTATGGCGAGGTATTGGCAAAACATGTAATGAAAAAAAGCGCGAAGCGCCATCTCTGGAAATGTGGCGGTTTTTGACTTTCACACATACACGGTGCAACAAGAAGACAATTATGCGAAGAAACTAGCGAGTGAAAACAATTACTCCCCTGACTAATATCACGACGGGCGATGAAGTACATCTCTCCCTGGCCACCATCGCTTCAGCCCAGCTGAAACATGCTGTATGATATGTAACACGCAGAAACAGTAATCAGCGGAGGACACATAGACCGGTTTTGTCTTTGTTAATACTCATCTGTAACTCATACCTAGGCTCCAACAAGTCGGTTTTAAAGCAGACATTGTCATTACATGAGGTGGAAAATACAGTGACTTGATAGAGACAGTGTGGCCATGGGCGATTCGGCCGCCATGTTTTCTCCACATTTAACATTGCGCTTATGGAAGAATAGTAAAAATTTGCAAATAATAATGAATTGGTGCATTTTAGAAGAAAACTGTATAGAGCCTTTTCTGTAGAAAATTATTTTTTGCTCATAATAGACTAGTCGTAATGTTTCTTAAGCAGATAGGAAACATTAAAACTGCTATAAAATAATTTTTTAGTCAATGAATCTGTAGACACTGTTTATGTTATGAGTTTGGCTACATTGTCGACAGACCGATCTGATGAAGTGACGTTGACAGATTTGCAATTTGCATCAATTGTAAACATGAACATGTCCTTAGCCAGCTAATTTCAAAATAAAGTAATTAAATGCAAACCCCTGGGTGTATGTTCATTGTTATCAAGTACCATATAACATGGCGCCGTGTCATAACGAATCTACCTGTTAAGGAGCAGAGAGAAGCAACGTGAAAATCAGTCAACCTTAGGAGGGAAGCCTGGCAACTGAAAACATCTTGAATAAAAATGCAATTCCTACAGCAACCGAAGCCAATGTGTATGAAAGGGGATTTGGGAGTGAGTTAGAAATTTAAGAATAGTTTTGAGCTGTATGTGGTAGCAACAGGCTGCAAGTACCATTCACACAAAGTACAGGCGGTAGTACTCCTCCACTGTATTGATGAAGAACACAATGAGATAACTGAAACAGTAGACTAGAGACATAAAACGGAACTGGACAAGACACTTTCCGCATTAGATCAGTTTTTTTATTATCAAAAAGCAACCCCAGCTTAGAAACATCAACAATTTCCGAAGGATGGTTTTGATGTGTTTCTTACAGACGTCAAGAAGTTGGCATCAAATTGTGACTTTGGCAGTTTTAAAGATACACTAATGAAGGATTCTCAGCGGAATAAGGGACCAGAGATTGAAAGAGATGGGTATTATTGAGAGAACCTGGCCAGAACCTTACAAAGGCTGTTGATATATGCAGAGCTGCTGAACAAAGGGCGAAACATCCAAGAAATCATGAAGAAAAGAGAAGTAATATAATTTGATGAATCTAACGTCTGTATGTTTCAGAATAATCAGTATCTCATTAAAGTTGACCGTTATTCCAAGTTTCCTGAAATAATCAACTTAGAAACGAACACCACACGTTATCACATTCGATAATAATAAGCCCAGAGCATATGTAATTCTGCCTTTAGCTAGATTGTCAATCGAGATTGATTATGATGATCGATGAAGTGACATTGACAGATTATTAACAACATTGTAACATCTATGTACACAGCTAATTTTAAAATAAAGTAACTAAATACAGACCCCTGGATGTATATTAATTGCTATTAGTTATAAAGTCCTATATAACATATAATAGTATACAATCTTCTCTGTACAGAATTATTTCTCTATCGTAATAGAATAGTCCCAATGTTTTTTATTCAGATAGGAAATTGCTAATAACAATTAATCGACGATTTCCAGAAAGAAACTGTATTGGCCCTTTTTGTAGAGAATCCCTTTTCCAATTTTATCGATTAGTTTCTATGTTTCCTACCTAGACAGGAAACTTTAAAATTACTTTAAACTGAATTCATTATTAACTTTTTTTTGTTGTTGTATAATATGAGAATATTACGATTTTGCCCCTGGCACTCGAAATTCAGATGAATTAAAAATATTGGGGCAAGCGCACAGCGAGAGTGAATATTGAAAGTATTTAATCACACTGTATGTGTACTCATACTAGGAATTTTCTGTTTTTCTTCATTTTTTCAATATTACAATAAATGTGAAAAGTAACAAGTCAGATATACGGGACTTTCAATCACTGCTATTAGTCTAAGTGAATATTGGAACTTGTGATGAGCACTGGTAAGCACACTTTGAGAACCCAAATCACCACAACACATTTTAAAAGACCTAAGGTTCGTTTCACTAACCAAGATAGCTTCATCAGAGGATGACATATTCCAGAGTATTATGCTATTGTCTGTAATTTGTATTTAAATAACACCAGAACAATTTGGTTACGAATAATTATATGAATCATTCAACATTCTAAAATCATAGTTTATGATCTTTATACAAATAATAATCATTGACAAATTCAAGGAAGAGTAAGAAAATGCAAAAATAAATATGAAACTTTATTCGATGTTGGTTCAGGTTATGACACCGTAAAATAAATATGCATTACATCTGAAGTCACTTAACATTTTCTCAACAAAGAATAATTTCAATTTTATATTTTCTGTTTGGACAAAAGAAAACAACTGCTGGAAAATAATTTCCAGTCTTGAAAAAAACTTGAATGAATTAAAGTCCTAATTGATAACTGAACAATCTAAAATAACTTAAAAACTCCTGTATTCACTACTTCCTACAGGTAAATAATGATTGTAAACAAAAACAAACACTGTTTGTGTTTGTGTTTGGAGAAGTGAGAAGTCATGGCAGATTTTGAACCGCAACAGATCGGTCTGGCGGCAATGCAGCCAACCTCATAACATACACAGTTTCTATAGATCCATTGACTAAGAAATTTATTTTATAGCAATTTTAATGATTCGTATCTGAATAGGAAACACTGCGACTGGTCTATTAGGAGCAAAAAATAATTCTCTACAGAAAATGTTCTATACAGTTTTCTTCTAAAATGCACCAATTCATTATTATTTGCAATTTTTTACTATTCTTCCATAAGCACAATGTTAAATTTGGAGAAAACATGGCGGCCAAATCGCCCAAAATGATACCACCTAATGGCCACACTGTCTCTATCAAGTCACTGTAGTGGAAAATAGCGCGAAGCGCCATCTCTGGGTTTTTGACGGTTCTAGGATTTCACGTCCACATGGTCTATCTATCTATCTATATATATATATATATATATATATATATATATATATATATATATATATATATATATATATATATATATATATATACACACAACGTGATTCATTTCCCCGATAAAGTCCAATAGCTTTTTCAATATACACTTTTTGGAAAAAACTTTCAGACAAAAGTGTTCTACGCTATTAAGGTCCATAACCTAAAATTATTTTCAGCTACACAGCGTGGTCCATATGTCACTGGCACTTTGTTTTTTAAATTAAACACCCTATATATTATTGTATTTTTTGATTTTAAATAAAATTCTGATTAAAAATTATAGGAGGTACTATGCCATAAAAGTCAATGCTTTTCAAGTTATTGAAGTTTCTTCAAAAAATTTGACAGATGTAGAGTTTTTTTCAGGTACTGGTATCATTCGTACACCACATCTGCGAAATTTGCAATTCACCGCAAGCAGCTGACAGGTGTTCGTTTATCTAGTGATAGTGTGAAAAATTATAATTTATATACAGGATGGTTGCTAGGAAGGCGCAAATTTTCTGAAATTCCAATATAAATAACTATAAAATTTCAAATGAAACATCCTGTATATGAGCACCTGAATTAATGCAAAAATTGATTCTCTTTCGGATGGATATGGGTTTTTTACATGTAGAGCTGATAATTTCTGAGTTATTCAAAAGTTATCAATTTGATTGCAGCTACATGATTTGATGATTGGGTTGCAGCCGTTTGCCTCTTGGCTTCTAGCATTCACAAACAGTGTTTGTCTCCATGAAAACAACCGACAATTTTGCCGTTAAAAAGACTCGAAAAGAAATTCGAGCTGGATTATTCGATGCTTTTCAGGGCATCAAAATAGAAAAACTTTGCTGCCAAAGAAAATGTTCTTATCAATGATTGAGGGGCTGACATTGTTCTGTCAAAATGCTATCACTTTTGTCTGATTGTTTTTTTTTCTATAAACTTAACAAAGGCAAACTATTCTTAAATAATACATTCTCGAACTAACCGCTTAAATTCATCTGAGTGGTGTCAGCAGATAGAATTCTAGTACAGAATAAACATTAACATTAATGATTTGTTCATTCGTGGAGGTTAAACTACTACGACTGGAAATTCTCGAATATAACATCTTGTATAAAAGCACCTGAAACAATGCAAAAATTAATTTACTCTCAAATTTATATCCACTTGCTTTCATGTAAAAGCGACACATTCTCTATTTTGTTAATGTTCTGCGGTAAAGATTCGAATCACAGAAGATTATTTACTTGGAACTAGTTTAATAGATATCAGAGGAGAAATAACGATGGAGTAAACAAGTAATAAATTAAAGATAATAAACTGATAATATCTAATGAATAAAATAAATAAATGAATGAATAAATGAATGAATAAATGAATAATCAACGAATCAGTCAATCGATCGACAGCACCCTCCATTCAAATATACAATATTCTAAGCCTGTCTCAATCAATCGACAGCACCCTCCATTCCAATATACAATATTCTAAGCCTGTCTCTTTAGCCCAATTAGATGAGGATCGCAGACTCATGGAGGGTTCTGTCTCCGTGGATCTCCAAAAAATATTAGACTGGGGAAGTAGAAATCTTGTACATTTTAACCCCACCAAAACTAAGTCTTGCTTTCTTTCTCACAAGAGATACACCAGCCCTAGACCCATCACAATGAACAACCAAGTTATTCAAAGTAATGAGTTCTTTTCTCTTGTTGGCATTTCTGTGGATCGAAATCTTAATTGGCACCAACATGTCACATCAATTGCAGAAGCGGCTGCTAAGAAATTAGGTTTCCTTTTCCGGGCTCGCAAATACTTTTCACCAGCTAATCTCTATACCTTATATACTTCACAAATAAGGCCAAACCTCGAATACTGCTCCCACATCTGGGGTGCCGCTGCCGATTCTACACTCGCTATCCTGGACTCCATTCAAAAGAGAGCTATACGTCTCATCGGTGACCCTACCCTCACCCAAAGGCTGCCATCCCTTGCCCACCGACGTGCCGTTGGTGACCTCTCTCTCTCTTTTATAGATATCTGCACGGGCACTGCTCAGAGGAGCTTTCCTCCATAGTTCCCCCACCTGCTGCCCCCAACAGATCTACCAGGGGAACAGAGCGAATGCACCGTTTTACTGTTCAGGTCACCAGACATAGAACATCTTGTTATGACCGCTCTTTTGTCCCGAGGACTTCCAAGTTGTGGAATTCCTTGCCAGCACATGTTTTTCCTTCTCCTCCGAACCTCCAAACCTTCAAGTCCAGAATTAACAAGCTGCCTCTTTCCTCCTTATCAACACCCACGGTACGATAGTATTTAGGCTGTAAGCGCTCGTGGTGTGTTGTTGAAATTAAAAAAAAAAAATCACGAATAATTATTATTTCTGGAATGGATTATAAAAGGTGCTCGAACTGACGACCATTTTGTTCAAGGCAAAGTTGTAGCTTTCTTCCATATGATCGCTGGACATTGTAAATCATTGTACCACTAATTTGCCGAAATGCATCCTTTACTCGCCTCGCATATCTTCTCGTGTTGTTGGTGGAGTGTGATACACATAATTTTTTACAAATCCTCATAAAAAGAAGTCATAGCAAGTACGGTCGGGAGACTTTGGAGGCCAGGCTACTGGTCCACCCCTGCCAATCCACCTTCCTTCGGACTCTGGGTCAAGATGTTGTCTAACTACGGCAGCATAATGCGGTGGAGCACCATGGTGCTGTATCCACATATCTTGCCTAACTTGTAGCTGTACATGTTCCATCAAGACTGGTAAATCATTAAACAGAGAAGAACGGGTGGTACCTTGGTCCATTTAGAGGCCCATCAAAAAAAATTGGTCCAAGAACAGTATTGCCAATGATTCCACCCCAAACATTAAGCGTCCACCTATTCTGGAAGTTACCAAATCTTGTTACGTGAAGGTTGTTTTCTGCATAATGATGTAAATTGTGCATGTTTGGGAGTCCGTTAGTATGGAAAGAGGACTTATCCAGAAAAAGCACTTTGCGAAGAAAACTCCTGTCCAGCTCAATTTGGTGCACTGTCCACTGACAGTACCCGGATATAATGTTTTCGCAATAGCTCTTTGACTCCGTGTTGGCTCCTCAATCACTAATAAAAGTACACCAAGCGCTACATCTTCTTTGACGGCAATATTTTGTTTCTTTGGTGCTTACTAAAATACAGACGAATTCTGGTCATATCTATGTTTGAGCCTTTTCACTGATAAAACTGTCGGCTCTCTTTCCAGAGGATAGCGCTGCTTATAAATACGAGAAGCCAAAAGACAATTTCCAGAATATTTACCAATTATGTACACCATCTGTCTCAATTCTTCGTTATTGAAGTTCATTTTTAATTATTTATACTAACTATAAAACCACTACACAATTACACAACAACGAACAGACAATGTTGCAAACTTGTTAAATTTGACATTTTGGAGAATTCTGTCATGACCAGTGCACACTAGATAAAACAGAAACAATCCAATCATTATGTCATGTAGTTGCAATCAAATTCATTTGAATAACTCAGAAATTATCAGCTCTACATGTAAAAAATCTCGGGACGCAGCAAGTGCGTTATGGTAGTGAATTTTCATAAAAATGTTTTTATTGCAAATATGTGTGTTTTCTTTTTAAGAAAGCAGACATCAATTTTGGTTACCAGTATAACCTATATAGAAAAAGCAGGCATCAAATTTGATTACCAGTATAACATATATAGTAAAAACAATGTGCCATGTTTCATCAAAATAACTTGATTGTTTAAAAACGTACAGAAATTTCCAAAAGTAAACCAAAAGTGTTACTGAAAAAATCCGTTTCTTGGTCAACCTTATAGGTTAATAGCAAATTGAGCTTTTCAAATATGAAGCATTTAACCAAAATTCGCAACCACAACGCACTTGCTGCCTCCAGAATTTCTTAACTTACAAACATGCATTATATTTCGATGGAAAATGCAAAAAAATAAGGCGTTTTCGACAAAAAAAAATTATTTGTATCACCAACGACTTATGGGCCATCCTGTGATTGTCGCAATAATTTTTTAAGATGTAGCTCAAAACACCGTATAATTAATGTATACAATATTTTTTCATATCTTGTATAATAACGAATATATTGAGCTTTATTGATTTTTTACGAAAATTCGACAAAAATTATATACCATTAAACAATAAACTCTATAGCTAAGGCTACTGCCAAGCATCAGAGAAAGGGTCTATTAGAAATGAATTTTCTGGAAATATTTTAGTAAAATGAAGGACAATGACGGTTGAAACTAAGAGTTCGGTGTATGTAAAACATTCTTCTTGAGACATTTTCTTTCTATAGATCGTATTAGATTCAAGTTATTTGCCTAAATGTTGCGAATTTTGACGTTTTCAATTGTCACTTTGACGTTTTGAGGAAACCCCCAATTTATTTTTCTCTAAATGCCCATTTTGTCTTTTGACCTACAGAGCTAAATTTTGGTAGGTGGCACACCTATAACGATATAAACCAGCTTACCAAATTTGGTTGCCCTTACTTTGTTAATTTTGGAGATATAAATATTTTGCGAAAGAAAACACAATTTTTTCCGGGAAAACCACGGCGGATTTTCCTGGCTAACAAAATTATCCAAGCGACTTGCAAAAGGAATGTACTCACCAATTTTGACGTTTAAAATCGCAATTTTGACGTTTTGAGGAAAATCCAAATTTATTTTTCTTTAAATGCCTGTAACTTTTTTATCCTTTAACCTACGGAGCTAAATTTTGGTAGGTAACTTGCCTATAATAAAATAAATCCGCATATGAAATTTGGTTGCCCTTACTTTGTTAATTCCGGAGATATAATTTTTTTTCGAAAGAAAACACAAAATTTTCCGGGAAAACCTGGACCGATTTTCCTGGCGAACGAACTTATATAAGCCATTTGCAAAAGGAATTTATTCACCAAATTTAATCAAAATCGGCCCATTATTTTTTGAGTTATCGGTGTGATACATATATATATATATATATATATATATATATATATATATATATATATATATATATATATATATATATATATATATATATATATATATATATATATATATATATATATATATATATATATATAAACATATAAAAATTTAAACCGACCCCGGATATGTGTTCTGGGGGCCCTAATTAGTGCTCATTTGAAGAAATTTTTTCAAAATTCAAAAGTCGGGATCTCCTCATTAGTGAATTTTTTTTAAGAAAATTCACTAAAACCCATCCGAAAGAGAATCAATTTTTGCATTCATTCAGGTGCTCATATACGGGGTGTTCCATTTGAAATTTTAGAGTTATTTATATTGGAATTTCAGCAAATTTGCGCCTCTCCAGCAACCACCCTGTATATAAATTATGATTTTTCACACCATCAGTAGACAGACGAACACCTGTCAGCTACTTGCGCTGAATTGCAAGTTTTGCAGATGTGGTGTACCATTACCATTACCTGAAAAAACTCTACATGTGTCAAACTTTTTGAAGAAATTTTAATAACTTGAAAAGTATTGACTTTTATGGAATAGTACCTTCTATAATTTTTAATCAGAATTTTATTTAAAATCAAAAAATACAATAATATGCAGGGTGTTTAATTTAAAAAAAAAACAAAGTTACCTAGTGCCAGTGACATATGGACCACACTGTATAATAATTTTAGGTTATGGACCTTAACATCATAGAACACTTTTGTCTAAAAATTTTACCAAAAAGTGTAGATTAAAGAAGCTATTGGGCTTTATCGGCAAAATGAATCACGTTGTAGATATATATATATATATATATATATATATATATATATATATATATATATATATATATATAAACATAAAAAAAAACAAATTTTAAAATAACAGCATTTTATTAATTAATTTTTTTTTAACATAGACACATTTAAAATAGAAAAATGAGAATCACAAACATGCAAAAACACTTAACCTACAAAATAATTATCACTGATGCATGTGATATTTTGACACCTTGCATTTAAAATAATATATCTATGGCATTTTTAGCAAATTTTCAGCTCACAGATTGATTTTTATTACCATCTAAATTTATCGGCCATCGCTTTTCGGAACATTTCATTTCCTTCCTTATTGAGTTCAGAATATCTTAAACGTTCGCACCTTTCTAGCCATTTTCTAATATTGACGTATTTAACTTTATCTATCCGAACAAATACATCTAGTTGGATTATGATAGCGAAGAAGCTATAATCAGCAATTGACAAGTCGGTTCCTGCGACCCATTGGTTGCCTGCGAGGAACTTATCTACTAAACCATAGGTGTCTTCAAGCTTGTATCTCGCTCTCTCTGGTACCTCGGGTTGGTTTTCTAAGATCATAGGGTACTAAAATAAAATAAGAAGGATTAGTATCTTGATAATGTGAACAGCGAGTTTGTGCACGAAAATTCGCTAATAATGCGTAAATTACATGTTTGTTGTAAGGCTAGATCGGCAACACCGAGATATAAGGGCTCGGTTCTCGAGCGTGACGTCAGCACAGGCAGGCCCTAGCGTGCCAGACTATATGACACTTATTCTGCAAACTTTTGAAAGGCTTTTGGTTGAAAGAGGGTGCTAGTCGTCAACTGAGCCCTTCGTCGCACCCCATTCGTTTTTATTTTGGAAAAACGAAGTTTCAAAGCAAAAACCATTATAAAAAGAATACGGTCTATTTGGTAAGAGTAATTAATTTACGGCTTTTAGATGGCTTGGCCAACCGATCATTATATTTTCCAGAATAATTTTAAAGAAGAGTATTTACTGTGAAGGTTATGACAATTTTTGCTATATGTACAATCGGATAAATATTACATTTGTGATCGACAGACAGGTGCCCGTTATCTGAAAGAAATTTTATAATATAGTGACTTACAAATTCACGTTTATTATGAACTGTTAAGAAAGTTTCCTAAAATTCATCCAAAATTTTGTTAAATATTATATACGCATATAAAACCATTCGTACGATAAACGCCTTGGGGATAAAGCAATTTTCCCCGGCTTAATCTTTTAATCAGGGTGAAATTATCTCCAACAATGATTTCATCATTATAAATGATATTTTCCGTACATATTTTACACTGAATTCTTTTTCGCGCAATATAACAACAGTAACCTGCTAAACAAGTAATTACCGGAATATCATCATCGGTTTCAGCTACCACAATTTCAGGATTAAATGAATGGTTTTCTTCAATTTCGTCAGGGACATCAATATTTTCGCAAAACTGCTTAATTTGAATATTGCCGAAGGTACGCGATTTTAGAGTTAATAATGATTGAATTCTGAGTCTTTTTTCTGATTCATACAACTGTTGCAAAGAAATATGATATTGCGCAAGTTGCCTATAGGGACCAAGCCTATTTTCTAAATCATCTGTTTGAAATTTGCCTAATAAGACATAGTTCATTTTGAGTTCACTGAAACAATACAGTATAACTTCTGTCATTCCATACACTGTGTGCGTTAATGCTGAAAGAAAAGTTTCTGCAGCTAAAGACTCTTGGAAATCGTCATTTAGGCGTTTCCCTTTGAGAGGGGTTTTTACATTAAAGATTTTCCATCATGTAACTATTATATTAATGAAGTCAGCAGTGTCTTTGTATTTATAAATTTAAGTTTCGAATTTTATTAAGGCCTATGTGAAAACTGGAACCTGTGATGAGCACTAATAAGTACACTTGGAGAACACCGAAATCACCACAACACATATTTCAGAGACCTTACGATCGTTACGTTGACAATGTCAACATCTTCAGAGAAAGAAAATGCTAATATATAAAAAAAATCATGTGTGGCACAACATATATGGGATAATAACCACCACATTGACAAAGAAAATTAGAAACTTGTCAAAAATGTTAGACATCAAACTATGCTTGATTCATTAGAAATATTTTTATATTAAGGTCTATTAAGAACAAAACTTCATTAAATCGTGCGGCACCTGTAATTTCAAGCCCTTTATTTTCTCTGTGCATTTGACCGCTTAAATACTTCTAATTTGTCTGGTAGAATAATAAATTATTGTCAATAACTCGACCGGCTTATACATATACTAATCTTTATGTTTCTCTTGACTTAAAGACCTGTTCGGTTTTTTGTATCTATGTAATCAATATAAATACTTTCACGTAGAATTAAAATCAATATAAATAAAGTTTTTATGTAGTATTTTGGTTGAACTATTTATCCTTTGTTAGAGTTAACACGGTGAGACAGACATCTGGGTTTTTAGTTTTGTATTTTAAAAAAAGATGAGTTGAGTTGATGTTGTTTATCTCACCAGATGTCTTTATCGGCATGAACCAATATCCACATAGTAAATTTCTAGATCGAAAGGAAACGTGCTGCTTCTTTAAATAACTCTGGTCCTTTTAAACCTATATTAGATAAGGCTCATAAATTTGTCGACCAAAACATGAAAGAAGGCCTCCAACCTGTTTCACTGCGCAGTAAACAAACGATCGTTCTTGGACGACAACTTTACTTCGGACTAGTTCGTTTACCTTGACGCGATATAAATATACGGGATCTAGTTTTTTTATATTAGAATTTTCTTCCTCTGAAGATGTGACATTGTCAACGAAACGATCGTAGGGTCTCTGAAATATGTGTTGTGGTGATTCGGGTGTTCTCTGTACTTTTTATTAAGGCCTGTTTTACGAAAGGACTTCGCTCTGCTTACGTCACGCGACCATTACGTCAGAGACCCGAGTCCTTATATCTCGGTGTTGTCGGCTAGATGCATTCTGACCATAATTAGCAACGCATACCAGTTTTCCTCTCATTAGAGCTCATTAGTGTGCTATACTAATTACAGCTAGAATACACCTAAAGTAATTCGGCTAAGATAGCCAGCCGCAGAAAACATTGTTAGATGTACGACAGGGTCGCCATCTCGGTGCGTAACTAGGTAATATATTGCCACGGCAGCTCTAATAAACAGAAAATGTTGCAAATAGAGATTGTGTACAACCAACCAACAATTTTGTAACCCTTTCACTTCCTTCCCTAATACGGGGACAATGTATGTAAGGCTCGATGTATTTTGATTGAAGCAATGAGAATTAAATGCTTTTTCTATCAGACAATGTATTTATTTTTAGACCTTACCCGTTTCGGTTCATCTGGAGCATCTTCAGGGGTTAAAGCCCGAGAATATAAAAGTAAACGTTGTCAAAAACTATCTTTCTGGTAGGTCTTGAATTTGAGCATTACATATCAGCTACAGAAAGCGTAAAGGTTCAACAAAGGCTAATGTTAAACATCAAAACTAAGCCCAAACAGCGATGCAAATTAAACTGACAGAGTGTCAGGAGTTAAAACAGTATTTTTGACACATTAAAACAGGAGAATGACAACACTCTGAAGGAGTTAACATAAGTTAAAAGACATTAATCAACTAACTGAAAGCAATGCGGCAAACACAACATAAAAAGCCAAGCAGATTGCACAGCTGAGCAAAACCTCCTGAGAACATCTGAACAAGCAAATTCAGAAAGAAACGAGAGAAATGCGCCTCTCTGGCAATGAGTACTTACTATTTCTAATATGCTGTATGGAAAATTGTGAAAGTTTTATTTTCATCTATTGTCTTGAGATTTCCAAGCGAAAATAACATTGAGGAAGAAAATAACAGCAACTCGAGACTTCAAGCAGCTAGAGGATGAATATCGAGGACGATTATTAGTGAATTTTCTTAACTTAATTTTCTTTCACTAATGAGGAGATCGCGACTACAATTTCTTCAGCGCGAACTAGGCCACCTAGAACCCATATCCAGGGTCAGTTTAAATTTTTATATGTTTATATATATATATATATATATATATATATATATATATATATATATATATATATATATATATATATATATATAGATGTATGTACGATTCACACCGATAACTCAAAAAAGAATGGGCCGATATTGATAAAATTTGGTGAGTATCCTCCTTTTGCAAGTGGCTTGGATAAGTTCGTTATCCAGGAAAATCGGCACAGGTTTTCCCGGAAAATTTTGCGTTTTCTTTCGGAAAAAAAATATATCTCCGGAGACAACAAAGTAAGTGCAACCAAATTTGGTACGCGTGTTTGTATTGTAAAAAGTCTGGACGCAGAAAGTGCGTTATGGTATCACAGCCTGGTCCATAAGTCGTTGGTGATCCCTACAATTGTTTTTTTTTCGATCACCCTTATATTATTGCATTTTTGTGCGTTTTGGTAGCGACTTTTCATTAAATCCTTCAAATTTCTCAATAACTCAATTTACTATTAACATAAGGTTTGTTGCCTTGGAAGCCAGTATTTTGGAAACATTTTAAGTTTATTTTCGGAAAATTTTCGTACATTTTCAAACAATAAGTAATTTTGAAAAAATATCTAGTATATAAGCTATACTGGTAACCAGATTGATGCCCGCTTGCATTAGGGGGACATATTCACTGTTAAAAATATTTTTATGAAAATTCACTTCTATAACGCACTTGCTGCGTCCAGACTTTTATTTTTTAGTGAATTTTTATTAAGAAAATTCACTAATAGAGAGGTATCGATGGTGAGACTTTCGGAAAATGTCTTCAAAGAGCGCCTCTGGAACCCATTTCCATGGTCAGTTAAAATGTTTATATATATATATATATATATATATATATATATATATATATATATATATACATATATATATATATATATATATATATATATATATATATATATATATATATATATATATATATATAGTGTGTGTGTGTGTATTGTGATGAAATGGGTTCCCCAAATTGTAATTATGTTGTATATATACAAATAAATATTGATTTAATTTGATTTAAATGTATAAAGTAACTACGTATTAGTTCAGTAAGTGAAGATTTAAAATCTGTGATGAGCACTTATAAGTACACTTATAGAACCCAGATCATTTATATAACTACACTTGTGTTCTCCAAGGGTACTTATACAGAATAATTATTACGAAAGATGTACGTACCATTGTTTCTTTGAGCATTTGAAATAAATGTCCAGTCTCAAAATGCAGTCTTTGGTCGATTATAGCTCTTATATGGGGTTCCCTGGGATAAAGGGAGTCGTTCCTGGCGTATTTATGTATAAAGTATCCTAGAATTGCATGGCTGTCCCATATCACAAAATTACCATCAACTAAGGTTGGAAGACAATGTTGGGGATTTAACTGCAATAAAATAATTTTTTAACGTTTAAAACATTCATTTACTTATACAGGGTGATCCACAGTGAACGCCTATTAGAAGTATTTAGAGGAGTACTTAAGATATAAAACACTATGTCATTATATACATATATATATATATATATATATATATATATATATATATATATATATATATATATATATATATATATATATATATATATATATACCTACAGTCTGCTATCTCCGTGATTATTAGAGATAGGGAGACGATTAAATTAGCAATGTTTTGCAGAATTTCATGCATGGCATCCATATTGGATTTTTTGCTCATGTGATAGCATGTGAAAAGAGCTTTTTAACGGTGTACATGCTTCAGAAATATTGTAATTGCACTGACAATTTTGAGAAAAACCGTTTTGAGGATAATAGGCTATAAAATAAAATACCAGAAGACAAATGACAAAAAAAGTGTTCAAAAAGCAGTAAGCCATAGAGTCTAACAACTTAGACTAGACTTCTATTTTTAACTTAATTTTCCGCAATGATTAACGATAAAAATAGGATTTTTGAGCACACCAATGAATCGGCCCATTATTACAAATGATATTTTACATAACAACATCCTAAGAAACTGTTATAATTTATTTAAATAGGTCAACTTAGTAAATAACTAAATTTACTAACAGAACTCAATAAAACTCAGATGCTTCACGAAGACGCCTTTGAAAATTGTTTGATTTTTAAACATGTCAACTAAAAAACACCAGAAGAAAGGTTGCTATGGATATAACGCTATCGCGACAATTAAGAATACTCTCATTCCTAAATATCTGAACAATTTGAGGTGTATTTGACACGTTCCTTAAAATTTTGTACTAAATAGTTTGTTTCCTGTTTATTTTAAATATTATTCAACATAATGTTCAGTAATGAAGAATATTTTGACATGTTGGATTGTTATATTCGTGCTAACCGAAATACTGAGGTCGAGGCCATACCATCTTTTTTACCACCACCACCACCGAAATACTGAGGCAGCTGCAAATTCATATCAAAACAACTACCCAGAAAGACGACCACCAAACACCAAAATATTTCGCAGGATAATGACCAATCTATTGAACGACGGTAGCTTCCACGCAAAGAAACTACCAATGCCTAAAAATGATGAATGAAATAATGCCATCTTACAGGTTTAAAACTTAAACCCTCCGCAATCTGTGCGGTTTTATGGTGAACAAATTGACGTTCGGTACACCGTGTATTAAAACAAAGTCATTACCATCCATACAAACCTACAATCGTACAAGGCTTAAATGGTGACGATTACCCTAAGCGACTTCAAGTCTGCAGATGGTATCAAGGACAATGTCAGCAAGATGAAAATTTTCAATTGAAAATAATATGGACTGATGAATCCAGATTTACAAATTGTGGTGTACATAATCGCCATAATAGGCATTACTGGGCAAATGAAAATCGCCATCTAAAGGAAGAAAGACGATTGCAAGACAGATTTGGTATTAATGTTTGGTGCAGCTTATTAGGTAAAAAACTGTTATTTTTATTTGTAGATTAGACAGTTAATTTTAAAAAATTTCAGAAACTTCATTGTTGGTCCCTTCTTTTTTGAAAATAATTTAACTGGGGAAAGGTATCTTAATCTATTGAGAAATGATATCTTACCAACAACTAGAATAGTTTATGATAATTTAGACGAGAGTTCGTACCAACAAGACGGTTGTCCAGCTCACAATGCTAGGATCGTCAAAGAATTTTTGTACCAAAATTTTAATAATCGTGTCATTTGTAACAATGAGCCGGTTCATTTATGTGCTCGAAGTTCTGATATAAGACCAATGGTTTTTTATCTTTGGGGTACTCTGAAGAATGATGTGTATAAATTTTATCCACCACAAAATACCAATGACTTATGGAACAGAATCAAACCAAAACACCCTCACCAGAGTTTGCAGGCATGTTTAAAAAAGGTGTATAAAGTGTATTGAACAAAACGGTGGCCATATTGAACAATTGTCTATTTAGTGTATCTTCAAGTCTCAATTTTATTACTTGTTGAGTTGTTTTTTGGAGTTTAAGTTTCTATTTGTTATTGCCGGGTTTCGTTATTAAACTGTTTTACATAATATTACCTAGCATTAATAACTGATTAAGTATTGTAAATTAAATCACAATATTTTTTATCGTGAATCCTTACGGAAATTATGTTTAAAGTAGAAGTCTATTGTTAGACTCCATAGCCTACTGCTTTTTGAACACTTTTTTGTCATTTGTTTTCTGGTATTGGATTTCATAGCCTACTATCCTCAAAACGGTTGTTCTCAAAATTGTCAGTGCCATTACAAGATTTCTCAAGCATGTTGTACATCACTGGAAAGCGCTTTTCACAGGCTATTACATGAGCAAAAAATAAAATATGGCTGCCATAATAAAAACAAACGTTGATACCTGTAGCTCAAACACAAATGATAATCCAAAGTTGGAAATAGCACAAAAAGATTACTCTATAAAAAGTGTCCTAATAATGTGCAAGTGTTAGACATGTCAGATCAACGCTTACTTAGCTACTGAAGAAAAAAAAATCGACAAATTTTATTTTTTCAAAATAACTCAAAAACGAAAAGAGGCGGGGCAAAATACAAGTCATATTTGGAGCGAGCATGAAATTCTACAAAACATTGCTAATTTAACCGTCCCTCTATCTCTAATAATGACGGAGAAAGCAATATATTCTGTCTACAGAAATAAATATGCCAAAAGGTAAACCAATGTGTATAGCCCAAATTTTGCCCAGAAACAATGTGTCCAAAATAATTTGCGCTACAATTAAAGAGGACAACAAATGCTGAAACCAGGAAAGTCGCGGAAAACTACGTTTTGGATTAATGGAATCAAACAAATTTCTCAAAGAGATCCATGGCTGTCAGAACTAAGAAGATTTGCTGAAATTCCCCAATTGGGAGTTAGTCCGCGGACTGTTCAATGAAAATTAGTTAAAAAGAAATTTTACAGCGGATGCCCAGCCCAAGAAACCGCTGGTTTGCTAGGGAAATCGTGTTGTCACACTTGCATTTTCAGAACGACATTTGAATAAGACAGTTCAACAATGGAAGCAATAATTATTTAGTGAGGAAACTCGTTACGAAATTTTTAGTTCTGACGGGATGAGGCGTCAAAGCCGTTTGGTAAATACAAAATTTCACCAATCAAATCCAAATTTGGAAATCCCCTTCGTCTTGCTAATAGATTGGATGAGTTCGTTAGATATATTTGACACCCAATTACTTTTAGGAAACAATAAAAAAACTGGTTGAAAACTCATATCTTTTAAGTTACTAGAACTATTAAACTAAAACTTTACAAGCATGCACATATCACACAAATGATACTATCTACCAAATTTGAACTCAATTGGTTAAGTAAATCTTGAGTTATAACTCAATAAAACAAAAATAATCTACCATTAGATCTGAAATTACCTTTCAATAGATACCTATAATGTTAGACAAAGTCATACAGATAAATCAGGGTTCTGCTGCTATTGCAAACAAAATTCCCAAATTAAGCTTTAAGCGGACGCCCTCGTGGCGCAGGTGGTTAGGTGCCAGCCTGCTAAGCGAGAGGTCCCGGGTTCGATTCCCGGGCGAGCCAAGTTGACTCTGTCTGGAAATTAAAAAAAAAAGAGAATGATGGGAAAGAATGTGCTAATGGCCTGAGATGCCGCAGCCAATAATATTAAATAAAAAAAAAGCTTTAAGCGGACAGGCTACGAAAGTAGCAGTAATACGAAATCACCAGTGGGTTTTCTATTAATGTGTGGAAAGGTATAATCGACAATTATATAATTGGTTCATTTCGATTGCCTAGTCGATTGACAGGCAAAGTGTATCGAAATTTTTTGGAAAATGAATAAACACTTTATTAGATAGAATATGGTGGATATTATTAGAAGGATGTACTACATGCATGACGGCACGCCAGCTCACTTTTATCAAAGCGCAAGGGCATTTTGCAAAGAAGATTTAGGTATAGGTGGATTGGTCGTGATGGACCTATGCCATAGCCAGCCAGTAGTCCTGATTTTAATTCCCTCGATTTTTTATTTTGGGAGTTTATGAAAAATGAAGGGTATGTCGTAGAAATAAACAGTGATCGACAATTATTTAATTGGTCCATTTCGATTGCCTAGTCGATTGACACAGGCAAAGTGTATCGAAATTTTTTGAAAAATGAATGAACACTTTATTAGATAGATGATGTCCCAGTGGATATTATTAGAAGAATGTACTACATGCATGACGGCACGCCAGCTCACTTTTATCAAAGCGCAAGGACATTTTTGCAAAGAAGATTTGGATATAGGTAGATTGGTGGTGGTGGACCTATGCCATGGCCAGTCAGTAGTCCCGATTTTAATTCCCTCGATTTTTTATTTTGGGAGTTTAGGAAAAATGAAGGGTATGCCGTAGAAATAAACAGTGACGGGCAATTATGGAAGATAATTGTGGGATCTGCTGATATATTTCGTAATAATTGGAATATATTTCAAAGATGCCGTCAATTGAACACCTTCTGTAGAGCTAAGTACCTTATTACTTTTTTAAATGTTGTTTAATTAAGTATATAATAAACGCCATTTCAATGTATAAAAAAAATCGACAGCCTGTAACTTGAAAACAAAAAAAAACTATCCTGGTTTCTAGATCATCCAGGACATCTTAACCGGCACCAATCGGGGTTCCTACCAAACCGCAGTACCCTAGATAACCTCGCCTGTCTCCAGTCAGAAGTACTTGATGCTTTCGCTCACCGTCAAAAACTAGTAGCTGTTTTCTTCGACATGGAGCACGCTTTTGACACCGTCTGGAGAAAGAGCATTTTACCAAAATTATCCAGGTGGGGAGTTAGCGGCAATACACTCATATTTTTTAGTAACTTCCTTACTGACCGAAATTTTAGAGTAAAAGTTAACAATAACCTATCAGACACAAACAACTTACAAAATGGTGTCCCCCAAGGCTCAGTCCTCAGCCCAACACTGTTTAACATCGCAATCAACGACATACTGGACACCATTCGAAGCCCGGTCAGGGCAAGCTTATATGCAGATGACTTAGTTATTTACTGTAGAGGGAAAAATGTCGTATTGACCTGCAAACTTATCTAAGATGCCATCAAAAATTGAAAGAGTGGTCCGATCATAGCGGTGTCAATTTCTTCTCCACCAAAACCAAATTTACGGTATTCTCAAAAATGCGACGATTCTGTCACATGTGCCCCCAAAATCAGAGGAGCGTCGTTGGAAGAAGTCAAGGCACATAAATTCTTGGGCACAACCTTTGACTCTAAACTAAGTTGGAAGATTCATGTCAACCAACTCAAAGCTGACTGTATAAAGGCGCTTGGTCTTTTGAGAGCTCTAGCACATCAGAACTGGGGTGCTCATGAGACAGTGCTGCTCTCCATTTTTAGGTCACTAATCAGATCAAACCCACTGGTCATCCCTTGACAACAAACTTTGCAAGATCGAAACATCAGTGACCCCAAAGACGCTCCCAAGTCTAACACGCAGGGAAAAAGTCGTTATCAGAAGAACTTGTATAGGCCATTGTAAGTTCACCCATGGATATCTACTTATCCAGCAACAACAACCTCAATGTGAAATATGTCACAGAGTGATTACTGTTAACCATGTGCTTCAAGAATGTCCACTATATATCAATCCAAGACTCTAATACCTAAAAGGAAAAACACTATCCCAAATTCTTGACTTAAGTGAGCCAAATGTGACTAATTTACTCTGTTTTTTAAGAAAATCCTCACTATTTGATAGCATTTGATTACATATACTTTAATTAGCGAAACAAAATGTACCGACAATATCAATGACCTTAGATGTTAAGACACTTTAAACTTCCAAATAATAAAAAAAAAAAAATATCGGACATTAGTGTAAACCAACTTTTTTTAAATAATTTTTTGGTCCTCTATCGGGTGATGCTATGCATTGTAGTTTGTTCTATGGCACCCTGGTATATACAGGTGCCCCCTAATTAATTGGACATTAGCTGAGGGGTAATAGCTGGCACAAAAATAAAGCGATTGGGCTTAACATTCCTTAGTAAAATGTTACTGGTTTTCGATTTATAGGGTGTTTAAATCATTTTCCTTAAAACTATTTTTTCAAATATCTTGAAAGTGGTTCAACCATAGACTTATAATAAAAGGAGACTTGACTATTCATTCATAAATAGCCATTTGTTTTGTAACAACCATTAGCATAAGTGGAAAAGAGATGCAAGAGAGAGAGACCACATAACATTCCGACTCTCGACAACGTCGCAAATAATTCCGACTCGTGTTTGTTATGCCACCAGTGAAAAAATAAATCCAATTTTCCACACACCTGACACTGGCGAACCATGTTCTAATGTTTATAGATAAACTTTTCTTTAAATAACACAATTAAAATTAAAAAACTCACTAATACAAAAATTCCGACTGCTAGCAACACCGCCTAGAAGAGTTGTAAAATTGGGCGGCCGATGACTAATGACAGAAATGTTGACTGGAAGAAGTGAACAGGGTTGCCGCTTGATATTGAGAATCTAGCATTACCGCATCTTCATAAATTTTATATTTATTATCAAGCATCAGATACAGCAGCTCTATTGATATACTTATTGTACCTATAGGAGACTGTTATAAATAATAGCTTCACTATGAAATAGGGACAAGACGCTTTTATTATTTAATATTATAAATTAAATTTTATGTCATAAGCTGAAAACATTGGGCGTGAACGAACGTTTGGCAACAGTGTTAGGTAAAGCGTAGTAAAATTATACAGTGGACCATACAATCGCCCAAATACATTAATATGTTATCAGATCTCTGATTGCTTTAAAATGTAAATAATTGTATCTCTATTCTTTATATATCTATGGGTTCAACATATTATTATGAAATGTGGCATAGTATTATTAGGTATCATGCGTAATCCAATGACGGTATCAATTTCACCACTGCCGCTTGGTGGCGCCACCGACAGCAACACTGGCTCATTAAAATGGTCATAATTTTTTGTCCACCATGTATGCACATTTTCGAACAAAAATCAAGAAAGCCCATTTAGTTTCACACAAAAAAAAAGGTATATGTCTTTGAAGACAAAAAAGTTGACCATACGAAATAAATGTACTTTTTCAATGAAATTAAATTAACGATTATACGCAAACATTATATACTCTCGAAGGCTTCGATCTTAGTGCAATTTATGTGTATCTCTTGTAGATACTTTTCAGCACAATAAAATGTACGTTTTCGAAGAAAACATTTTTATTAAGAATTCAACAAAGCCATTAATTAAAATAACATCCATAAAACTATTAATTAGAAAGAAATAGTTAACAAAATGGATATCGGAAAGATTGTTACAAATTGCATTAATCTATCTAATTAAATTAACATAAATTAAACTGCAACTTTAGAAGCAAAACAACAACAAATCAGAGTAAGTGTTCAAGGTGTTCACCATTTACGGCAATGCATTTTCTCACTCGTTTATTAAGATGATCTCTTACTTTAAAAAATGAATTTTGTTGAGCTCTGATATCAATAACACCCTGTACGATATTTTCCTATAATTGCTGGCGGTTATTTATTTGACCTTTGTAGACCAGTGACGTAAAATAACCCCAAAAGTAAAAATCTAGCGGATTTAAGTTGGGCCATTGGTGCACACTACCTCTACCAATCCACCTTTGAGGGTAGATTTCATCTAAATAATTTCGCACATCTCAGATGTAATGTGCTGGAGCACCATTATGCATGAACAAAGAGTCACTCCTTAATGCTAAAGGTACAGCTTCTAAAATGATCCGTATATTATCTCTAAAAAACAAATGATACGTTGCTCAGTTAAATCTAGGTGGCAGTTCAAATGGTGCCACAATACAATTTACAAGAATGTCACACCAAATGTTTATTGAAAATTCATGTTGAAAATGGTGTTCGCGGATAGCACGAGGCTTTTTAATCGCATAGGTATGGCTATTCCGCAAATTGGACATACCTCTTCTGGTGAATGCGACTTTATCAGTAAATAAGATTTTCTTGTAGAACATTATATCCTCCAAATAGCGTTCTCTCATAAACTTGCAAAATTGAAGTCTTCTTGGTAAGTCCTGCGGCAAAAGCTGCTGAACACGAGTGAAATGATACGGATGCAGCTTTTTTTTGCATATGATTCTGGACACCGAATATTTGCTTATACCCGTTGCTGCCCTCTGTGGTTGTCGGCGAGCCAACCTCTGTACGCTAGGAATTTTTGTTGCAGAGGTCACGGCAACCATCTCCGTTGCCATGGAATCAAAAAAAAACAAGCTAGTAATAAAACTGTCAAACATAGCGAAGCATTCAATTTGAAAGTTGAACGAGTGTTTTTGTTTTATCAGAAATAAAGTTAAGTGATGGATTCTGTATACAATACAAATCAGATAATTTAAATGTTGGAAGCTCACATAAGTTCCGAAAGGAATCCTAGACAGAGATATTTATCTTATAGGAATCAGTTTCCCCAACTAACTCACCCTTATTATATATATTTTTAAAAGCTATACAGTAAACTTTGGAAACCGACAGTGTAGACTTTATTGGTAAACGGTGTATCGCCAGCAGAACTGAAGAAGAGCTAAATGCTATTTTCCATTTTGAAGAAAACGTCATTTATCTATAGGTACGTGAAGTACCCCAAATGGTTGCGGAAAGTCAATAGCACAGTTCAGAAAATTCTTTAATAGGGATTAAAAACGAAGTGTTGCCTGTACATATGTTAGAGGCGCAGGATTTTGAGAAGAGGAGCCAATTCTGTAAGCGTATGTTAGTGAGTGTGATAACCAGATAATTAAAATTATGTGGACGGATGAATGTAAATTTTCAAACACAAAAAACCGACAAAATGTGCTCTACTGGAGCAGAAGTAACCTATATATATATATATATATATATATATATATATATATATATATATATATATATATATATATATATATATATATATATATATATATATATATATATATATATATTTCATTCCTGAACGTCACAAGGTCTGGGATAGACATAATTAAGGTACTTAATGAGAAGCTTCATCCAGACAGCAAAATTTATTGATGAGGTGCCCTACGCGTTTCGGCTATACAAAAGCCATCATCAGGGGCAAATCTAAAAATTGTAATAAAAGGTCTGTCAGAAAACATTGTCTTCTGGTAGGCAATTGTGCTGGTTTAAGCACAATGATCTCAAGTTAAACTCTACATACATCATCAAGACTAAAATCTACAGTCACATAGCAGAACATGTCTAAAATAGGTTAAAAAAGCAATGTTACATGCCAAACATAAAGTAAAAACTACAAGTCAATCAAAAGGTTACCTAATTAACACTTAAGTCAAAAACATGCAGTCAAAACGGGCTAAAGGCCATAATTATCAAAACAGAGCATAAGTTAAACGAGTCAAAAAAGCCAGTTAATTTAGTGCAAAAGCTAAAAAGCCAAAACTGAATCTATAAAGCGAAAAGGCAGTGGAGTGAACTGACAGAGCAAAACATAACAGGAGGCTACACAGTTAAGCAGAAACCCCATGAGAACTCATAAGGAGATTGAAAGTTCCATAAAGAGGAGATACGAGAAAACAAAATGGCTTCGATACTTACTTTCTAATTCTTCAAAAATTAGATTCAAACTATACACAGGTTGCCAAGGCCGGAGCCTTCATCTATTGCATTATATATATATATATATATATATATATATATATATATATATATATATATATATATATATATATATATAACGACGGCAATCAAGTCCCGAAGGTCATCTCCAGGGAATGTTTGGCGTGAAATAGTAAATAATTATATGGTCGGCCCCTTTTGTTTTGAAGGAAATTTTACTTCGGGAAGGCAACTAAATTATTTTCGAAATGAATCGTCATCATTTCTTAAACATAAGAAAACGTCTTGTTGAAGCGACATCTGGGACGTATTTTAATAGGTAAATAGTCGGTTTTCAGTTATGTTTAAATACTATTGCTTTATTTTTATTTAGATGCATTGAAATGAGGCAACCCAATATATCCAATTTTTATCGAATCAAAAAGAATTTACTTGGTCACGGATCATTTAACAAACATCGTTCAAAAATATAAAATGAAGAAAATACGGAGCTTGAGGAAGTCACAGTTTTGGCTAATGTAGAGGCTTATCATACAAACTCCTGTAGAGCCATTGAAAAGAGCGCAAATACAAAAGCTAAAGTTAAAAAAATTCTAAGAACACACAAATACCACCGACACAAGTTTAGGCTTATCCAGCACCTACACCATGGGGATGCTCAACGTCGGGTAGTCTTCTGCAATTGAGATTGGGAAATATGTGATATGATTAGAAATTTTGCAATGAAGGTTATGTGGTCAGACGAAGCTCATTTTAGTAACTCTTGTATACTTAATAGGCACAATAGCAGATGCTGTCCCAAGGAAACTAACATAAAAGCAGGGTAGGTTTGATTTAAATGTATCTTGCTTCATATCAGGAAATTTTTTTATAGATTGCATGCATTTTTTATAGATTTGAGGGAAACCTAACGGTCAATCGCTACGTTGACATTTTAGAGACAGCTATACCTCAATTGCTCGATTATGTTCTTTTAGCGCATGCAAAAGAAATTAAATTTCAACAGGACGGGGCTCCTGCAATGGCGAGGTTATTTCTGCAGAGTAACTTTCCAAATCAGTGGATCTGAACTAATGGGATTATGAGATGGCTCACTAGGTCCCTAGACTTGTCTCCGCGTCTTATGCGATATGAACTATGATTTCGTCTTCCATATCAGCATCAATTACACTTGGTCTTCCTGCATTTTTGTTTTTGGGATGAAATGAGCCAGTTTCACGTAATCTATCGTACAGTGCATTAAAAGTTGTATGGTTTGGTTGCCTTTTATCAGGATAAAGCTCAAAATAGCGCTGTGTTGCTTTGCGCGAACAAAAATTCTCCTGGGCATAAAGACTCACTATATCTCGCATTTGTAAATTTGAAAAATCATATTGACGCGGCATT
This sequence comes from Tillus elongatus, assembly GCA_964006375.1. Lineage (NCBI taxonomy): Eukaryota > Metazoa > Arthropoda > Insecta > Coleoptera > Cleridae > Tillus > Tillus elongatus. Next base: position 35,658,618 of record OZ023263.1, on the reverse strand, counting down.
TTAACGCAAATAACAAGAATAAAGTGACAGTTAAAGATACTTGTTTAATGTCAGTCGATTTTGAAAAGTTATAGTAAACAAGTTCCTAGTTGCTACCATAACATACTTAGCAATAAAGTAAATATAGATTTTTGGTTTTCTATGAAAAAGTACGTTTATTTTGAAAACGGTCAACTTTTTCGACTTCAAAGAACAAACCTTTTTTGTGTAAAACTAAATGGGCTTTCTTGATTTTTGTTCAAAAATGTGCATACAGGGTGGGCAAAAAATTATGACCATGTTAATGTTGCTGTCGCTGGCGCCACCAAGTGGCAGTGGTGAAATTGATACCGTCATCGTATTACACATGATGCCTAATAATACCATGCCGCATTTTACAATATATTGAACTACTTTCAAGACATTTGAAAAAATAGTTTTAAGAAAAATTATTTGAACAACTTGTAAAACGAAAACTAGTAACATTTTACTAAGGTATGTTGAGCCCAATGGCTTTATTTCTAAGCCAGCTATCACCCCTTAGCTCATGTCCAAGTATTTAAGGGGCATCCTTTATACCGTTATCTTAGAATCTACGGTGTATTTATAAAGAACAATTTTTGTTTGTTATTTTACAAGATTTGCTTTACTTCTGAACCTTTAATTCAGGTATAAAATATGACTTTCCATAATTTTCAGTTTTCATTTGTATTTTCAATGAACGAAAAATTTTTGTGCCAGGATATCTTGTAAAGATATCCACAATCTACAAAAGAGAATTGATAACTACCAAGGTTTCTTTTTACAGTGATTTTAAACATTGCCAATTTTTTTAAAGAACATCGGTAATCTCTGGCAATTTGAGTTACAAACATTTAATGAAAACATTTTCGTTACCAAGAATATCAAAGAAAGGCACTCGGCTTGTCATTATATAATATATAAAGTGTTTATCCAATTTTATAAACAAAACTAATGTTTTTGGTAGATGAGAGAAAAAAAAGTAGCAACAAAATAAAAATAAACATTTGTCCGTAAAATGTATGGCTATATTTGTTATCACTCTGGCGTTTAAAAAATATTAATTTATTCTTAATGTTCGTCAAAATCAAATTTTTTGTTGACAAAATAAACGCTCAAGGTATCCTATTAATAGGAAATTAAATTTTACAAAAAGATTTACAGTATTTTTGTGATGTTGCTAAAACAAAACAAAACAAAAATATTCTAATTACTTTTACAATTTAAAATATGAAAGACATTTTATCTCAGCATATTTTCAGTGTATTTCTCAAATTTGGAAATAAATTTCCGTTAGACAGGTAAAAACCTCTTAACAATAACTAACCTTTAAAAACTCTGGGCTCAGCTGTTCTTTTTTCCTTAAATCTATAATTCTCACATTCAACTCCAGTCCTATAGTTTTTGCCACCATGAGAACTGCCCTAGATGGTGGACTTAGGTTGTAATAATATAATGTTGGTGCCATTTTCTAAAGCTATTCTCACTAACGTACACTCAGGTTAACCCACTAGATATAATAAATAACGTTTTGCATTTATTTACCTACACTTATCATAAAATAAACTGATAGCACTATACTCAGACATAGGCGGACGGAGATCATTTTTAAAAGGGGAACAATTTTGGGTGAAATATGGCGAATAAGTTTTCTATTATTATTATTTTACTTCCACATCGTCAATACGTAGGGTTACCATCTACCTAGAATATTTTTCAGGACAAACAAAGCCGAAATTCCGGACAAAGTCCGGACATTTTTCTTTGGAGGCGCCACAAATTAAAATTGAAAATTATTTTTATATGAATTTTATTGGCATTTTTACTATAAACCCATAAGAACATATTAATATTAACAAACATATGTAGGTAACCTAGGTATACTTAGTCTCTCCTTGTACTTCTTTTAAAATATCTGAATTTTCAGGTAGCGACATAAATTCATAAAACTCGTCACAAGTCATTGCAAAATTAAAGTGTGTCATGATAATATGTTTTACAGAATCCAGCAAAAGTCTGTTTCGTTCTTTAGACCACTGAGCTGATATTAGTAAAACAACTCGTCCCACATTTGCATTATGTGCTCTTATAGCAAAAAAAGGCAAATATTGTTCTTCAGATAGACAGCTTTCAAAAAACACCAGCCGTTTTTTTGGTGTGTGGGCATATGTTGAATTTCTGCTTTCTTTTCTTTAATTATTTTTTTAGAAGACATATTGCATCAAACATGTTATTATTCTCTATATCCACACCCTTTTCAGTCATATAAGAAACAGATGGTGCGATATCTTTTTCCCAGTCTAGATTATCAATATTTCTAAACTTAACCACGTAAAATAAGAAAATTCTTGGAAAGGTTTCAGCCAACGGTTTAAGTAAGCTATGGCCTTTTCATAACATTGAAAAATATTATTTGTGAAAACTTGACATTCTTGTGCGAACCCTTAATCACTCATTTTTTTACTACGTCTTTAATTTTAAATGGAATGAATTTCTGCTGCAGTCGTTCATTAAGTGTATTAATTACCAATTCCAGGATTTCCATGATTTCAATAATAGAGTTATCTTGTTTCTCCATTTTTAGTGAATTTTTATTTAAAAAAATTCACTAATAGAGAGGTATCGATGGTGAGAATTTTTGCAAATGAGCGCGAACTAGGACCCCTAGAACCCATATCCGGGGTGAGTTTCAATTTTTATATGTTTATATATATATATATATATATATATATATATATATATATATATATATATATATATATATATATATATATATATATGTATATATATATATATATATATATATATATATATATATATATATATATATATATATATATATATATGTATGTATCCGTCTGGTAACTCAAAAAATAATTAACGAATTTCGATGAAACTTGGCAAGTGGCTTTCTTTTATTAATGGCTTGGATGAATTCGTTAGCCAGAAAAATCGGACGGGGTTTCCCGGGAAAATTTTGAGTTTTCTTTGGAAACTTTTTTTTTCTGCGAAAGTAACAAAGCTGTTTTAATGAAATTTACTATATATGTTGCCTTGGGAGCGATATTACTACGTACTGAAATTCAACTTTCTAAGTTTATAAAAAATTGAGTTATTAAAATTCTAAATTTTCTTTCGAAAATTTTTTTCTCCGAAAGTTACAAAGTTATTTTAATGAAATTTGGTAGATATCTTGCGTTAGGAGAGACCTTACTACACACCAAAATTAAACTCTCTAAGTTTATAGAAAATTGAGTTAGTCAAATTTGAAGCAATTAATATTTAACATGAAGTTTTTACCACAGAAATCGTAGAAACGACAAGACGATTTTCACGTCTCTAGTATCTGGATCACATGAGAGGATAGGCAGTGTTTAAAACTAATGTTGTACATGCTAGTTTGTTATTCTGCAGATGATGTTTTCTTTTTTTTTAATTTCAACAACACGCCACGTGGGCTTACAGCCTAAATACTATCGTACCGTGGGTGTTGACAAGGAGAAAAAAGGCAGCTTGTTAATTTTGGACTTGAAGCTTTGGAGGTTCGGAGGAGAAGGAAGAAACATGTGCCGGCAAGGAATTCCATAACTTTGAAGTCCTCGGGACAAAAGAGCGGGCATAACAAGATGTTCTAAGTCTGGTCACCTGGACAGTAAAAGGGTGCATTCGCTCTGTTCCCCTGGTAGATCTGTTGGGGGCAGCAGGTGGGGGAACTATGGAGGAAAGCTCCTCTGAGCAGTGCCCGTGCAGATATTTATAAATGAGAGAGAGGTCACCAACGGCACGTCGGTGGGCAAGGGATGGCAGCCTTTGGGTGAGGGTAGGGTCACCGATGAGACGTATAGCTCTCTTTTCAATGGAGTCCAGGATAGCGAGTGTAGAAGAGGCAGCGGCACCCCAGATGTGGGAGCAGTATTCAAGGTTTGGCCTTATTTGTGAAGTATATAAGGTATAGAGATTAGCTGGTGAAAAGTATTTGCGAGCCCGGAAGAGGAAACCTAATTTCTTAGCAGCCGCTTCTGCAATTGATGTGACATGTTGGTGCCAGTTAACATTTCGATCCACAGAAATGCCAACAAGAGAAAAGGACTCATTACTTTGAATAACTTGGTTGTTCATTGTGATGAGTCTAGGGCTGGTGTATCTCTTGTGAGAAAGAAAGCAAGACTTAGTTTTGGTGGGGTTGAATTGTACAAGATTTCTACTTACCCAGTCTAATATTTTTTGGAGATCCACGGAGACAGAACCCTCCATGAGTCTGCGATCCTCATCTAATTGGGCTAAAGAGACAGGCTTAGAATATTGTATATTTGAATGGAGGGTGCTGACGTCCTCGTAGCTGTGAACTGGGTTGGATGTGCTAGAGAAGAGGTCATTGATGTGGAGAAGAAACAAAGTAGGGTCTAAAGCTGAACCTTGAGGAACTCCTGCATTAATTGGATACAGTTTAGAGGAATGGCCATCCACAACAACAGATATAGTCCTGTTGGAGAGGAAATTTGCTGTCCAGATACAAAGTTTTGGTGGTAGGCCATGGGCCGGAAGTTTATTAAGCAGCGCTGCGTACCAGACCTGGTCGAATGCTTTGGATATGTCTAGAGAAACAATCTGGGATTCACCGTGATGTTCCATAGACTTGTTCCAAGAATGGGTGACAAAGGAAAGGAGGTCGGCAGTCGATCTGCGCTGACGGAATCCATACTGCCTGTCGTGGATTAGACTGTGTTTTTCAAGAAATTTCAGTAATTCGGTGTTTATATACTTTTCCGTCACTTTAGAGATGACTGAAAGGAGATAAATAGGCCTGTAGTTGCTAGGAAGTGCTTTGGATCCTTTCTTGGGGATGGGCTGTACTCGAGCAGTTTTCCAGTTACTAGGGAATATGCCTTTATTATAAGATGTCTGAAACAGACGAGTCAGGACAGAGGAAGCTCTGGTGCGCAATTTTTGAGAACAATTGCTGGGATCTCGTCAAGGCCAGAGGCTTTCCTGGTATTAAGAGAAGAGAGCATCTTTCGTACCTTTTTAGTTTTGAAAATGATATCCGTCATTTAATGCGCGACATTGGGGACTGTTGGTGGTTGAACATTTGGAGGTGGGTTGAAAGTAGAATTGGCGGCGAACAACGAAGCAAAAAGTTCAGCCTTGCTCAGGGCGGTAGAAACAATTTCATCCCCTGAGACAAGAGGTGGGAACGTGCTTTCAATTTTCAATTTGTTTTCAATATATGGTGAATGTAACAGAATAGGTGAGACAACAGTTTAAACATTTAACAACAGATTCCTTTATTTGGCTCCAATGAATAGAACAAAATTCAGCAGAATTAAAAGTAAGTCGTCAAGTCATGGAATAATACTGACACGACGCGTTGTTAAACGTTTCAAAATTGAAGACAATGAAATGAATAAAATTATAGTTCTTGCATATTTTGAAGCATGTCTACAGAGTTCGTTAAGAAGTAGGTCTCAAGATTTGGGTTTATCTATCTGGGAAATACACAGAATATTGAGAAAGCACAATATGCATAATTAGTGAATTTTTATTTAAAAAAAATCACTATTAGAGAGGTATCGATGGTAAGACTTTGCAAAAATTCTTTCAAATGAGTGCGAACTAGGACCCCTAGAACCCATATCCGGGGTCAGTTTAAATTTTTACATGTTTATATATATATATATATATATATATATATATATATATATATATATATATATATATATATATATATATATATATATATATATATGTAGGTATCCGTCTGATAACTCAAAAAATAATTAACCGATGTCGATGAAACTTGGCAAGTGCCTTTCATTTATAAATGGCTTGGTTAATTTTGTTAGCCAGAAAAATCGGACGGGGTTTTCCGGGAAAATTTTGGGTTTTCTTTAGAAAAATTTTTTTTTCTCTGAAAGTAACAAAGCTGTTTTAATGAAATTTACTATATATGTTGCCTCAAGAGAGATCTTACTACGTACCAAAATTCAACTTTCTAAATTTAGAGAAAATTAGGTTATTCAAATTTAAAATTTTCTTTCGAGAAAATTTTTTTTCTCCGAAAATTATAAAGGTATTTTAATGAAATTTTGTGAATATCTTGCCTTAGGAAAGATCTTACCACGTATTAAAATTAAACTCTCTAAGTTTATAGAGAATTGATTTATTTAAATTTAAAGCATTTAATAAAAATTCACTACCATAACGCACTTGCTGCGTCCCGAGTTTTTTTCTATATTATTATGAAACACAGACATCAACGAATGTACAAAAAATAGATATGGTTCAGAGAATTGATTTTCAGAAAAAGATTTTAATAAGAATGGAAGGTTAGCATCTGAAAGAAAATATGATTTCAGCGGCTCAAACATCTTTAAGATTCTCTCTGTTGCGGGAAATAAGGACAACCATTTACTTTTAGAATGATACAAAAGGTGTTTATATTTCATATCCACAAAATCACAAAATTCTTTTAGAGTTGACACTTACTGTATAAATATTAAAGTAATTAAATAATTTAAAAACGATACCTTCTAAGTCTGCAAAAGGAAGCGAGTCTCAACAGTTATTAACCGCATTACTTAACAAGTGTGCTGGACAGGGGCGGCTCCTCAATAAGTGCGCCCGTACGCGCGCATTGCCGCTTGCCGTGGAATAAGTAATCTTTTTGCTATGCTATATTTTAATAAATTTTTATTTACTGTTTTACCTCCTGCATTCAACAAACAAAATTAGTATATCGAGGATCGCAGAGAGTCGGCAGCCATTAATACAGAATACAGAATCAGAATAAGTAAGTTAATCGTTGCAGACGTTATATACATCCATATACATATAAAGCACTCAGGCGGCGATGCGTATTTTTCGGCGCTCTCATGAAATGCGATACTTCAGTGCGAATTCATCGCCGAATCTTGATGATCTTCGCTGAAAACGACCGAATAAGCAATCTGTTGTCCGCTATCAAATTACACACTAACAGTTTGTAGTGAACTTTTAGCAGAGCGTGTGTATCTACTACTACTACCTAGTAATTTTCGTCTTCGCGTCGGATTGATTTTCAATTAGATCACTTCGTTGTTGTTTACATATTCTAACAAGACAATTAATATTATTATTATAATAGTTAATACTTCGGGTTGCTTAATAAGTGGACAAAATTATTGTGATACTGTAATTAATTCAGTGTATATTTTAAATTTAAAGGTTAACTTTTTAAGGGACTTTTTAACTACTATAACGTATAACTAAATACAGGAAAACTTGGTAAGTAGTTAATAATTATTAAGTTTAGAAAGTAGGTTTCTTTATAATACATTTTCGGGAAATAGGCGTGCCCTTCATTTTTAGTAAATTTTTATTTAAAAAAATTCACTAATAAAGAGGTATCGATGGAGAGACTTTGCAAACCTTTCAATTCTGCATCGGAATAGTATGGGTTTCCCTATATCTATAGTTGATAGTTTTAGAGTTATAGTGGTTTGTTTTACTTTCGCTTGTAAAAACTGTATTCTGTCAGATACAGGAGACACAGAGAACGTAACAACTGATATTTATTGTGAGATGACAGATAAACTTCACTAAAAGTTCGAATAGTTCTAATGTATCGCCTTTTTTAGATTATTTTTTTATGAAAATAACTGTGGTTTATTATTATTATTATTATTATTATTATTACTATATATTACATAACTATAATAATGTATTATATATTATCCATATATAACATAACTATAGCATTCCATTTAAAATAACGAAGTTGATAGTTTCTTTGGGTGCAACTGGAAGTTCCACAAAGCTGAATATATTTACGCGATATAGCTTAGATGGTTAGGTTAGGTTAGGTTTGTATGTGAGTGGGCCATACCGGTCCCTCCACCGCGACCATAAGGTCTATTGTGGCTCACGCCTAATGTCTATATTTCGCCCAACAAATCCAGCCTCCTACAGAGGTCGATAATCTTTGTGGGCGAAAGTTGATCCAGATCCTCTGGAGCAAGCTTTACCTTGCCAAAGAGTAGGTGTCTAGTCCTGCCCGCTGCCGGACAGGAACACAGCACGTGCTCTGCTGTCTCGTCACTCTCCATACACAGCCGGCACTCGGTCTCCTGACCGACCCCAATACGGTGCATGTGGTGCCGCAAGCGGCAGTGTCCTGTATACAGGCCGACTAGAGTACTCAGTTGTTGTCTGTTTAACTCTAGATGTTTTTTAGCCCTTGACTCAGAGAGGCCATTTATGAAGGCCTTAGAGTGGGCTAATCCTGGAAGATTCTGCCAATATTGGATTGTCATTCTTTCTGTCCAGGTCTTTAAGGTCCGTTTTGGTGTGCAATATGTTATCCCCAGCACCGGTTCTGGTCCGACAAAGTCTCTCTGGGCACCACTCCTGGCAAGCGCGTCGGCCGCAACGTTGCCATCATGGTCCGAGTGACTCGGTATCCAGACCAGCGACACCTCATTACAGCTGCCCAATTCGTTAAGGGCAGATTTACAACTTCATACCGTCTTTGAATTACACCGGTAGGAACCAAGAGCCTTTATTGCAGCTTGGCTATCTGCATATATCTTTATCGATTTGTGTGTGCACAGGTTTTTTATACTTTCCCTTGCACACATCTCGATGACATACACTTCTGCCTGGTGTATGGTTGCGTACTTGCCGAGGCTAGCTGAAAAAAAATTGGTATTGGAGCCGTCAGAGTACCAACAGAGGTCCGCTCTCAACAGGGTCGTTTGATTTCGATCCCAGTCCTCCCTTTCCGGGAGGACGATCTTGAAAGACAGATCTCTGCTAATCTTTGTAGGCATCGAGTCTGAGACCATTCCCAGAATCCTGTGACCATCAATGTCATCAAGGAGACCGGACCATCCCAGACTGACTTCCTTCGGCATGCTGTCTGCCGTTTGCTTTAGTCTGTACGTTGTCCACCTCGCCACCCTCTCCAACCATATGTGAAGAGGTGGAATATTAAGGAGGACCTCCAGAGCGGCTGATGGTGCGGTGCTTATCGCTCCCGTTATCATCAGACAAGCTTGTCTCTGTAGATGAGGCAGTTTGGCCCTCGAGATTCCACGAAGTGCCTTAGGCCACCAAACTATGGCTCCATATGTTATCATGGGTCTGATAACCACTACATAGAGCCAGTACATCTGTTGGGGGTTTGTTCCCCAGTTGTTACCACAGATTCTCCGGCAGGTCCACAGGGACAGTTTAGCCCTGCGGATAACATTTTATAACTGTATGTCCCAGTTGAGCCTCTTATCTAGGGTAACTCCCAGATATTTGCTTGGTCCGAAAATCGAATGGTTTCCCCCATAAGAATAGGTGGTTTTAATTTGTCCAACCTTCTTCTTCTGGTCAATGGAACAATGATCGTTTTGCGGGGGTTCACAGACATCTGTTCCCTCCGGCACCAAGCATTGATTACATTTAGTGCCTCTTGAAGAGTACTTGCCAGTTCCTCCTCAGATTTGCCTCTAACCATTATGACGAGATCATCAGCATACGCCTGGACCTCAAACCCCCAGAGTCCGACGATAGCCAGCAAATCGTCCACAAAGAGGGACCACAGCAGGGGGGATAAAACGCCCCCTGAGGGCACCCCCTCGCAGCCCTGACGCCGACCACCTCCCCCCACAACGAGGTAATAATGGTCCGATTGTGCAGCATGTCTCCGATCCAGCCACAGATGGTAGGTTCCACCCACCTAGCGATAGTGGCCTCGTAGAGGGAGATTGGTAATGCATTATTAAATGCTCCTTCGATGTCGAGAAATGCCGCCACCGCAACCTCTCCATTTTCCATAGAGTGTGTGATTTTCTCGACGAGGTTATTGAGCGCTAACTCAGTTTATTTGCCAGTTTGGTAGGCATACTGGTGGGTATTTAGGGGGTATAGCTTAGATAGTCACAAGAAAATTTTGTTGAAAGTTTTTTTGGCTAGCTCTTATGGTAAGGGATATATAGAGAAATTACACACTATTGGGACATGCTGTATATATATATATATATATATATATATATATATATATATATATATATATATATATATATATATATATATATATATATATATACAGTGTGTCCACGGATTGAGTGTGGGTAAGGTATAAGTGACAAAAAAATTTCTAATTTAATTATGATCTTTTGGGAATCGCTCCTGCTTTGTCTTAAACTGAGATATTGAGAAAATGAACAAAATCAATTATTAATATACAGGGTGGTTTATAACTGATGTAATGAAATGTATTAAGAGTAAGCTACCTTTGTTTATGAAGATACCGCAAAAAGTTATTAACAAAAATTGTTTAGAATTAAAATTTATGACAGGCTTTCAATTTTTAGCCAGATCAGTCTACTATGATTTTTTTTAGCTGCGACTTTATTTGAATGACGTTCGACGGCTTTTGTGATTAGGTGTATTTTAAAAAATACTTGAAACTGTATTAAAAAAAGTCTTTACCGTAATTAAACTTGGGGTAGGTTTGCTTTCATATCAACCATTAAAAAAAGTAAAGTAAACTCACAATTGGACATTCGAAGCAATAATTGTCGAGTTGCATGGCTACCTAGCTCTGCTTTGTTGTTCGTTTCCCGGGCTACTACTTATTTGGAAAATTGAAATGTCAATTTTATTTGTCACGAACGGCAAGCTTCTGTATTTAAAAATGTTAACAACAGAACAAAAAGTGTTTATTGTGCAGTGCTATGGTTTAAGTGAAGAACATTCTTATCAGGGAGTGATAAGAAAATTCCTTGAACGCTGGCCAAATTATTCGGTTTCCGCTAGTGGTGTAAAAAAGTTGTTACAAAATTAATGCATACTGGGAGTGTTTTAAATGTGAAGAAGACAAAATTCGACCTAAATGAAGAAGACAATGCTGCAGCTGCATTAGCTATGGATTCTGTTAGGCGTTTTCCGAAATTATCATTAAGAAGAAGGTCATTAGAAATTGGCAATATTAGCAAATCGCATTTGCAACAAATTTATCGTACCAACAAGGTGAAACTTTTCAAAGCAAAACTTATACACACTTTGGAAGAAAATGACGAGTCAAAACGATTAGATTTTTGTTTATGGTACGGCGAGCAATATCTACAAAATCACAATTTTGGCAGAAGTATTATTTTTTCGGACGAATCCACTTTCACCACCAATGGGGTGGTAAATTCCCAAAATGCACGGCATTGGTCTATGGAGAATCCAAATTAGAGAGTTAATTGCAGAAGAAAATGCCATAAAAAAGTAAATGTGCGCTGTGCTGTTTCTTACACTGGGATAATTGGGCCATATTTTTTTGAGCGGAATATGAACCAGTACAGTTATCTGGAAATGCTGGAAAATATTCTTCAAGACCATTTGCATAACATGTCACTAGAAGATAGACATACAGCATACTTTCAGCATGACGGCCACCCAGCACATGCAACAGGAATCGTTCGAGAATGGTTAGATCGCGAATTTCCTGGGCGGTGGATTGGTCGATATGAGCCAATGCCTTGGCCTCCCAGAAGTCCCGATCTTACCTTAATTAACTTTTATTTATGGAGATATCTCAAACAGAAAGTCTACACGGCTCCATTAAACAAGATATTGATTTGTTAAAACTGAGGTTGAGAGAGGCAATTGACGGTATTCCAATTCAACATATTCAAAATGCCTAAAAAGCATTTACTAAACGGGCTGAGTTATGTGTATCGGTTGGTGGCAGCACATTTGAATAATTTCTTTATTTTTCGTTGTTCGGTTTGATTTTTGTTAGCAATAAGCGTTTTGTATTTTACTAATAAATTATTATTTAACATTGCATGGTTACTTACTTTGCGCACCTGCGTTCAGAAAACCACAGGTAAAAAGCTCCATGTTGATAGGGAAAAAATGGTAATAATTTACTTGAAAATTCAAAATTGGCCGATCTGGCTGAAAAAATTGAGAGCCTGTCATAAATTTTAATTCTAAACAAGTTTTGTTAATAACTTTTTGTCACTTATACCTTATCCACACTCAACCCGTGGACACACTGTATATATATATATATATATATATATATATATATATATATATATATATATATATATATATATATATATATATAAATGGAAACTAACCCCGGATGTGGGTTCTAGGGGTCCTAGTTCGCGCTCAGTCGAAATTATTTTTTTTAAGAAAATTCACTAAAAGGCATATTTGCTATTGAACAATTTATTATGAAAATTCACAACATAACGTCCCTGCTGCGTTCAGACTTTTTTATGTACCTATATGATGTAATGATATATATCTGATCTACGTTATTTTCGACATGACATACATGTTTGATGGTAAATAAAATTATTATATTTATTATCCTTATAATCATTGTTATGTAAGACTAGGCTAGATTATTGTTATTTGGTTGAACGCCCTCTGTTAAGTTTTAAGTAGTAAAAATCGTCAGATTGTCGTGCGCCTATGTCTATTATGATGTAAATTTCCTTCATTTTGCTAAAATTAGTGCAAATCATTTCATATTTACCTTAGCTTTGTTGTTTGTGTATGCTGCTTTGTCATTCAATATTTTAGTTACTTCGTTAGCTTTTCGTTTGCGTAAATTATTGGTCAAGATAGTACCTACAGAGTGGTCGAAAAGTAATCTTACACAGAGCAGCAGTAGATTATTGGCTACAAAACATTACGATTTAGCAAACTTATCCTAGCAAAATTAAAGTACAGGGCGTTAAAATAAGAAATGAAAATTAGATTTTTCTTGTTATTTAGAAATGTGTTTGAAGTATTGTCTTCAAATTTGGTACAGACAAAATTTTAATGGCGGTTACAAATAATTTATTCCCATTTTTCCTCTAGTGGTTAAACGGCGCTGTTTGCGTTACCTTGTAAGGTTTAATAGTTACCCCTCTTTAAGCGTTACTAGTAAACTATTGATTGCACAAAATAGTATCCTCTTTTAGTGAATTTTCGTAGAAAAAAATCAATAATGAGGAGATCTAGATTTTTAATTTTGAAAACAATTCTTCAATTGCCCCTCTGAAACACGCACCAGTTTTTCCTGAAAATTTCTGGTTTAGCTTTCAAAAAATGTTAGTATCTCCTACAATAACAGACTTATGACAATCAGATCAAGTAGACAGGTTTACATTATGAAAAGTATGTTACTTACTAAAACTTAGGTCTCTAAATAAAAAGAAAAATAAGTTATAGGCATTTGTAAAAAAATTGGGTACCGCTGCTGATCAGAGAATAGCACATAACCAAAATATTTTCTATGGTTAAAACAAGCTACTGAATATTACAGATAAGGATTTTGTTTTCTTGGCGCAAAAGTTAACAAGTATCAGAAAAATTACTTTAAAAATCTTTGTGTGTGCCGTTTCTTATTAGATTTGGCAGGTACCTTTTTGTGTAAGTTTTCCTGCAAACTGTTGTGTTTTCTTTCGGAAAAGTTTTGTATCTGCGAAAAAGCTTTGATAACCAAATTGGTACGTAGGTTCACGTTATAAAAAATAAACTATATATCAAAAGTTAGACCTATATGTTACAAAAAAGAAAGTTAAAAGAATTTAACAAAAAAATGTGTGATGTCAGATCATTTATATGAAAATTTGCTACCATAACGCACTTGCTGCGTCCAGGCTTTTTCTTATATCTATAAATGGCATATTTCGCATATTTGTGAACAAGGTATCCACTAATGGCATAATGGTCAATGTTCTGGTATGTATTGGCCTCAGCTGCATAGACTCTCCAGCCCGTGGTGGTTTTGTTATTTGGGCTACACCTTTCAAGGTGTGTCTAGAACATTTCTATAATAATAATAATAGTAATAACTTTATTCGTCCGTAGACTATTATACAAAGTGTAGAACATGTCAAACTATATAAAAACAAATACTACAACAGCAGTACAAAACACTTGCATACACAGCCAACATGGCAAAAGGCCAACTCTAATATGAAAACATAAAATACAAAATATAAAACATAAGGTGTGTGGTACAACGTTAAAACAGTATATGTTCACAGGTGATTAGCTACACTCCCACAAAAACAAACCAACTCTTCTAATGAATAGAAATCATTATCCAGCATCAGTTTACTAATCACTCTCTTAAACTGCTTAAAAGATTGTATATTCTTTATCTTGTCTGGTAGCATATTATGCAGTTTTATTCCTAGATAATATGGAGATCTTTGGTATACCACAAGTTGTGGTAATGGCAACACCAAATCAGCACTGCGTGTATTATAACCGTGTACAGCACGATTTGTTATTAGTTTGTGCTTAATTTTATAATTGGAACAAAGCAACTCTAGAATATATATACAAGGCAGTGTCATAATGCGAAACTCCACGAAGGGAGGCTTGCAGGAACTTAAACGCGAGGCAAAGAGCATGCACTTAACAATTTTTTTCTAAATAATGAAAACGTTTGCCAGCATTGGCGATGAACCCCAAAAGATCACGCCAAAAGACAACCCGGAGAAGACGCATTCGTTGTATATATATTTTATCTGCTCAAGGCCCACGATAGAACTTAAATTAAAAATGACGTGAGACGCGGAACCGAGGGCACTCGTCACATAACCACAGTGAATGTCCCAGCGAAGGTTGCTCTGCAGATGAATGCCAAGAAATTTTAGGGTAGCAAGTTTTCGCAATGTTTCGCCTCCCTTCCTCAAAACCGAGGGCAGGCCAGATCCTCCACGCCCAGCATGAAATCTCACGTAGCCTGTCTTGTCAATATTAACGAGACGTCTGTTCTGCAAAAACCAACGTGACAGGCTATCCAAGGCAGCATTGGACTGGGTCTCAATTTTATCCGGATTAGCTGTAATAAAAATGGTAGTCGTCGGCATACATAACGACGTTCGGTAATGCAACCAGATCCTTTACGTAAACACTAAACAATACTGGGCCAATATAGAAACCTGTGGGACTCCGTACTTGTCTGAAATTGTCTTCTATCTACTACCATAGAGTCCGTCATCACCAGAAGACATCTCAATAAATTGACTTCTGTTAGAGAGCTAGGACTCGAACCAAGCCACAGCTATACCCCTTACACAATAGTCCGCTAATTTAGACAACGCTATCGAATGCCCTGTTGAGGTCACAAAGTACCCCAACAGGTCATCCCTTAGCATTGACCCACCCTAGAATGTTCTCGTCAAACTTATATATCGCATCTATAACATCATTATTTTTCCTAGACCCATGTTGATTTGGATTCAATATTTCAAGCTTATCCAAAAAAGAGGCCAGTCTCCCCAACATGGCCAGCTCCAGGACTTTGGAGAAGGTTTTTTTTTACTATAGTGTCCTCTCTATCATTTTTAGTAGGTGTTGGGTCACTTTTTTTGTACAAGACAATGCCCCTACATTTTTATACAATTTTGGAAACACACCATGATGAAGCGACCGACATCACCAAAAAAGGTGAACTTCCATCCGCCCCACAAGACTTCTTGTTTTTTAGCTTCATAATAATATTATATATTTAATTCTCCGAGAATAGGATCAGAAACATGCCTGGCGAGAAAGATTCGCGAGAACCCAGCCCAGTGACAGGAATGGCATTCAATTGTTCCTCAACATAATCGATAAAAAATTCATTAAAAGCATTTGCACCCTGGGGGAGATCGGCGATTAAATGATTTTTGTAGTTTATACTTATGCTGCAATTGCGATTCAATTTACAGCTCTTACTGAAAAGACAATTTATAATTTACCAAGCTGCTTTCGATTTATTATCTGATTCCTCAATTTCTTGGTTGTAAAAATTTCTTTTGGTTTCCAAAATTAATAGCCTATGGGCCCTTTTTGCTTCAATGTAAGTCTCTTTCTACAACAGGTCATGCCTCTGCATATCGAATAGTAGTCTTAGGCTGTCGCCCGAAAGCCTGACATGTTGTTTTACCCAGGATTTATCTGCCATAGAAGTGATCCGTTCTAAAGAAAAATGCAACTGAAAATAAAACAAAAACAACTCATTAAACTTAGAAAATTGGTTTTCAATATCCGGTTCGTCATAAATGCCCTTCCACTCTTCTTCCGCCAAGGAGCTCGCAAACGACAATCTCCTACTTTCTGCAAAAGACCTTATAAATCTTGTAGTATCTTTATTACTACTTTTTGAACAATTAGGTAGCTTAACTAGAATTGCCTCGTGGTCAGATAACGCACTATTTTGACGGCGCATATGTTAATTCCATTAACTCATACCATGCTAAAATAGAGGTATTATAAAAGGATAAGGATAGTAACACAACATAGGAAAATAATTTAACTCTTCTCTCCTCGGTGCGTCGGCGGGGTATAACACATTCGAAAGATGCCGCTGGACCAGAGAAACATATTACTAGGATAACAGTGGGATACATTTAACACGTAACACATCATAATAGGTGTAGAATATTTTCAAATTTTTTATTTATTTTTTGTCAAATTTTTTGCCCTTTGTTTTTAAGAAAATGTCTTACTGTTTGAATGACTTCTATGTAGTCTGAGAATAGTACTTGATCTAAATGGATTGGTGCGTTTATTTTAAGGTTAACCAAATTATTATATAAGTGACTCGAGAGACCCGAATGTCTCTCACATCAGAAAAAATATATGTTCGAGACTTCCCACCTCTCCACAACTGCACAAATTATTCTCCTTGACATTTACTCTATATAAATGCGTGGGAATTGCACAATGTCCACTCCTTGCTCTTGATATGGTAGTTATTGTCCATCGGTTTAATTTCGTTCAGACAGATATATCTCGGAAATATTTTTTTAAATCACAGAAAATTGTGCGAATGGCAACCTGCCGCAGCCATATACTGCCCTAAGAACTAACTAACGGTTTAATTTCAACTTATGAAATCAAGGAGTATTGGGGGGACATTTATAGTATGAATAATATGTTTTTACCTTATGGGCTCCTTGAATTTTCCAATGTCTTTTTCTATTTAACCATGACATTCACTTTTAATTTAGACAAAATTTCCCTGTAATCCATTTTATGATTATTCTGCTACTATAGTCCCTTCCTATTGTAGCTAATTTATCTGTTTCGTGATTACAGCGAATATTTGTGTGACTTGAGATCCATGATAAGGTGATATTTACGTTGTTAGAGCGAAATTCTAAAATTATTTTTCGTATCTCTAGAGTGATTGGATCATTTTTAGTTACTATGCCATTTATACATATCCGACTCAAGACGCTCATTGAATTAATGAATATGATAAAATCCGAACAGATGTCACTTGTTTTTAGTATTATTAAAGCTTCTAGAATAGCAATATTTTCGGCATTGCAAATAGACATGGGTTCTTTATTTTCTTAGCAGTGTTCAAATTAAGCAGAGAGCTATATATTTCTATTTCCATGTGTCCCGTTGATGGAGCCAACGAAGCATCAGTGAAGATTAATAGGTAACCCATTGGTTGTTACAGATGTCTGTGAATAGGATGCTGTTAGTTACATTTTTTCCACTTTTGTATATACGTAATTAACGTTACTTAGTTGTATGTATAGCTCATATTTAAAGCAGGGTAGTGTTGAGGATATTTCAATATACGGCCTGTGTACATTTATCAGATCTAACGCTTCAAGTAGGGCTGGAGGGGTTGGATTTCGCCAGAAGGACACATTAATACTATGTTGAGGCCGTAGTTTCTCGATATTCTCTGTAACTGGTTTTTTAGCATTGAGACTGATTTACATAAGACTTTTTGTGCCATCCACATATTTTGAAATTCTAAGGGCATCTTACCTATGTGTCCTAGCAAGATGTTGTGTGGTAGGTGTTGATTTCACGGCTCCCACCACGATCCTTAAGGTCATATAGTGGGTTTTGTTTAACTGATACATATTATTTTTAGATACTTTGTGTAGAAACTGCCATGCATTAAGTAGATGACACTTAACAATGGATTTATAAAAGGTTAAAACTACCATAGGATCTGCACCCTACCAGGTTCTGCACAATGCCTTTATTATATTAATCACTCTTAAGGCCTTAAAGCATACTGCATTGATTTGATGATGCTATGCCAGTTTGGTGTCAAAGGTAACCCCTAAATACTGCTGGTTATCTTTCCAGGGTATTATATGGTTATTGACCATAATATAAGGTAGTGAGTCACTAAATCTTCTCCGTGAAAAAAAAAAAAATCTTCGCATTATTAAAGGAAATTGGCAATCGGAGTGTTTCTAGGCATTGTGCAACCCTGCCTAGGGTATCGTTAATTATATGCCATAAATTGTTTACGTTCCTACCATGGGCACTAATACATATAAGATCTGCATACTAAATTAATTGTACATTATTATATGAGCCACTTGATAAGGATATGGTATACAAATTAAATAATAAAGGTGACAGTGGTGATCACTGAGAGAGGCCCCTTGACGTCTGCCCAGGACGAATCACTCGCCCTGATCGTGGGTTTCTAAGAAATATTTTTTGTCAGAAAGTATCTTTTTGATTAAAAGTGCCAATTTTCGAGGACAGTTGATCTCCGCCAACGCTAATGGCATAAGATTCCTAAATGAAATTATAATTATCTTTCGGAGTACAAACTGTGTGCTATGGTTTAACAAAAAAGTGTGTAAATAAATTCACATTTTTGTTAATAAGCAAAAGTAAATATGCATTGTCATCGTGTTTACTATAATCAGTTTTAATTATGAAAACACCAGCTTTATCTGTTACATACTATTTGCAAATATTGTTGTCTAGAAATTATTGATTCAAAAACATGCGACAACGAAATTAGGTATAATGTACAAGGAAGCGAGTTTTGTAAAAAAATCACAAGAAGCTTTTTTTATGATATACCTATGTGTCTTTGACATCACGAACTTGATTGCTGTGCCACTAGATGCGTATTTACTCGCTTCTTGAATAGTTGGAGATTAAAGGTCTTAGGAAATATGTCTGCCGGAAGGGCATTTCAAAGCTTGGATGCTCTATAGTGGGCAGGAGAATTTTGTAATAAAATTACAAAGTTGGCTCACCCTGAAACCAGCTAGCAACCACCATCCTAAATTTTATCTTACAGTAGCACAGATGATATTTTGGCCGGTCGTCACTGTATATGAGTAGGACCCTCTTTTCTGGGCGCTATTTTGGAAACCGGCGGATGCCAATATTTGATTGTTCGTACCTTGGAGACCACTCAACGTAAAAACTGGATATTGGCATCTAACTATATGTTTTTAGGGACAAGAAATTCAAAAAAGTAATTAATTTATCCACATACAGTGGTGTGGCTAGGTGAACAAGGGCCCTGGTGCAAAAAAATGTACTAAACTGTTTAGTGAGTGAAGATCGGAACCTGTGATGAGCACTGATAGGTACAATTTGGAGAACCCAATTCATCACAATACAGTTTTTTGACCCGACGATCATTTCGCTAACAAAGTTAGCGTCATCAAGGGGATGAGTAAACTGCTCATCCCCTTGATGACGCTAACTTTGTTAGCAAAACGATCGTCGGGTCAAAAAACTGTATTGTGATGAATTGGGTTCTCCAAATTGTACTTAAACTGTTTAGGTTTTATCAAATCAATATATATATATATATATATATATATATATATATATATATATATATATATATATATATATGTATATATATATATATATATATATATATATTATTTTTATTATTATTTATTGAACCAAACAAATAAAAAGTTCAACAAGATATTCGCCTAAGTCAGAGACTTGTTGGCGTTGTGTCTGGAGTGATATACATTTCTCTAAATACATAGTAACTAAGATACATAAATATCACACTATGTTACGCACTAAGGCTAAATCAAGATTCAAACTAAAACTAACTTAAGAAACCTACACAAACAAAATTCAAACAAACAAAAAATATATAAACAACCACTGTTGCCGAGGCATCCAGAACGAATTCAATAAAAATGTAACCGACCTCAGATATAAAATTCATTTTACACACCCACACGCGGTCACCTACATACCCCCACACACTCCGGCGCTCTTGCACCCACGCACGCAAACCTCAACACGGCACGGACAAATACCAGCCGCCGAAACATCTTGTATTCACACACAAACACATGGACCACCCTACAGACACGCAATCCTAAAAGAAAGGAAAATACCCCAACAAACAAAACATACAAAACAAAACCTTTACAAATGCAACTATAGATTTGCATCGACCATTCCATGAATCGTGTCCCGAGATGTACCGATAATCCATTCCTTCAATCTCTGCTTGAACTTCCTCACAGTGCATAGTTTTCTGATCACAATTGGAATCGAATTGTAAACTCTTGTACTTAGATAAGTATAAGAGCGCTGCGTCACTGTTTTCTTTACTCTCTCTGTCTTAGAAGCGTGGATACTGTGCCGAGTTTCATACTTATGGTCTACCTTTTGTAACTCATGCGGATGAAGGTACTGATGCACAGCTAGACCAAAGCAAAATAACTGTCTTATGTCCAAATGACCGGTTTCAGCATACAGAAGTTTGGTAGAGTACCTATATTCCTTATTATAAATCAATTTTATTATAAAGTTTTTAAGTATTTGCAGATGTTCCGTGTGACATTTTGCTGCTCCGCCCCAAACCAAAATACCATAACGCAAATGACTCTCTATTAATGACTAGTACAGTATTTTCAGATGGCATATGTTAAGCATTTGTTTTATGACTTTAGACTTGACCATCATAAAACGAATTCTTTGAATCAGGTTAAGTATGTGTTGGTCCCATCTCATGTGAGAGTCAATAGTTACACCCAAATATAACACTTTGGTCACACTCCTTATAACAACCTGTGCGTCAATGCTAAGTGTCTCATAAAATAGCAAGTGGCTTTCGTAACTAGCAAAGGGAATAAAAACAGTCTTTGACATATTTACCGTTAACAGTCTACCTCGAAACCATTCCAATATACCTTTCAAATCTCTTTCAACGGTCAATTTTAACAGATTCCACGATTTTGCACTATAAAATATTGCGGTATCATCCGCGTATCCAACAATCTTCCCCACTGTCTCAACACAGAAAAGATCATTAATATATATATATATATATATATATATATATATATATATATATATATATATATATATATATATATATATATATATATATATATATATATATATATAAATACTTCAAAGGTGCAAAGCTACTTTATCATAATTATCATCAGCTCCTAATCGTGCCCTGCGGGGCACAGCAAAGCTACTTACTATACGTATGTTCATGGGTGTGTGCTGTGAGCTTTAGTGATCGCTTAGGTTCTACAGGTGAAGAGTTTAGGAACGTATACTTGCATTATTAATATTTGTATTGATATGAAGCAATAAAACCAAGTAAATCAAGAGGTTTATGTACGTATCTATGTAAAATACTTTATTGTACACAAAACATTGAAAGCATTTTATATACAGATGTCATGTCAAAGGCAAACCTATCCCTAAGGGACCTCTTCTAGTTATTATATGAAAGTCGGACCTACCAACTATAATGATGTGTATACTGACAACAAAATAACAATTTAGTTTATAATCTTTTCGTAGCCTTAGTTTTTGCAAAAGTACGAGCTTCAACGACTTCGGTTAAATCTAGGCTTTATGCGCCTTTGTTTTCGATTGCTATTATCGATAAATGTCGGAGTCTAGTTTTATTAAATAATTTTTTAATATTTTTTTATATTTCAACAACACAGCACGAGGGCTTACAGCCTAAATACTATCGTACCGTGGGTGTCGACAAGGAGAAAAGAGGCAACTTGTTAATTCTGGACCTGAAGGTTTGGGGGTTCGGAAGAGAAGGAAAAGCATATGCCGGCAAGGAATTTCACAACTTGGAAGTCCTCTGGACTAAAGAGCGGGCATAACAAGATGTTCTATGTCTGGTGACCTGGACAGTTAAAGGGTGCATTTGATCTGTTCCCCTGGTAGATCTGTTGGGGACAGCAGGTGGAGGAACTATGAAAGAAAGCGCCTCTGAGCAGTGCCCCTGCAGATATCTATAAAAGAGAGAGAGAGAGAGAGAGAGGTCACCAACGGCACGTCGGTGGGCAAGGGATGTCAGCCTTTGGGTGAGAGTAGGGTCATCTATGACTCTCTAGCTCTCTTCTGAATGGAGTCCAGGATAGCGAGTGTAGAAGCGGCAGCAGTACCCCAGATGTGGGAGCAGTATTCGAGGTTTGGTCTTATTTGTGAAGTATATAAAGTATAGAGATTAGCTGGTGAAAAGTATTTGCGAGCCAGGAAGAGGAAACCTAATTTTTTAGCAGCCGCTTCTGCAATTGATGTGACATGAAGAGGAAACCTAATTTCTTATGGCGAGAAATTACAATAAGGCAGCAATTGCATGCAGTCAGTTGAACGTATAATGAGAGGTAACTGTGAAGATGATATGGATATAGATTAACTATTTGAAAATTCTTGTAATAGCGCTCACCCGTACCAATTAATCAGAAGACCCAGTTCTAGATGAAAATAATGACGATCTCTCTGAAGCTGATAATAAAGGTGAAAATGTGGCACTACGAAATGAGGACATGAACAGAGATATTGGCGAGCAATGGACAGATACTGACGTGGAACCAAGTTTGCATAGATTCATCGGATAAGGAGGTTTAAAAATAAATAACTTGCCAAGTTTGACAACTCAGAACCTCCAGATTTTTTTTTCGCTTATATTTGATATGCAACTTGGTGTGCTGATGAAATATATAAATATTCTAGCGAATTGATAGAATAAGACAATTGTTTCAAAGAATATCATGTTAGCAAGTAGTCATTTGATACCTAAATATATATACAGGCTGTCCGGAAATTGTGAGCAAAAAATTCAGGGGGTTACTCTACTCAAAGAATTATTGCCCCTAGTTCCTATAATAGTTTTTCGAAAACTCGAAAATAACGGAGTTATAGGGTGCCAAAAAAATATTTTTTTTCAAATTTTTGTCGATAACTTTTTTGGTCGTGCATCGATTCTTTTCAAATTTGGTGCACACATATATAATATCACTCTGTATTTATGTTAAAAATGTACATGGATCTATCTAAATTTAAAGGCCTAGGCTGCCATTGAGCTACATATAAGGACTCATAAGTTTTTTGCTTGAATCTTTATCTCAAATCTAACAATACACGATTGAAGGGAATTCTAAAATCTTAAAAAAAAGATCATCTGGTTGCATCACGATAAAACTAACCGTTTTCGAGAAAAATGTTCTTCAAAATTTTTGCTGGTATTGATTAAATACGAAATCACTTCATGCAAATGTCAATGTTAATAGCGTGTGCCTTGAAAACAGTCGCGGTAATTGCCTCGGGAAAAATATGTCACATGTTTTGACAAATAAAGTGTTATATTTTTATTATTATTACTACTATAAAATTATCAGCAATAACGATTTTACAGGGCCTCATTTTTTGATTACTTACTAGAACTTGCAACATTTAAACATTATAACAATTATTTATTAAAAATCATGACAATTAAATATTATAACAAGGTTTCAAAGTGATGTCCTTCCATCTCAACACATAAATCAATTCTTCTAAGGAAATTACGTCGAACTCTAGCGAATATTCCGTTTTTTTTTGCCTGGTTATCTCACAGTTATCAATAATTCTTTGCCTGAGATCTTCAACGTTTTGAATTGGAGTTTGTATTCAAGAGTTTTAGGTAACACAAAAAGAAAAAATTCATTGGGTTCAAATCAGCCGATCTAGGAGCCCACTGCACGAACCCACCGCGTCCTATCCATCTCTCAGCAAATGTTTCATTAAGAAATTCCCTCACCGCTGTACTAATATGTGGCGGCGCGCCGTCCTGCAACAGCCACATTGCATTTCTTGATTGGAGGGGTACATCATCCAATAGAGTGGATAACTGGTTTCTTAAAAAAATTAAGTATATGTCACGGTTGAGTCTTTGAGGGAAGAAATGTGGCCCAATTAAGCGGTCTCCTAAAATTCCCGCCCACACATTAACAGAAAACTTATTCTGGAAACCGCGTTCTATCGCCAAGTGAGGATTCTCATTAGACCAATAGTGCTCATTATGAAGGTTGATCAAACCATCATGTCCAAATCCAGCTTCATCTGTGAAGAGAAGCGATGATATAAAATTGTGATCGTTGTTATGTAGATTTCGAATTATATTGCACAAATTCACGCGAGCTTCCGGATCTTCAGGAGATAAAGCTTGAACTTTCTGCTAATGGTAAGGATGAAAAAGCCGCTCCTTGAGAATTTCATTCACAGCACTTTTCGAGATACTCTCCTGAGTAGATACTAGTCGTACACTTAACTTGGGATTATTCGCGATTGCATTTAATACACGGACTTCTGCTCCAGGAGTTCGAGTATTTCGCTGACGGCCAACATCTCGAAATGTACTTCTAAATGATCCGAATTTTCCCACTCTTCGATGGATATTACTGAACATTCGGGATTGTGGTACCCTTCTATTTGGAAATGCTTCAGCATACAAACGTCTTGTAGCAAGGGCATTGCCGCCAGCTATACCATAATAATAATAATGCATGTCACGTAGTTCAACGTAAGAATAATAATTATTTTTCATCGTATTTTATAATTAATCTCAATCTCAACTATTCCGCAAGTAAAATTATAACAAACTATTATCTGTCAAAACTAACGCAACATGATCTTGTTGACAGAGAGTGTTTTCAAAGCACGCTCCGTTAATATTGAAAATGAGATTAGGTGATTTCGTATTCAATCATACCAGTAAATTTTTAAGAACGTTTTTCTCGAAAACGGTTAGTTTTATCGTGATGCAACAAGATGAACTTTTTGTATAATTTTATAATTCCCTTTAATCGTGTATTGTTAGATTTGAGATAAAGATTCAAGAAAAAAAGTTATGAGTCCTTATCTGTTGGTCAAGGGCAGCTTCGGCATTTAAATTTAGATAGATCCCTGTATTTTTGTAAGTATTGTATATTTTTGTCTGTTGTCATACATATGACAAATGGGCCAATGTAGTAAATTCATTCTTCCAGATCAAAGTCACACATATATAAAAGTTAATAATTAGCCAGTTTTAACCTTATAATACCCTAAACATCCACACATCTACAATCAAACTTTAATATTGTCTCCAAAATCAACTTACAACGACATGGTCTGTTAGGTATGTTTTACTTAACCCCTTTTGGCAACGAACGTGTTAATTACAATGATAGACTATATGAGATAAAGGAATGTTTACTTCTACGTGAATTGTATATAAATATTGTTGAGATTAATTTACTCCTCATTCATTATCATTTGTATGTTTGTCAGAATATAATATTGTATTTATATACCTATATAAATGGTATGTGCCCATTTAAGTAATTATATATGCATGAGTCCTTGTACAGTCTTCTACGTGTTTGTTTTGTTACATTATTATATTAATTTCATTAGCGTGCGATTAAATTTTGCTACACAGTAAAAATAATATTAAAGGAAATCACTATCATTATAGAGTCTAAAGGCTCTGTAGTCGCAACCATGTTTCATGATTTGTTGTCTCCATCAGCTCTCTATATTTTATTATAACTTTCATACTTCATCGATAGCGTTACGTTATCCAGAAGTATTGTCCTTGGTCCTCTTCTCTTTTTTTCGAGTATGTGCTCTTCAAATAATGTTGTCAGAAGGTATTATGCCTCAGAATATGTCCAATAAATTTTGCCCTTCTCCCCTCAATTCCATCAAGCATACACTACTATACTCCATACGTACAACTTTATGAACTTCTTCTTCAGTTATAAGTTATAAAGTTTATTAGTGAGAAAATTTTGCCTTTTGAATGCTTGTTTTGCTATGGCGTTCCTGGTGCTCAGATCTTTACTAGATTTACTTTCGTGGCAAACTCAGCATCCTTCAGAATTCTTTTTCCGTTTCGTCTACCACTGCTGCCATATGCGTACACTATGCAATGAAACCGTTGTCCACTTATATTTATTCCTTCTGTATTTTTCTTCAGCCCATTTATTGAATAAACTAAATAACAACGGCCATAATGGGCATTATTGTCGAGCATCATTCCTTATTTTAGATTCGATATTATATCCGCTAATACATAGCGCGCCTATCCCTCCAGTCCAGTCCAGCTCTTCTAGTGAATTTTCTTTAAAAAATTCACGAATGAAGAGATCCCGACTTTAATTTTTTTTTAATTTCTTCAAAAGAACGCAAACTAGGACCCCTAGAATCCACATCCGGGGTTTCAATATATATATATATATATATATATATATATATATATATATATATATATATATATATATATATATATATATATATATATATATATATATATATGTATGTATGTATGTATGTATGTATCACACCAATGAACGAAAAAATAAGAGGCCGATTTTGATTGAATTTGGTGAGTACCTTCCTTTTGCAAGTGGCTTGGATAAGTTCGTTAGCTAGGAAAATCAGCACAGGTTTTCCCGGAACTTTTTGTGTTTTCTTTCGGAAAAAAAAATATATTTCCGGAGATCACAAAGTAAGGGCAACCATATTTGCTACGGGTATTTGTATTATAAATAGTGGCCCATGCATCAGAAATTTAGGTCTGTAAGTCAAAAGACAAAAAAGTTATAGGCATTTAAAGAAAATAAATTTGGGGTTTTCCTCGAAACGTCAAAGTCGCGATTTGAAACGTCAAAGTTCGTAAATTTAGGCAAAGAACCTGAAACAAATGCGGACTATGTAAATGAATTGCCACAAGAAGAGTGTTGGGATTTTCTCAAAACATCAAAGTGCGATTTGAAACGTCAAAATTCGCAACATTTAGCCAAAGAACCTGAGACAAATACGGACTATGTAAAGAAATTGCCACAAGAAGAGTGTTCTACACAGACTTAACTTTCAGCTTCAACCGCCATTTTCCTTCATTTCACTAAAATATTTATAGAAAATTCATTTCAAATAGACCCTTTCTCTGATGCTTTGGCTGTAGGTTTAGGTAAGTTTATGCTTTGGCTGTAGGTTTAGTTAAGTTTATGGTTTAACGGTCTATAATTTTTAGATACTTTTCGTAGAAAAAATTCGTAAATGAGGAGACCGCGACTTTTCAATTTTAAAAAGATTTCTTCAAATGAGCGTAAACTAGGCCCCCTAGAATCCATATCCGGGTTTACTTTCCGTTTTTATCTGTCCATATATACAAGGTGACGCATTTATACGGTAAAGCTCAATATAATTGTTATTATACAAGATACGAGAAAAAATTTTATACGTTGATTATGGGGTTGCTTAAGCTGCATCTTATAAAAATACTGTTACAATCACGCGATGGTCCATAAGTCGTTGGTGATCCCTATAATTGTTTTTTTCGAACGCCCTTATATTATTACATTTTTGAATCTTCATTATATGAAATTATATAATTATATTTTTTAATCTACATTACGGAATGTTTTTCACAGATCTATAAAAGCAATAGAGATATATGCATTTTTCGCAAATATCCTTTTTCCTATTGCTTTAAGTACTTTTCCAGTTCTTCGTACAGGTTTAAATCCGAACTGGTTTTTGTTCAAGCAAATATCAAGTTTGCTTTTTATTCTATTTGTTATTATGATTAGCAGAATATTTGCCAGATGACGTTGTAAACTTATTGTCTTGTGCTGATTGAATTTTACCGCGTTCCCCGTTTTTTAAATAGTAATACTTTACCTCTTTAGAAACTCACTGGGCAGGTCTCCTCATTTATAACATTTGTCAATCAGCTGTAAATGGTTTTCTTTCCTTTAGTTACCGGAATGTTTGGGAAGTTACTATACACCAAATTTTTTCCTTGCCTAAATTCCTTAAGGTGGCCCAGTTCATCTGGGTGTATCATTTACATTTCTTGTTGACAATAAGTTTCCTTTCCGTGATAAAGCTCTTAAGATATGCTATCCAGTACTTAACAATATCTTTACTCCCCTGGTAATAAAATTACATCGTTGTCGTACATCATTTTACTTTTTGTTCCTGGTTTATATTGTAGCGTTCGTATTTGTTTTTAAGCTCAATCCCACCATACCTTCTTCATGTAATTTTCGGCTTCTCCCCAATTTCTTTGCAGCTATACTACTTTTGTCTTCCTACATATCTTTGATCATATTTTAAATTTGTTTATACTTGCTTGCTTCTTCCTTCCTGATTTTTCCGTTCTCTCCATGTTACTTTTTTGTATTAATATTAGTATTTCTCTTGTAATCCACGGTTAACTTGGTTTCAGAATCCTCTTGCCCAGTACTTTTTCTCAGCTACATTTAAAGCGCTTTTTATGGCTGTCTATGCAGATATTTCAGCGTTAGGATTTTCTGGATCTTTTGTTTTTTGTAAATTACCTTTTCGTGTTGTATTTCTTTTATAATATATTAATGTGCCATCTCGCGAGCTTAACATCATATACTATAGAACATGTTTTTAAACGTAAAATATGGCAACTAAACAGTTTTTCCATAAATACGAAAAAAAATAACAATCAAGAAAATGAGCACATGTAAAACAGCCTGGGCTTACCGGGATATCTAAAGTTAATTTGGTGGTTATCCATAATATAGTGTTGCAACAAGAATAAGTGATCGTCGAGTGTATTGCTTTTATGTATTAAAAATATAGAAAACTTTATGTTCTAATTGAATTCCTAAAGCTATGTCAGTAAGAAGAAGGATCCTTACTGGAGGACTCACAGTACCATATGCAGCTTTGAGCCAATTACTCTTCTTTTGTTCTCAACCGTACAATTAGTGATTAAGGTAGGTAACGGATGTAAGTTAAGAAAACGCTGGACGCAGCAAGTGCGTTATGGTAGTGAATTTTCATAAAAATGTTTTTATTGCAAATATGTGTGTTTTCTTTTTATTTAAAAAAGCAGGCATCAATTTTGGTTACCAGTATAACCTATATAGTAAGAATAATATGCCATGTTTCATAAAAATAACTTTATTGTGTGAAAATGTACAAAAATTTCCAAAAGTAAACTTAAAGTGTTTTCTTGGTCAACCTTATAGGTTAATAGCAAATTGGGATATCCAAATATGAAGCATTTGATCTAAATTCGCTACCATAACGCACTTGTTGCATCCAGAATTTTTTTTCTTACAAACATGCATTATATTTCGATGGAAAATGCAAAAATGCAATAACATAAGGCGTGTTTGATTAAAAAAAAAGGAAAATTTGTATCACCAACGACTTATGGGCCAGCCTGTGATTGTAGAAATATTTTTTTAAGATGTAGCTCAAGACACCCTATAATTAATGTATAAAGATTTTTTCATATCTTGTATAATAACGGATCTATTGAGCCTTATTGATTTTTTACGAAAATTCGACAAAAATTATATACCATTAAACGATAAACTCTATAGCTAAGACTACTGCCAAGCATCAGAGGAAGGGTCTATTTGAAAAGAATTTTCTGGAAACCTTTTAGTATAATGAAGGATCATGACGGTTGAATCTAAGACTTCAGGGTTTGTAAAACATCCTTCTTGAGAAATTTGATTCCCATAGCCCGTACTAGATTCAAGTTATTTGCCTAAATGTTGCCGATTTTGACGTTTTAAATCGCAACTTTGGCGTTTTGAGGAAAACCCCAATTTATTTTTCTTTAAATGCCTATAACTTTTTTGTATTTTGACCTACATAGCCAAATTTTGGTAGATAACTTATCTATAAGCATGGTAATCCGCGTATCAAATTTAATTGCCCTTACTTTGTTAATTTCTGAGATATGATTTTTTTTTCGAAAGAAAACCTAAAATTTTTCAGGAAAACCTTGGCAGATTTTCCTGGCTAACGAACTTATCCAAACCATTTGCAAAAGAAATTTATTCACTAAATTTAATCAAGATCCGACCATTATTTTTTGAGTTATCAGTGTGATACCTATAAAAATAAATAAATAAGTAAATAAATAAATAATATATATATATATATATATATATATATATATATATATATATATATATATATATATATATATATATATATATATATATATATATACATGTAAAAATTGAAACTGACCCCGGATATGTGTTCTGGGGGGCCCTAATTAGCGCTCATTTGAAGGAATTTTTTCAAAATTCAAAAGTCTGGATCTCCTCAATAGTGAATTTTTATAAGAAAATTCACTAATACGGTGAAAGGAATTTTAATGAGTAGGTATGTTTCTTTCAAATGGTTATCATACGCTATGTTGATTATGTAACCGATATCTGCTTTCCAGAGGCTATTTTTATTAATGTGCGGTAATAGGTAAATCAAAAACACGCGACTGGTAAATAAATAATAACTGTAATAAACCTAAAAACATAATTTTTCTGCAAACGCAATAATGATACAACAACAATACATATCTCGTGATGTTATGCTGAAGTTTTTATTTCTGCGCGATAAATTCATCAGGCAATGTTGTCAGGTAACACCTACATTCGTAAATTTAAAAGCGCGTTTCAATAAAAATAGTATATATATATATATATATATATATATATATATATATATATATATATATATATATATATATATACATATATATATATATATATATATATATATATATATATATATATATATATATATATATATATATATATATATACAGAGTGGCGCATTGAAAACGAAACAGACCAATTTACGTCCGGAGAATTTTTTTTTTAAGAAACGCTGAAACACGTCAATTTTAATATTGAGGGGGACATAAAACTCAACTTTGTCACATCAACCCCTTAAGGGTGGTGATAACAACCCTTA
The DNA here is from genome assembly GCA_964006375.1 of Tillus elongatus. Classification (NCBI taxonomy): domain Eukaryota; kingdom Metazoa; phylum Arthropoda; class Insecta; order Coleoptera; family Cleridae; genus Tillus; species Tillus elongatus. The sequence goes on along the minus strand of OZ023263.1, from coordinate 35,627,829 downwards.
TATTTTAAATAAGGAACATGGGTTGAGTGTTTTGAAAGCTCTTTCTTTTCTGAATTCAGCAGACTAATTTTTTTGTAAGTTTTATCAACTCGTTTAAAAATTTAATTTGTGATAAGAAATGCACTACTTAGTCAATTTTTCGTTAAAAAAACTAAAAAAAAACAAAACCAAACGTTAAAAATGTTTATTCAGTTAAGTAAGTGTTCAAATTGTTGACTACCAGCTTCCATACAAAAGTACAAATTTTGTTCAAAACGAGCTCTGACATTCTGGAGCATTTGTGGAGTTATTAGACGGCATTCTTCAACAATGTGTCGTCGTAATTCTTCCAGAGACTCCGGTTCTGTTGCGTAAATTCTACTATTTAAATGGCCCCATAGAAATAAGTCTAAAGAAGTTAAATCCGGTGATCTAGGGGGCCACTCAATAGCACCTCTACGCCCAATCCGTTGCTCTGGAAACTTTCTGTTCAAAAACTCCCTAACACGTTGTGAAAAATGCGGAGGAGCTTCATCTTTGTTGAAACACTAATTGAGTTTCTTGAGAGCGATCATCATTTTCAACAATGTCAATTAGTAGAGGGTAAACGATATCTTCTAGTAACTCCAAATACGTTTCGCCACTCAAATTTCTGTCAAGAAAAATTGGTCCGATTGAAGGGTCTCCAAAAATGCCAGTCCAGACATTCAATTTTTGTGGAGTTTGAGTGTGGACTTCGTGAAAATTTCTTGGATTATTATCTGCCCAATAACGACAATTATGACGATTGACTGTAGAGTTTAATAAAAACGTACACTCGTCTAGAAACAGATATTGAACATAAAGTTCCCGTTATCAGCTATTCGTGCAGTCATAACTTCACAAAACTCCAGTCTCCGATCAAAATCATCTTCATTCAATTGTTGTACAAGATGTATTTTATACGGGTGAAATTTATGATGCTTCAATATTCGCTGAATAGTTTTTTCTTTTGATGTTTGAAACAGTGGCCACTTTTCTCGTGCTCAAAGTTGGGTCTGCAGCAATTTGTCCCAAAACTTCAATCTCAGTAGTCTCATTTCTAACCGGAAATTCACGTTCAGGATCCCGTTTTTTGTTGGCTACTAAACCACTTTGTCGAAAATTTGCAACTAACTCCAAAATGTATTTTCTGTTAACATGTCTGATTTGCGGTACGGGTGGCACAGTCATCGTTTTTGAAAAAAAAAGTAATTATTTCAACTCTTTCTTCTACAGAATACACCATTGTGAAATTAATTTTCGGTAAGTACTATCAAGTATCAAACCGACCGATAAACTGAAATCATAAGCCGCATTTCTCTCATTCCGATAAGAAATGTTCTGATAGTCAATTTTTTGTTTACAAACCAACAAAACATTGACTATCAGCACATTTCTTATCGGAATGAGTGAAATGCGTTTTTGCATCTTCAACTGTGAATAATTTTTAAACGAGTTGATAAAACTTCCAGAAAAATTAGTGTGCTGAATTCAGAAAAAGTCTGGACACAACGAATGCGTTATGGTAGTGAATTTTCATAAAAATGTTTTTAATAGCAAATATGTTTTTTTTTAAGAAAGCAGGCATCAAATTTGGTTACCAGTATAACCTATATAGTAGAAACAATGTGCCATGTTTCATCAAAATAACTTTATTTTTTGAAAATGTACAAAAATTCCCGAAAGTAAACTTAAAGTGTTTCCGAACACACTGGTTTCTTGGTCAACCTTATAGGTTAATAGCAAATTAATCTTTTCAAATTTGAAGCATTTAATGAAAATTCGCTACCATAACGCACTTGCTGCGAATTTCTTTTCTTATAAACAGGTTATATATTTCGATGGAAAATGCAAAAATGCAATAACATAAGGCGTGTTCGATTAAAAAAAGGGAAAATTTGAAACACCAACTACTTATGGGCCAGCCTGTAATTGTAGAAATATTTTTTTAAGATGTAGCTCAAGACACCATATAAATGATGTATACATTTTTTTTCGTATCTTGTATAATAACGGATGTATTTAGCTTTATTGGCTTTTACGAAAATCCGACAAAAATTATATACTATTAAACGATAAACTCTATAGCTAAGACTACTGCCAAAGCATCAGATAAAGGGGCTATTTGAAATGCATTTTCTGAAAATATTTTAGTAAAATGAAGGACAATGGCGACTGAAACTAAGACTTCAGGCTTCGTCAAACATTCTCCTTGAGACATTTTTTTTCCATAGCGTATATTAGTTTCAGGTTCTTTGCCTAAATATTACCAATTTTGACGTTTTAAATCGCGCCTTTGACGTTTTGAGGAAAACCCAAATTTATTTTTCTTTAAATGCCTGTAACTTTTTTGTCTTTTAACCTACAGAGCTAAATTTGGTAGGTAACTTACCTATAATGATATAAGCCCGCGTACCACATTTGGTTGCTCTTACTTTGTTAATTCCGGAGATATAATTTTTTTTCGGAGGAAAACACAAAATTTTTGGAGAAAACTTTGGCGGATTTTCCTGGCTAACGAACTTATCCAAGCCACTTGCAAAGGGAAGGTATTCACCAAATTTAATCAAAATCAGCCCATTAGTTTTTGAGTTATCGGTGTGATACACACACACACACACACACACACATATATATATATATATATATATATATATATATATATATATATATATATATATATATATATATATATATACATATATATATGTAAATTAAAAAAAAATTGAAACTGACCCCGGATGTGTGTTCTAGGGTGCCTAATTAGCGCTCATTTGAAGCCTTTATTTTTAAATTCGAAATTCGAGATCTCCTCATTAGTGATTTTTTTAAAGAAAATTCACGAAAACTTCTAATGCACGGCCTACGTAAATTACCTTGTATATTAATTCTTTTTTATTTTTTTTAATTCCTTTTTTTTAATTATTTTTTTCAAACTGGTCTTTACACCTTACTGGGACTGGATACTGATTCAGAGGCCGGCCAGAATCTGTCGCCATTAGACACACAGTCATATTTTGCAAATAAAACGTGTTGTTTTGTTAAGCACATAACAAATTTAAACTTGATACTAGGGCACAGTGAATGGGAGGAAAATAACAACCAATACAATTATTGTACACAATTGTTTATTACAAAGATTTATAAGATTCATAAAAAAATACATATTGATTTGTGTTGGAATATTTTAAATACGCGTTAATATAATTCCTAACCGTTGAGTTTACTTAATATAATTTCAGAAAAGTCACGAAGTCCTTCTTTGTTGGCATCGTAATAAGGCAGATCTTCACACCTCTTTATCCAGGCAGTAATGTTCGAATATTCTTCAGCTTTTACAGGTATAAGCACATTTGACGATGTAATCGAACAAACAAGACAAAAATCAGCTATTGAAAGGAAATCTCCTGCTACCCATTTATTGTTGCTTAGTAAAGTCTCCAGTATTTTGTAAACTTCGTGGACAGCTTTAATTTTATCTTGTGGTACTTCCTTCATACCAAAATATATAATCGGACGCTGAAAATATAAGAACATAGTATTTCTGATTTTTATTATAATTTGCATAAAATGCACAATGTACCCCAATTTTTTTAAATATTTCAACAACACACCACGAGGGCTTACAGCCTAAATACTATCGTACCGTGGGTGTCGACAAGGAGGAAAGAGGCAGCTTGTTAATTCTCGACTTGAAGGTTTGGAGGTTCGGAGGAGAAACATGTGCCGGCAAGGAATTCCACAACTTGGAAGTCCTCGGGACAAAATAGTGGGCATAACAAGATGTTCTATGTCTGGTGACCTGGACAGTAAAAGGGTGCATTCGCTCTGTTCCCCTGGTAGATCTGTTGGGGGCAGCAGGTCGAGGAACTATGGAAGAAAACTCCTCTGACCAGTGCCTGTGAAGATATATATATATATATATATATATATATATATATATATATATATATATATATATATATATATATATATATATATATATATATATAAAGAGAGAGAGAGATGTCACCAACGGCACGTAGGTGGTCAAGGGATGGCAGCCTTTGGGTGAGGGTAGGGTCACCGATAAGACGTATAGCTCTCTTCTGAATGAAGTCCAGGATAGCTAGCGTAGTAGCGGCAGCGGCACCCCAGATGTGGGAGCAGTATTCAAGATTTGCCCTTATTTGTGAAGTATATAAGGTATAGAGATTAGCTGGTGAAAAGTATTTGCGAGCCCGGAAGAGGAAACCTAATTTCTTAGCAGCCGCTTCTGCAATTGATGTGACATGTTGGTGCCAATTGAGATTTCGGTCCACAGAAATGAAGATGACTCATTACTTTGAATAACTTGGTTGTTCATTGTGATGGGTCTCGGGCTGGTGTATCTCTTATGAGATATAAGGCAAGACTGAGATTTGTTGGAGTTGAATTGTACAAGATTTCTACTTCCCCAGTCCAATATTTTTTGGATATCCACAGAGACAGAACCCTCCATGAGTTTGCGATCCTCATCTAATTGGGCTAAAGAGACAGGCTTAGAATATTGTATATTTGAGTGGAGGGTGCTGTCGTCTGCGTAACTGTGTAATTGGGTTGGATGTGCTAGAGAGGAGCTTATTGATGTGGTGAAGAAACAAAGTAGGGACTAAAGCTGAACCTTGAGGGACTCCTGCATTAATTGGATACAGTTTAGAGGAATGGCCATCCACGACAACAGAAATGCTCCGGTTGGAGGAAATTTGCTGTCCAGGTACAGAGTTTTGGTGGTACGCCATAGACCGGAAGTTTAATAAGCAGCGCTGCGTGCTAGACTTGGTCGAATGCTTTGGATATGTCTAGAGCGACAATCTGAGATTCACCGTGTAGTTCCATAGACTTGTTCCAAGAATGGGTGACAAAGGAAAGCAGGTCGGCAATTGATCTCCGCTGACGGAATCCATACCTGCCTGTCGTGGATTATACTATTTTTTAAATAAATATTAGTAATTCGGTGTTTCTATACTTTCCATCACTTTAGAGACGACTGAAAGGAGAAAAATAGGCCTGTAGTTGCTAGTAAGCGCTTTGGTTCCTTTCTTGGGGACGGGTTGTACTCGAGCAGTTTTCCAGTTACTAGGGAACATGCCTCTATTCTAAGATGTCTGAAACAGACGAGTCAGGACAGGAGCAAGTTCTGGTGCGCATTTTTTGAGAACAATTGCTGGAATCTCGTCAAGGCCAGAGGCTTTCCTGGTATTAAGAAAAGAGAGCATCTTTAGAGCCTTTTTAGTTTTGAAATGGATATCCGTCATTTTATTGGCGACATTGGGGACTGTTGGTGGTTGACCATTTGGAGGTCAGTTGATAGTAGATCTGCCGGCGAATAACGAGGCTTAAAGTTCAGCCTTGCCCGGGGCGGTAGACACAATTTCATTCCCTGAAACAAAAGGTGGGAACGTGCTCTAGAAGAAATTGTTCCCAATAGATTTAGCAAGTGTCCAGAAGGGTTTGCTGTCGTTGGTGCTTGGGAGGACTTTGTTTTTGATGTGGTTATTAAACGAGTTTTTTGCCTCAGAAAGAATGCGGACATAGCGGTTTCTTGCGTCGTTAAATGCTTGACGGTTTTCTGGACTGGGATTATGTAGAAGCGTTTTGTGAGCTTTGAGTTTTTCAATGCTGGCCTTGTCACAGGATTTAGAGAACAAGGGCTTTTGAGTGGCTGCAGAGGTTTTCTGTGTACGTGGAATAAATAACTCCATGCCAGTTTGGATAATTTCGGTGACGTTTTGTGAGATATCACAGGGGTCAGGATGAGAGAAGCAGACAGACGCCCATGGCAATGAGGAAAAGTAATCCCGCATTTCATCCCAGTTCGCGGAGTTGTAGTGCCAAACGATACGTGGGTGTGATGACTGTGTGACCTCGGGTTGCATTGCGCAGGAAGCGGTGACCATGCCGTGGTCTGAGCGACCAAGGGGGGCGGTGACTGATGTTTTATAGCATTCAGGTTTTGTAGTAAGAAGGAGATCGAAGGGATTTGAGCTGTGTGTTGGGATGCGAGGAAAGTAAGTAGGTTGCTGAACCATATTGGCTAAAGAATTGCTGACTGCAAAGGCCTCTGCCACTCTCCCTTGTGGATCGGTTTTTGAAGATCCTAGCCATTCCTTATTATGTACATTGAAGTCACCAAGAATAGTGACCTTGGGGGAAGAATATTCAGAAATCAGATGGTCGGTTTTTTCAGAAAGGTAGTCGAAAAGCTGGACAAAGTTTTTGTCAGAAGGTGACCGGTATATTCAACAGATGAATTTAGTTGCAGCCCTGAGAGAGAGTATCATTCAAAGTATGTGTTTTCCTTCAGTTTCTTAATTCGGGAGTCTGGTGCAGTGTAGATTGCTACGGACGTATGCGCACACACCTCCATGCAATCTAAAAGAAGTCAGGAGCTCATACGCGGGAAATTAAGGTGATTAGTGACTATTTTGGCACTGATTTGGGTTTCGGTGTGGAAGAGGAGTTGGGGCCTATTAGCCTGGAGGAAATGGTACACGGAGTTAAGGTTAGAATTTAGGCCACATATATTCGAGCAAGATATGTTAAATCTTGATGCTGGCGCCCCCTGCACACCCCTCTCCCGGAGATCCGAATAGAGGGATATTTAATCTCCGGAATCTTTTGTACAAGGAGGAGCCATTATCATTTTTGTTTGTAAGGGAAACCGACTCATACACCAGAACCGGAAACGTCCGTTGGGATCTCACCGGCCCCTTGATGTAAGCGGTGGTACCTCCTCGGGCGTGAAAAAATCCTTTACTATCACGTGAAGGAAAAGTCCACTACCACCTTCCAATGTTTTTGCAGAGTGATATTTTTAAAGGAGTCTTTCGACATAATTTGACCAAGGCTGATGTTTCTTGTAAGATTTTGTCAATATTTTTAATGTATTGGTTGCTAAATCAGATTTCAACTCGCAGACGTCAATAGAAATGTATTGGAACGAACGAACGAACGTGCAGCAGGTCACGCAGGAGGGGAGGGCACAAGCACACTCCAGAAGCAATTTCTCGATTTCTTTATTTTTCTTCTTTTTTTCAACAAGGCCAGATTTCCCGGAAATTTTCGCTTCGAGAAGTCTCGACCAGACACCCTAGTACCATTTCCCTTGTTGCTTATTGTAACTTAATCTCCTTCAATAATTGAAATATAAATGTTGTATGTATCTTTTGTCATTTAATAAAGCAAAAAAAAAACAAGCAAGTACTTACAGCGATGGAAATTAGAAGTGGAAAAATAGTTCCAGTATCAAAATGTAGCCTTTGGTCCACAATTGCCCTTTTCTCGGGATCTTTAGGATACAGAGAATCATCTTTACCATATTTATTAACCAGGTATGCGTTGATTGCATGAGAATCACAAATTACAAAGTCATCATCCTGTAGAGTTGGAACTGTATGTTGTGGATTTAACTAAAAATAAATGGATAAATAAATAAATAAGGTTCGAATAAAAAAAAACACTTTCAAACCCATTAGGTTAATGCTCATTTAAGAAAATGTTCTCACCATCATTTTTATCGCCCTTTTTATTTAAAATTTAGGCCATGTGTGTATAAAATAACTGTATTTCATATCCATGTTTACTTTTAATATTATTTATTTTATAGCTGCTGTACCAATACATGTGTATATTTCCACTTTTTCGTAGGAAAATACATATTTTAAAATATGCGGAGAATGCAATATACAGGTGTCCGTTAAGTATAGGGCAATATTTCGCGAGCGCACAGACGAGGTTAACAAACAAAAATATCTGGCCCCAAAGGAGCACCTGAAGTTTTACATGTTCTGTTCTAATTTTTAAACAAGCCTGTATATTTTAGTGAAATTTTGTAAGGTACAGCTCATATGGACTAACAAACTCATACTAAAATCATTCTTGTACATTACCAGGCAAACCAGAAATCGCAGTGTCAACATTTGGCAGGTATTATTTCAGGAAACTAAAAACTGATTTTGTAAGTCCTTTGTGCCTTTCTGTTAATAAAGGTACACATCATTTGTTAAAAGAACCCAACCATTTTCTTGAAAACGATTTGTTGTCATTAATTATCCAAATAATTTGGAATACGACAATTAGAGCCACAATGGTTTGCTGTCCTGGACACCAATAGGTAAGTATCACAATTTTTTTTAAAGTCATATAAACGTAACTTATTTATGGAGCCTTGTTCCTATGCTGCATATGCTAACATGCATTTAATTTATGGACGAGCAAAATGCAATTCTCTGAAGGTAAGAAGAATTTATGCTGCAAAATTTAGTAATTGACATTTACCGGATCTTAAAATATTTGTAAGAATTGATCGTAGCCAAAGGAAACAGGTAAGAAGGAAAGCAAAATAAAAAGCCTGGGCGCAGCAAGTGCGTTATGGTAGTGAATTTTCATAGAAATGATCTGGAACAAAATATTTTATTATAACTTTTTTTCTTGTAACATAGAAATCTAAATTTTGGGCTATAGTTTACTTTTTATATCGTAAACCTACCTACCAAATTTGGTTATCGTAGCTTTCTCATTTTTTGAGATACATTTTTTTTCGAATAAAAACTCAAAAGTTTCCCGGAAAACCTCGTCCCATTTTCCTGACTCACGAACTTATCCAATCCATTTACAATAGGAAGGTACGTGCCAAATTTGATCAAAATCGGGCCATTATTGTTTGAGTTATTGGTGTGATATATATATATATATATATATATATATATATATATATATATATATATATATATATATATATATATATATATATATATATATATATATATATATATATATATATATATATATATATATATATATATATTTCAACAACACGCCACGGGGGCTTACAGCCTAAATACTATCGTACCGTGGATGTCGACAAGGAGGAAAGAGGCAACTTGTTAATTCTGGACTTGAAGTTTTGGAGGTTCGGAGGAGAAGGAAAAACATGTGCCGGCAAGGAATTCCACAACTTGGAAGTCCTCGGGACAAAAGAGCGGGCATAACAGATGTTCTATGTCTGGTGACCGGGACAGTAAAAGGGTGCATTCGCTCTGTTCCCTGGTAGATCTGTTGGGGGCGGCAGGTGGAGGAACTATGGAAGAAACCTCATCTGAGCTGTTCCCGTGCAGATATCTATAAAAGAGAGAGAGAGAGAGGTCACCAACGGCACGTCGGTGGGCAACGGATGGCAGACTTTGGGTTAGGATAGGGTCACCGATGAGACGTATAGCTCTCTTCTGAATGGCGTCCAGGATAGCGAGTGTAGAAGCGGCAGCAGCACCCCGGATGTGGGAGCAGTTATCGAGGTTTGGCCTTATTTGTGAAGTATATATATATATATATATATATATATATATATATATATATATATATATATATATATATATATATATATACATTTAAAAATTGAAACTGACCCCGGATATGGGTTCTAAGGAACCTAGTTCGCGCTTATTCGCAAAAACTTTTTCAAAATTCAAAAGTCGGGATCTACGAAAATTCACTAAAAGTGCTTGAACCAACTATTTGAAAATTAGTTGTAAAAAGCTTTTTACCGAGCCGTGGTGAAAAACGTCACCCAACAACAGCGTGAAACCAAGAGTTAAAAGAACACGTTCTAAATGACATTGCTGCTAAACCTTCTAACAGCCTAAGGAAGCTCGCCACTCAACTACACGCAAAAAATGGGCTGTTTGTGGAACTACTAAAAACCATTGCTTCATCCCTTCCATATTCAAGAGGTACACGCAATGTCCCCAGATGATTAACATCAACAGTAAATTATGCAAACTGGTTTTAACAACACTTTAGGGATAATCCACATTTCATCGAAACTGTTTTATTTATAGACGAAGCTGGTTTTACGAGAGACGGCGTAATAAACTGTAATAATCTTCATGCCTGGCGGTAAAAAAATCCCCACGCTATCAGACAGAGCAACAAAGGTTTATGATTAATGCGTGGGCGGGGATCATTGGAAACCATTTAACTGGGTCCTTCATTTTAGAAGAAACATAATTTAAATAAATATTTGAAAAATGTTCCCTTGCAAGCTATATCAGAGGTGTGGTTTATGCACGATGGTGCGCCGCCTCATTTTAGCAACGTAGTGCGTTGTTATTTGTTTGATAACTTTGGTAGCCTTTGGATTGGTCGCGACGCACCTATTCTATGGCCACGTAGGCCTCTAGACCGAAATCACTCGGAATTATTTTTTTGGGGTTTTCTAAAAGAACTTGTTTACTCAAGTTCAGTAAATACCGGGGAAGAGCTATTTCAGAGGTTAATTCATTCTTGCGAACAAATACAAAGCGATGTTGTCCTAAGCACAGCGACAAAAATTCGTAGAATAAGAAAGTGTATTGGAGTTCGAGGTGCTTATTTGGAACGTCTGATGAACAAAGCAATTAGAACTAAACTTATTATAGGCTTCATATTTTTTGTGCCTCTTAAGCTACGACCGATCCTTACCAATGCATGTTAGCACTACTTCATATTGAATTCTTTGTTTTTAATAATATCTTCTCCTAATTAGTATGCGAAAATTTAGGTTAGTTATTATCGTATTTTTATAAATTAACGGTAAATAAAAAGTGTCATAAATTTTGAAAATGTTGTATTAAACTGCTGATATTAGATTGTATAAGAATTGTATTATCGTGAAAATGGTAAATTTATTTTAAACAAATATAGAGTACCTTTTTTAACAGAAAATCCCAAAATAATAATAAAAGCAGCTTTTAGTTTTCTAAATTGACACAAAATCCTGACCCTATGAGTATGGTGCCAAGTCTGTTCCTAGCTTCTCTGGCAATGTACAGAATTTATTCTAGTATGAGTTTCTTAGTCCATAGGGGCTATATAAAACGTTACGAAATTTCATTAAAATATACAAATTCCAGAGTCAAATACCAAGAGCCAAATTCTGGTAAGCTCAAGCGCAAAACTTCAAAATACCAGAGTTATTACTTATCTGAAATCTAAAATTTTAGCTTTTATTTACTAGTAGTTTAAAAACATTTTCCAAGTGTCTTCAATGTCTTCTACGTTTTTTATCCACGAGTACTAATTACAATTAAGAAAATTAAGGGCTATAAAACAATGTTGACAGAAAGTACACTGCTATTTAATTTTTTTACCTTTAAGTATTCCGGTTTAAGTTGTTCCTTTTCCAAAAGATTGACCACATGATGTTCCAGTTGGAGTTCCAACGCTCTTGCTGTCAGAAGAACAGACCTTACTGGAGGACTCGCTGGTAACATATACAATTTAAGACCCATTATATTTTTAATAGCACACAATTTTTGAATACTACAAAATGTCTTTATATTTCTGCACACTTTTTCTACTAGAGGGGGTTTTGTCTTCAATCACTAATCAATTCTGATTAATATATAATTTAACCAGTTAACAATTATAAATATGAAATTGAGAATGATGCAGCGTTTTTATAGAACTCTTATCAGCTTTGTTGTATCTATGTATACAACCCAGTAGCAACTGCGACGAAAGTAGTTATAATTGCCTCCTTCCGCTGTGATGTAGTGATTGTCTATAATTTTTTTGCAAGCTATGTTGCCAGATGTGCACTTTTAACGAACTTTCATGAAGGCCAATTTCCTTCCAGGGAGATAGTAGCGAATTTTAAATATAATGGTCCGATTTTGATTAAATTTGATGTATGCCTTCCTTTTGCAAGTGGCTTGGATAAGTTAGTTAGCCAGGAAAATCGGCCCAGGTTTTCCCGAAAAATTTTGTGTTTTCTTTCGAAAAAACTCATATCTTCGGAAGTAACAAAGTAAGGGCAACCAAATTTGGTACGCGGGTTTACATCATTTACCAAAATTTAGCTCTCTAAGTTAAAAGACAAAAAAGGTATATGCATTAAAAGAAAAATAAATTGGGGTCTTCCTCAAAACGTCAAAGTCGCGATTTACAACATCAAAATTGACAACATTTAGGCAAAGAACCTGAAACTAATATGAGCTATGGAAAGAAAATGTCTCAAGAAGAATGCTTTACAAAGCCTGAAGTCTTAGCTTCTTACAAAAATATTTCCAGAAAATTCATATCAAATAGACCCTTTCTCTAATGCTTTGGGAGTAGTCTTAGCTATAGAGTTTATCGTTTAATTGTATATAATTTTTTCGAATTTTCGTAAAAAATCAATAAAGCTCAATATATCCGTTATTATACAAAATGAGAAAAAATTTGTATACGTTAATTATAGGGTGTCTTGAGTTACATATTTAAAAAATTCTACAATTACAGAGTGGTCCATAAGTCGTTGGTGATACAGATTTGCATTTTTTTAATCGAACACGTCTTATCTTATTGCATTTTTGCATTTTCAATCGAAATATAAGGCATGTTTATAAGAAAGGAAATTCGGGACGCAGCAAGTGCATTATGGTAGCGAATTTTCATTAAATGCTTCAATTTTAAATAACTCAATTTGCTATTAACCTATAAGGTTGACCAAGAAACCAGTTTTTTCGAGAACATTTTCAATTTACTTTCGGAAATTTTTGTACTTATTCCAACAGTAAAGTTATTTTGATCAAACATGGCATATTGTTTCTACTATAATGGTTATACTGGTAACCAAATTTGATGCCTGCTTTCTTAAGAAAAAACACATATTTACTATTAAAAACATTTTAATGAAAATTCACTACCATAACGCATGTTCAGAGAACCATGGCAAGGACAGAAGGGCAGTAGAAGTCGTATACGAAACATAGTTAGTAACATCAATAAAATCACAAGTAAATTAATATTGAGAAATCAATCTAAACTAAGCAGGTCAATGTTGTTGAATAACATTGGCATTGATACTACTGCATTTGTTTTGTCAACAAATAAACAAACGCAAAATAGCAAACATACAAGGTATCGCAATCTGCTGAAGTCAGCATTTAGGAAGGTTAGAAACTAGATAAAATTACTATAAATATTGTTCATTGATATACAACAAACCACTGTTATTATTTAATAGTCAAAGATGACCATACCTAAGTAAGTTTCTCTTATTCCATTTGTTATATCATTATTGTTACTATTATTATGTGTATTAAGTTTTGTGCTTTAATATCGTTATCAATATACCGTTATCTATGTCATAACACATGTGCTTCTTTCCTACATCTTTTATTCCGATAATTAACCTCTGCTTCCGTAAACAACGCATTTGCTGCGTCCAGACTTTTATTTTCTAAATGAGTGCGAATTAGAGCGTTGAAAATCTTATATTGTTTTTAATTTAAATTCCACTGCTTAAGGCTTATAGGTACCTGCTCTGGTTTTATTTACTATCGTTGCATTCCTGTATATGCACTTTACCCTTTAGTTCTACTTGTAGTTTGTTTCTTATACGTGGGTCTATTCTCTCTATGGGCTATCACCGACGCCAGGGAGCATTTTCACATCACTACTCTGGAAATGTTTCCGAATCTCTTCCTTTTTGTTAAGAGGGTAAATATTTTTAACGTGCCCAATATCGCATGCTACACGGGATAGACGACTAATATCCTTCCCGAAGGGCGGATCGTGCGAAAAAGTAACTTGCTCAAAAACACCATAACATCGGTACGGTACGTACTGACATAGTTCTGCAAAATTAATCATAACTTCCACATAACTGTGATAATATACACTTCTCAGAAAGACAGTCTCATGAAATGAATTTAGGGTCAATGACTTGTCGACAAAGAAAATATTCATATTCCTGTACCCATAAACTTCTGAAACATTATATTACTCGAGTTTTAACGAAAAAATGAAATTTTCACCAAATAACCCCTCATTTATCCCCTACTTCCTGGAGTGATCTTACTTAAAAACAATTTGTAGTGTTTATTTGTCGGGTGCTAACTGGATACCCAAGTTAAAGATGATGTCTCAATTCGTTCGAAAGTTACTGCCTACTAATAGACAGATGTTGACAGACCGACCGACAGACAAAAAATTTTCGTTCCAGGATCGAGTTTTCTATATGTTTTGAGACTTTTTACGCCGTTTTAGCAAAAAAATCTCCAAATTTCTGTCACCAAGATTCTACCCCCACACATTAAACCCCTAATTTAATTTCAGCACAGAATACCAGATGTTTGGTAAAATTAGACATTTTCTAATAAACAAACCCTAAAACGTTATTTTACTTGATTTTTAACGAAAAAATCTAAAGTTTCACCAAATCGCCCGCCATTCATCTCCTCACTGGAGCGATTTTACCCAAAAAAAATCGTTTGTCGGGTGCTAACTGTATACTAAATTTGAAGACGGTACCTCAATTCGTTCTAAAGTTACCGTGGCTACAAACAGACAGATATCTAGACCAACAGACAAAACAAATTTCATTCCCAAAACATGTTTTCTATATTTTGAAATTTTCTACCACGTTTAAGCGAGATAAAATTTTTGAAATTTTTGTCGTCGATGCTATACTTCCACACGTATTGACGATGTGAAAGTAAAATAACAGTTTTACTTCATATGACATTATTATCACTATTATGTTTTTTAGCAGTTTACTTATTTTAAAACATTTTCAATTATTGTTGGACTGATTGTTATAACAACTCTTCACTCTAGTTTATGCAAAAATTTCAAACTGGACATCAACTTTACGAGATATCTGATATTAGACAGTCTTTTGTTTTTACTTGATATTTCTATCTGTCAGTGTAACGTCATAAGTTTGTAAAACACTCAATTACAACTTGCCTCGAAAATTGAAAATTAACTTTTTCTGCTTAAAATCTGACCTTTCTCATATACCAAATCGTAAAAAAATTGACACTGATGTCAATTTCCAGAATTCTAATTGTAAAATGTCAAATATATTTTGCACATTTTCCCATTTTGCTCTTTTACAGTCTATGAATACTACCCATATTAAATGATTATGTGTATTATTTATAGTCTTTTAGTGAATTTTTATTTAAAAAAATGAACTAATAGAGAGGTATCGATGGTGAGACTTTGGAAAAATGTTTGCAAATGAGCGCGAATTTGGGCCCCTAGAACCCATATCCGGGGTCAGTTTCGATCTATATATATATATATATATATATATATATATATATATATATATATATATATATATATATATATATATATATATATATATATATATATATCCAACCGATAACTCAAAAAATAATTAACCGATTTTAATAAAACTCGTCAAGTGCCTTTCTGTTATTAATAGCTTGGATGAGTTCGTTAGCCAGAAAAATCTGACACGGTTTTTCGGGAAAATTTTGAGTTTTCTTTCGAAACAAATTTTTCCTCCGAAAATTACAAAGATGTTTCGATAAAATTTGGTGTACATATTGCTTTGGGAAAGACCTAACTATGTGCCAAAATTCAGCTTTCTAGGGTTACAGAAAATTAAGCTATTCAAATTTGAAACACTTATGTTTAATTTCACCGCCTTTCATTGAATCGTTTCTATGAGATCTAGTACGTGGTTGTCGTGGTAACGTAACATTTAATTATTGCGCAGGTCTGTTAGACGCTGTAACTGACATTTACCGTATGATATGATATCGTTTATATTATGTTTATTTTTGTTTGAGTCGACGAATTATTTGTGTCATTTGGAAATTTTTATATACAAGTGCAAATTATTCCTTTATTAATGTTAGTGGGTGGATTAAACAGTGTTTGCTATATTTTACAAACACATATATACGTAAATGGTTTATAAACTAAGTGTTTGCATATTGAATAAATAAATAAATATAAAGGATCGAAGTTTTACAAAAGGGCTGATATTATACAGGGTGACGCGTTTCTACGGTAAAGCTGAATATAATTATTATTATACAAGAGACGATGAAAAATGGTATAAGTTAATTATAGGGTGTCTTGAGCTGCATCTTATAAAATTATTTTGACAATCACCGGCTGGCCCACAAGTCGTACAATTTTTTTTCGAACAGCCTTATTTTATTGCATTTTTTATCGAAATATGTTTGTAAGAATAAAAATCAAGACGCAGTAAGTGCGTTTTGGTAGCAAATTTTAATTAAATGCTTCAAAATTTCAATAAGTTATTTTGATAAAATATGGCACATTGTTTCTACTATATATTTTGCTCATAACCTTATCTCGTTTCTGTGCTTCTGTGTGCTCTGAAGAATGCATTAACAAGTCGTTATTGTAGTGTAAAATTAAAATTTACTAAATGTAGTTTTGATAAAGTAGAATTAAAAAAGTGAATTTATTGACTGAGGAGTAATATTGTGTTGTATACTGGGAGAGTGTTTGAAAATGATTATGTTATATTCTATAAATTAATTATTTATCAACATATTATGTAAAATACTTCAACCACTTTATTTAAAACGTTAAAATGGTGTATCTGCTTGTCATAATAAGGTTACTTAAAGCACGAGGGATATACTGTTTGGTTTGTTTTATTAGTGAATTTTTATTTAAAAAAATTCGCTAATAGAGAGGTATCGATGGTGAGACTTTGCAAACATTTTTGCAAATGAGTGCGAACTAGGACCCCGAGAACCCATATCCGGGGTTAGTTTCAATTTGTATATGTTTATATATATATATATATATATATATATATATATATATATATATATATATGTGTGTGTGTATGTATGTATGTATCCGCACGATAACTCAAAAAGTTATTAACTGATTTTGATTAAACTCGACAAGCATCTTTCTTTTAATCATGGCTTAGATAAGTTCGTTAGCCAGGAAAATCGGACAAGGTTTTCCTAGAAAATTTTGAGTTTCCTTTCGAAAAAAATGTTTGACCCTGAAAATTACAAAGCTATTTTGATGAAATTTGGTGAATATGTTGCCTTGTGAAAGTCATTACTATATGGCAAAATTCAACTTTCTGGGTTTATATAAAATTGAGTTATTCAAATTTGAAGCATTTAATAAAAATTCACTACCATAACGCACTTGCTGCGTCCCGAATTTTATTATTTTGCTTTGACAAAATCCTAACCTGAAAAGCCATTTGGAGGCTTTGGTGATAATATCTTTGGAGTCACTAACTTAAAAGTCCGGATGCAGCAAGTGCGTTATGGTAGTGAATTTTCATAAAAATATTTTTAATAACAAATATGTCTTTTTTTACAGAAAGCAGGCATCAAATTACCAGTATAACTTATATAGTAGAAAAAATGTACCATATTTCATTAAAATGACTTTATTGTTTGAAAATGTACAAAAATTTTCCGAAAATAAACTTTAAATATTCCCGAAAAACTGGTTCCTCTCCAACGAACGTTAGGTTAATAGCAAATTGAACTATTGACATTTGAGACTTTAATTAGAAATCGCTACAATAACGCACTTGCTGCGTTTAGTAAAAATTGAAATCGGCTGCAGAAAAGAACAAGCACTTGTCAAGCCACGGGAAAGTCTACGGCTGTATTAAGTATGGAACGGTTCCACTAAGTAAGGGCAGTAACAAACAACCAGATGCGTACTATTCAAATTGAATTAAGTCTTAAAAGTTTTCATCTCGTCCTGATTGAATTTGTAACACAAAAGCTCGCTAAAAAATTCATCGTTATTACACAATCTGATCAGATAACGGTAAAATGAAATAAAATATTTAAAAAATTAAAAAAAGTGAAGTCACTAACTGCGATTAGAACGCGTGTTTTACGAGTCCATTGTGAAATCTACCCTAGTGCCTTCATCGCTCGGCCATTGACGACGTAAAAGATTTATCTACTAACAGGTATATACACTAGGAGCTTGTTAGTCATTTCGAGCAGTATTTTAACTCACAAAGTGCTAATGCGTACTAACGTACGACCACCAGAATTATCAGTTTTGACGTTTCAACTTTTTTTTAATCAGAGACTTGTAATTTCTTTGTCTTTTAACCGAGAAATATTAATTGTGGTACAAAGCATACTCCTCATGACAGAAACCAGCATGCCAAATTTGGTTACCAAAGCTTTTTAATTTTCGGAGATATGAATTTTTTTTAAAAGGAAACCCAAAATTTTCCCAGAAAACCTTGTCCGATTTTCCTGGGTAACGAAGTTATCCAAGCCATTTACAAAACGAAGGTACTCACTAAACTTCATCAAAATCGGTGCATTATTTTTTGAGTTATCCGTGTGATACATAAACAAAATTAAACTGACCCCAGATATGTGTTCTAGGGGGCCTAAATAGCGCTCATTTGAAGGTATTTTTCAAGATTCAAAAGTCGGGATCTCGTAAATAGTGAATTTTTTTTAAAGAAAATTCGCTAAAATTGCACAAGTTTGTAACTTTTTTGTCACATAATGCAATGTATCATTCATATCAATAAATATTACTATCCTCATTAATGAATTTTCTTATAAACATTTATTAATGAGGGGATCGCGACTTTTCAATTTGAATATATATATATAAAGAAAATCTCTAAAAATCTAAAAGAAAATAATCCTACAAAAAACAAAAATTATAATCAAATGAAAATAGTTGAACTATTGCGAGGAAATGATTGTTTTTATATTAAGGCGGATAAAGGCAATAAAGTTGTAATAATGGACAAAAGTGATTATAAAGAGCGAGTGAGTAATGCAATAGAGTCAGGGCCGTATAGAAAATTAGATAAAAATCCGTTACCAAGAATGATTAACGAAGTTAAAAACAGTTTAAAAAAATGTCCAAATCTCATAACAAAGGATTTAAGAACACGTTTACAAGTTTCTAATCCGAAAGTCCCCAAAAAATATTGTCTCCCGAAAATCCATAAACCGGGAAAATTAATGAGGCCTATCATTTCGGCTATAGATTCTCCAACATATAACTTGGCAAAGTGGTTGTCAAACGAGTTTAAAAGACTACTTATTAAACAGAAAAGTTGTTCGGTGCTAAATTCTCTTGATTTTATTGATAAAATTAAAGATGTTAAATTATTGGAAGGAGAGATTTTGATGTCATTCGACGTGACGTCATTATTTCCTAGTGTACCCACAAAACAAACGTTGGAGTATTTGGAAGAATTATTAAAATTGAACAATATAAGTCAAGACGTCTGCAAAGAATATTTAACTCTAACTAACCTTTGTATAAAACAAAATATTTTCCAATTTAACAATGAGTTCTTTGAACAAACTGAAGGCACAGCTATGGGCAATCCATTATCGCCTTTTATTGCAGATTTGTTTATGAGTAGATTTGAGACGGATTTAAAAAATAAAAGTGGGTATTTCCCTAGAGTTTGGTGTCGTTATGTCGATGATATTTTTGCAGTGTTTGACACAAATACATGTAAGGTAGAAGAATTTACTGAAAAACTAAATAGTCAATTTGATTCAATAAAATTTACCCACAAAATAGAAATTAACAATAAACTTTCGTTCCTAGATGTACTAGTTATTAAAAATAAAAATAAAGGCTCGCTTGAATTTGATGTCTATAGGAAGGAAACGGCTACTATTAATTATATTCCTAATGACTCACATCATACGTTTGCACAAAAAACGGCTAGTTTCAATTTCTTAGTAAATAGATTGATAAATTTTCCGTTGAGTAAAAATAGATTTAATACAGAATTAAAATACATAAAACATGTGGCGAGATATAACGGTTACTCGGATGGTTTAATAGACAAATTAGTTAACAAACACAGAACAAAGAAGTTGATATCTGAATGTACGACATTTAAGAATGATAAAATCGAGAAAAAATGTGTATGTTTACCTTATGAACCACGAATCACAAAGGGTTTGGAAAGTATTTTTAAGAAAGCCGATTTACATTTGACGTTTTCGACGAAAAGTAATTTAAAAAATTTGTTGGGTAATACGAAAGACAAAGACAAAGTCACTGAAATGTCCGGAATTTATGAGATTAGTTGCAAAGATTGTGATCTTAAATACGTGGGCCAAACTAGGAGAAACATAGCCACCAGATTTCGTGAACATCTCGCACAGTTACGATATGGTACGGTAGACAAATCTTGTGTGGCGCAACATATATGGGATAATAACCACCACATTGACAAAGAAAACTTGAAACTTGTCAAAAATGTCAGACATCAAACTATGCTTGATTCATTAGAAAGTATTTTTTTATTAAGGTCTATTAAGAACAAAACTTCATTAAATCGTGCGGCACCTGTAATTTCTAGCCCATTGTTTGCTCTTTGCATTTGACCGCTTAAATACTCATAATTAGTCTGGTAGAATAATAAATTATTGTCAATAACTCGACCGGTTTATACATATACTAATCACTATGTTTGTCTTGATTTAAATACCTGTTCGGTTTTTGTATCTATGTAGTCAATATAAATATTTTCACGTAGAATTAAAATCAATATATAGTTTTTGTGTAGTATTTTAGTTGAACTATTTTTCCTTTGTTAAAGGTAACACGGTGAGACAGACATCTGGGTTTTAGTTTTCTATTTTTAAAAGAGATGATTTAGTTTTGTATTAAAAAAAAAAGATGAGTTGAGTTTATGTTGTTTATCTCACCAGATGTCTTTTATCGGCATAAACCCATATCCACCTAGTAAATTTCTAGATCGAAAGGAAACGTGCTGTTTCTTTAAAGAACGCCGGTCCGAAAAATAAGGGGGGTCTTTTTCATAAAGTTTTTCTTGAAAACCCTTCTCTTCCAAGTTGTCCCCTTTGAAATTTTGGCAAAAAAAGTTTTCATTAAATTTCTCCGTTATGGAATAATTTTTAAAAACGAAATTTTGCAAATGCGTAAGGCTAACAAAATGACAGTTTTGAAATGATTTTATAATCCTATAATATTGTCACAAGAGAGTGAAAAAAGCTACTCTTACATTATTTTTTTATCAGTACTTTTTATTGTGTGTACCGTTTTCTATTTTAAAAAATGATTTAGGGTTGTAGAGAAGTAATAACTGTAGCACTTGAAGAGGCTGTCCTCAATTTAATTGAAGAATATCCTGGTACAAGTACAAGAAGAATCGCTCAAGTCTTAAATGTCAGCTATTCCACGGTATTTAGAATTTTAAAAGAACAACTACTGTATCCCTACCATATCCAACGAGTTCAAGCGCTCTTACCTCGTGATTTTTTACCTCGTTTAATTTTTTGTCAATGGATTCTTGAAATGATCACGCAAGTTCCACAGTTCTTATCTCGTATTTTATTTACTGATGAGGCCAACTTTTCACGAGAATCTTTTAGAAATTTTCGTAATAACCACATATGGTCTGAAGAAAACCCACAGAAAATTACGGAATCTCATTTTCAACACCAGTTTTCATTAAATGTATGGCTTGCTGTCATTGGTGATGACTTAATTGGACCATATTTTCCTCCGATAAGACTAAATAGAGAAGTGTACTGTCATCTACTCGAAGAAGAGTTGCCCCTACTTCTTGAAAATATTCCTTTACAAATTAGATAACAAATGTGCTACATGCACGACGGGGCTCCGGCTCATTTTAATATCAACGCTCGTAACTACTTGAACGAAGTTTACCCAAATCGTTGGATAGGTCGAGGAGGCCCACAGAATTAGCCTGCCCGATCTCCTGAATTCAATCCGTTGGATTTTTGCCTGTGGCGTTTTCTGAAAACCTTAGTTTATTCAAGTCCTGTTGCAAACATCGATGACCTCAAAAATCGTATTATCGCATCATGTGATGTTATAAGAAACACATCTGGTATTTTTCATAGAATACGAAGTTCAATGAGAAACAGACTAGAGTCATGCGTTTTCTCCGAAGGGGGGCATTTTCAACATTTATTATGATGATACATACTGACATTTTGTTAATATTTCTTTCCGTTTCTTAGTTTGTTAATTATGAATTATTAAATAGCAGTACAATACCTAGTTGTTGTTTCTTATTATGAATTTTTGAAAATTAGTAAAAGCCAGAACAAGACATATTAACATGTAATTATGACGTTATTTGACAGCCTACCACGTACTTGTTTTTTCAGCAAATAACAACCACTCTGTAAATACATGTGACATCGATCTGAGCAATATTATTTTTTTGTCATGAAACTAACAATTTTATGAGAAGAGGTAAAACCATAAAAAAGTTTCTAAATGAATCCTTCTTTCTAAATCTTTTTTTAAAATAGAAAACGATACACACAATAAAAAGTACTGATAAAAAATAATGTAAGGGTAGGTTTTTTCATCCTCTTGTGATAACATTATAGGGTTACAAAATCCATTTAAAACTGTCATTTTGTTAGCCTTATGCATCTTCAAAATTTCGTTTTTTAAAATTATTCCATAACGGAGAAATTTAATGAAAACTTTTTTTTGCCAAAATTTCAAAGGGCTGTAACTTGGAGGAGAAGGGGTTTCAAGAAAAACTTTATAAAAAAGACGCCCCTTATTTTTCGCCGAAGAATCACCCTATATATATATATATATATATATATATATATATATATATATATATATATATATATATATATATATATATATATATATATATATATATATATATATATATATATATGTATATATATATATATATATATATATATATATATATATATATATATATATATATATATATACAGTGTGGAACAGCCAAATGGAATAAATTCGATAACGGATAAATGAGGACGTGTTGGGAAAAACGCTTGGACACGTCGATTTGTATTTTTAACTGCGCATCTTTTTCAAGAAAAAAAAATTATTTAGGGTGCGTCATGTGACAGTGGCCAATACCAACTTTCTTATTTTAAATACAAGCCCCTGTATATTATTAATTTTTTGGATTCTTCAGAAAATTCTAGACATAATTCATGTACAATGTCCTATACCTATCTTCAACTGTTTCGGAAATATTAAGTATTTTCAGATTTATTACAAAAATTAACATTAAAAATAGAAAATTATTTTATTTCACAAATTCTAATAAGAAATACTGATTATTTCTTAATAATTTAAAAAAACAAAAAAAAATTAATGTCAATGTAGTAAATGTTCAAAATGCTCGCCACGAACATCTTGGCAACATGCTAATCTGGTATAGAAATGTCTTCTAACATTACTCAACATCTCAGGCGTGACTGATCTAATCGCAAGCGTGATTCGTCTTTTTAAGTCATCTAAGTTGAGGGGCTTAGTTTTGTATACAATACTTTTGACATATCCCCACAAAAAGTAGTCTAATAGCGACAGATCAGGAGATCGTGCTGGCCATTCTATCGATCCGCGCCTCCCTATCCACCGATTTGGAAAAATTTGGTTCAGGTACTGCCGGACATTGATTTGGTAATGGGGCGGTGCTCCATCTTGCTGAAACCATATTTTATTGGCAGGAACTTGTGGGTTTGCTGGATCTGGATATAAGTTTGTCAAAGTTGGCACGACATTATTTTGGAGCAGTTCTAAATATTTATCCCCATTCAAGTTGCCATCAATGAAAAAGGGACCTACGATATGATTTCCAACAATTCCTGCCCAAACATTAACTTTTTCAGGATATTGCGTATGTTCCTCTCTCATCCAATGAGGATTCTCATTAGACCAATAGCGGCAATTTTGACGATTAACATGACCGTGAAGTGTAAATGTGCTCTCATCAGAAAACAAAACATCTTCTAATTGGATCACATTGTTATCTAACATTGCCATCATTTGTTCACAAAAATACGTTCTCCTATCGAAATCGTCCTCCATGAGCTCCTGAGTTGGTATCATTTTATAGGGATGCATTTTACTTTCCTTTAATGTTCGAAAAATTGCTGTGTGGCTAACGTTGAATAGTTGGGCTGCTTGTCGACCAGAAGTATGTGGGTTTTCTTGAAACTCAAGCGTAATATCCAATTTCGTATCATCACTTACTGCATTGGCAGCTACTTTTTTATCTGTCTCACATGACCAAGCTCGCGAAACTGCTTTTCTATTTTGCTAATTGTTCCTTGGGATACAGGCGGCAAATTTGGAAATTTTTCGTGAAATAAGCGAGACACTTCCATCTGTGTCCGTGTGTTATCTCCATAACCAATCATTTGTAGAATGGTTATTTTGTGCATTTCTGTTAAATGAACCATTTTTCTGATATTATTACGTACAGTTAACGAAATTCAAACGACAATAGCACTGACACTAATCACTACTGTCATGCAGGCAGACAACAAGTTGCTAAGGCTACGAGTTTTATACGAACAGAAAGAAAACTGTTTTTGTTTTTGTTTCATTTCATATCAGTAAAAAGAAACGCAGGAATGGTTTTTGTTTACTTTCTCATTATCAAGAGCTGAATGGGAAATAAGTATTGAATGCAATGTAGCGAATTTGTGAAATAAAATAATTTTCTATTTTTAATGTTAATTTTTGTAATAAATCTGAAAATACTTAATATTTCCGAAACAGTTGAAGATAGGTATAGGACATTGTACATGAATTATGTCTAGAATTTTTTGAAGAATCCAAAAAATTAATAATATACAGGGGCTTGTATTTAAAATAAGAAAGTTGGTATTGGCCACTGTCACATGACGCACCCTAAATAATTTTTTTTTCTTGAAAAAGATGCGCAGTTAAAAATACAAATCGACGTGTCTAAGCGTTTTTCCCAACACGTCCTCATTTATCCGTTATCGAATTTATTCCATTTGGCTGTTCCACACTGTATATATATATATATATATATATATATATATATATATATATATATATATATATATATATATATATATATATATATATATATATATATACAGTGTGGAACAGCCAAATGGAATAAATTCGATAACGAATAAATGAGGACGTGTTGGGAAAAACGCTTCGACACGTCGATTTGTATTTTTAACTGCGCATCTTTTTCCAGAAAAAAAAATTATTTAGGGTGCGTCATGTGACAGTGGCCAATACCAACTTTCTTATTTTAAATACAAGCCCCTGTATATTATTAATTTTTTGGATTCTTGAGAAAATTCTAGACATAATTCATGTACAATGTCCTATACCTATCTTCAACTGTTTCGGAAATATTAAGTATTTTCAGATTTATTACAAAAATTAACATTAAAAATAGAAAATTATTTTATTTCACAAATTCTAATAAGAAATACTGATTATTTCTTAATAATTTAAAAAAACAAAAAAAAATTAATGTCAATGTAGTAAATGTTCAAAATGCTCGCCACGAACATCTTGGCAACATGCTAATCTGGTATAGAAATGTCTTCTAACATTACTCAACATCTCAGGCGTGACTGATCTAATCGCAAGCGTGATTCGTCTTTTTCAGTCATCTAAGTTGAGGGGCTTAGTTTTGTATACAATACTTTTGACATATCCCCACAAAAAGTAGTCTAATAGCGACAGATCAGGAGATCGTGCTGGCCAATCTATCGATCCGCGCCTCCCTATCCACCGATTTGGAAAAATTTGGTTCAGGTACTGCCGGACATTGATTTGGTAATGGGGCGGTGCTCCATCTTGCTGAAACCATATTTTATTGGCAGGAACTTGTGGGTTTGCTGGATCTGGATATAAGTTTGTCAAAGTTGGCACGACATTATTTTGGAGCAGTTCTAAATATTTATCCCCATTCAAGTTGCCATCAATGAAAAAGGGACCTACGATATGATTTCCAACAATTCCTGCCCAAACATTAACTTTTTCAGGATATTGCGTATGTTCCTCTCTCATCCAATGAGGATTCTCATTAGACCAATAGCGGCAATTTTGACGATTAACATGACCGTGAAGTGTAAATGTGCTCTCATCAGAAAACAAAACATCTTCTAATTGGATCACATTGTTATCTAACATTGCCATCATTTGTTCACAAAAATACGTTCTCCTATCGAAATCGTCCTCCATGAGCTCCTGAGTTGGTATCATTTTATAGGGATGCATTTTACTTTCCTTTAATGTTCGAAAAATTGCTGTGTGGCTAACGTTGAATAGTTGGGCTGCTTGTCGACCAGAAGTATGTGGGTTTTCTTGAAACTCAAGCGTAATATCCAATTTCGTATCATCACTTACTGCATTGGCAGCTACTTTTTTTATCTGTCTCACATGACCAAGCTCGCGAAACTGCTTTTCTATTTTGCTAATTGTTCCTTGGGATACAGGCGGCAAATTTGGAAATTTTTCGTGAAATAAGCGAGACACTTCCATCTGTGTCCGTGTGTTATCTCCATAACCAATCATTTGTAGAATGGTTATTTTGTGCATTTCTGTTAAATGAACCATTTTTCTGATATTATTACGTACAGTTAACGAAATTCAAACGACAATAGCACTGACACTAATCACTACTGTCATGCAGGCAGATAACAAGTTGCTAAGGCTACGAGTTTTATACGAACAGAAAGAAAACTGTTTTTGTTTTTGTTTCATTTCATATCAGTAAAAAGAAACGCAGGAATGGTTTTTGTTTACTTTCTCATTATCAAGAGCTGAATGGGAAATAAGTATTGAATGCAATGTAGCGAATTTGTGAAATAAAATAATTTTCTATTTTTAATGTTAATTTTTGTAATAAATCTGAAAATACTTAATATTTCCGAAACAGATGAAGATAGGTATAGAACATTGTACATGAATTATGTCTAAAATTTTCTGAAGAATCCAAAAAATTAATAATATACAGGGGCTTGTATTTAAAATAAGAAAGTTTGTATTGGCCACTGTCACATGACGCACCCTATATAATTTTTTTTTCTTGAAAAAGATGCGCAGTTAAAAATACAAATCGACGTGTCCAAGCGTTTTTCCCAACACGCCCTCATTTATCCGTTATCGAATTTATTCCATTTGGCTGTTCCACACTGTATGCAAAGTAGATGACTTTATTAACAGACTGAACTGTCAATCTGATTAATTAAAATTCACACACGAATTAGATTTCAATAGTAAACTTCCTTTTCTAGATGCGTTAGTTATTAAAAATAATAACTCTCCTAAATTCGATATCGACAGAAAGGAAATTACAATTCTAAGTTACATTGCAAGTGACTCGCATCATACGTTTATACAAAAAACTGCGAGTTTAAATTTCTTAGTAAATAGTGTAATTAAGTTTCCTTTCAGTAAAAGTAGGTTGTTTTTTTTGTTGTTTTTTTTTTGGTTTCTTTAACGTCGGTCTATTTCCGCGACTATGGCCAATCACCGACTCCAGGGAGCAGTTTCACCTCACTATCTTGGAAATTTTGCCGAACCCCTGTCTTTCTGTAAGGAGGGTAGGGATCTTTAACATGCCCAACATCGCATGGATACGGGACCGACGGCTTTACGCCCTCTCCGAAGGGCGGAACGTGCAGACATTCAACTTGCTCAAATACAATGCCAGAACCTCGGTTGATGTCAATTTTACAGTTTGTACTGAAAAAGTGAAAGGAGTACGTCGGGATCGAACCCAGTACCCTTCGGTTCAAAGGCACACGTTCTTACCTCTGAATCACCGAGGTCCTTAATAAAAGTAGTTATAGTATAGAATTAGGGCACACTAAAAACGTGGCTAAATATAACGGATATTCGGATTGCTAAGTGAAAAAAAAATTACTTAATATTAATACACACACAACAAAGAAAATGTTAGCGGAATCCACGATATTCAGAAAACATAAAATGGAAAAAAGTTTGTGTGCCTACCATTTCCACCGCGTATCACAAGGGGTCTCGAGAGAATTTTTGAGAAAGCTGATTTGCGGCTAACTTTTTGACAAAAAATAATTGAAAAATTTGTTAGTTAAACGGAAGATACAGATAAAGCCACTGAAATGTTGGTTACCTATGAAACAAGTTGTAAAGATTGTGTCCCAAATACGATGAACAGACTAAAAGAACCATTGAAATCAGATTCAAGGAATATCTGGCACAGCTGATATACGGTAGTGTAGACAAGTCATGCGTTGCACAACATATTTGGGATAATAATTACAACATAGACAAAGAGAATCTGAAACTTGTTAAAAATATTAGACAACCAGCGAAGCTAGATGTGTAGGAACGTATTTATCTTTCTAAGGCAATAAAAAAATTTCCTTAAACCGAGCGTCGTCATTGATTTATAGCCCTTTGTTTACACTCTCTCTTTGACATAGAAGATATTTCGAAACTCGGTAGGTAAAGCTATAGCGCTATATTCACATTAGCATTTTTTTTCTATGAATATTCGCCAAAGTAAAACACACCATTGCAATAAATTGTCGTATCTAGTTGGCTCTATTTTACTTCTAAGTTTAAAATAAACGAAAACACAATATATTTTTATTTAATTATTGCCTTCAGGTAAAAACACAACAGCTCCGATATATAAAATAAAGTAAGTTGAATAATCTTATAACTTTGTTAGGCTTTGAGTAAACTTAATGCAAGTTTGGTGAAATCAACGAGACCTTCTTTGTTGGCATCATAATATGGCAGTTCTTCACATCTTTTAATCCAGGCAGTAATATTGGGATATTTATTGTCCTTTATAGGTACAAATACATTTAAGGTCGTAATCGTACAAACAAGAGAAAAATCAGCTATTGAAAGAAAATCTCCTGCTACCCATTTATTGTTTAGTAATATCTCCAGTATTTTATAAGCCTCGTGAACAGCGTCAGCTTTATCGTGAGGTATTTCCTTTACACCATGTAGTCTAATGGGCACCTAAAAATATAAGAATAGTTTTAGTGTTACTCACTATGTGAAAACTGGAACCTGTGCTGAGCACTAATAAGTACACTTGGAAAACCCAAATCACCATAACACATATTTCTTAAAGACCTTACGATCGTTTCAGTAACCACGTTATCATCATTAGAGAATGAAAAATGCTAAACTAAATTAACAGCTACAAATGTATTTATATCATACCTAGATAGACTAACTAAGCAGAAGGTGAAAATTGTAGTCTGAGACCCATCGTTTTTACAACTTTATTAGATAAAGTAAAAACGTTTTGTTTCTTTCTGATAATAAATGTGTATCAAATATTAGCATACGAGGAAAATATAAGAATATATCTATTATGTGGTGCTTATTAGTTACAAGAAATTTTGTTTCGTTTTACAAAAAGTAATTTTAAAAAAAGTGACTCGGGTCTTTTCCAAAATAAATGTAATAGAAATGCTACTAATATTTTTAAGTTTTATTGAAATAACCCTAACATTAAAAGAAACTTAAGAAGTAGCTACTATTTACAGTTTCTGGCAGGTTTACGTTTGTGACTTTTAGTAATACCTTCATAAAATTTCTTGTCATCATCAACCCATCTCAGTAATTTCTTCAAGTTCTCTATTTTTGTTTCTAATATTAGAAGTTTCCCTTGGTATGCCTTTTGGGTTGTTGAAACTTCAAGTTTTCGTTGTGATGTACCTGAGAAGCTTAGCTACGAAAATGTGTTCCATGTAAAACCATTTATATATTTAGTAGCCCTGACGATACCTGGTTGTTCGTGTAAACAGTAATGAAATTTCGATACCAAAAAACTAACTTTCTCATTTCGGTGGTGATTTTCGGTCTCAAGAGTTCACTTAGTAGTGTTTTGGCCACCAGTTCTTAAAGTCCTGAAAGTCGTCAGTCTCAACTTCTTTCACAGTCAATGCGTTTTTGGCACTAGATTGTATTATGAACTCGGTAAATTGATGTACATTATAGGCTCTGTCGTGATTTCTTAATTTTTACCAAACACGCGGTCACAAGGCAAGAACGAATGGCCCCTTACTGGAAAAAATTGCTCCACTTTATTGAATCCACCAGTTTCCAGAAGTCCCATACACATTCGAATTAAGCAATGATTTTATTTTGGCCTGGGCAGTTGTCAGAGGACAAGCGTAGTTCTTTTACATTAGCTGACATGTAGTTTCTGATATAATCCATTATAAACGAAGAAACTTCATTGGGACCCTTTCCTGCAATGGCCTCCTGATATATATATAGAGCAATGACTTATTTGTTTTCAAATTCGTTATGCAAAATACACTGACACTTGACTGGTATAGATAAAATAAGCAGGTTTCTCAGGAAGTTGCAAATTTTGCATAATATCAAAAGAGCTACTAGTAGTAGTAGCAGTGGTGGGGAGGCCAACGCCAAGCAAGTAGGCCACAATGGGCTCTTTTTGCCAACCCCAGCAACCCAGCAACCATGCTCTACTCTTCCTCGGTTCCATCGCCAAACCGCCTCGACCTCGAGATGAAGGCCATGACGGTCTTCAATTGGACGGTACTTACCTGATTCCTCTGCAGAGTCCTCGATCCGAACAATTCTGCGCGAAGACTCCCAAAAGCCTCGCATTCACACAGGTAGTGGTAGGACGTTTCGTCATCCTCGCCGCATTCCTGGCAAATGGGATCCCTCTCTACGCTTATCAATGTGAGGTGTCTTCTAAGGGCGCAGTGACCTGTCAGCACCCCAAGGATGCGGCGAAGCGTAGGTCGACTCCTTCCGAGTAGCTAGACAGCTTTATCTCTGTCCGGCCCCTCCATGAAGTCCCTCGCCTGCCTGCAGCCACCAACCGACCCCCAGTGCCTCTCCATTGCTTCCTCGGTCCACCTGTCTAAGGCGACAGAGACTGTCTTCCCACTTATGCCTATCGCAGGCTCCGGGCCACAGAACGGCCGCCGGGAACCGAGCCTTGCGAGATTAAAAGAGCTACTAAATCGTCACGCTGCTTACATTCTTTTATTGTAGACTTTATGGCATTAGAATAATATTTCGCCCGCCTCTCATGCATACTTTTTTTCAGTGGCAGCTACTCGTTTTGCTTCGTCACACAAGACCTGACTTTTTAGTGTAAGGCTTATGTCTTTACACGTAACGCAACTCCAACTATCGCCTTGGGGTCTGCCAAAATGAAGTTGGAAGTTTTCCTTGAAGAATTTTATATAGTACGAGTATTTGACGGGCAATCGGATTTTTTTCTTAAATCATTCGTACATTATTTTGACATTGAGTTTAGCTTCAAGATATTTATAATCATTTCCAGAATAATGAGATTGCTTTATTGGGAAAGATAAAATGTGGTTTCTAACCATTACCCGATCAGTTTATTTTATTATATTTACCTTCGGGTTCTGATCCCTCTTATCTTTTGGAGTTTCACCATTCAACAACAGTGCTTTTAATCTTTTGACCCTTGCTTTTGAAATCTTATATATACATAAGAATGCTCCTAAACAGACCTTAACTTTTGCCCCTCTCACAGATACAAAATGAAAAAATGATCTTTCCTTTTCTCTACCCGAACCATCACGTTTTTTTAGCATTAACTTTGGTTGCCTCTAGAAGCCCTTGCAGATAAATATCCTGCTCATTTTTATTTCCCATGTCATAGAATTGCGAAAACAGTTTTTTTTCTGTCATTGTCATTTATTTCATAGCATTTAATTGGGCATCTATCAACAATACTCCACATTAAAACCTAACAGTAAATATGTCAACAATAAACCTTACCTACAAGCCTGTCTAGCTGTTTTCGCTTGCACAGTATTTCCTTTAAAATTAATATATTCTTGCCCCTTTATTCTTCTAGCAGTATTTGTTATGTATTTCTTATATTTGTGACTAATTATAATACTTTTTTCACGTTTTTCTTGACGCTCTGAGTGCTCCATTTGCAATCAATGTAATAAAGTAACAAACACAGACTAGTATACAATGGTCGGTCACAACTTCGAACGGAAGAGCAGTTGTGATTTGTTGCTTTCAAATATGAATTCGACACCAACCAATCAGAATGATTTCCTGGTTGCCTTCCGCAGTTAAACTGCTTTTAAAGCATTTCGTATTCTTGACAGTGCAATTTTTAGGTTAGGCTGTTTATGCCATTTGTTGTAGAAACGACCCAAGTCGCTGGCTTGGGTGTTTTCTGAAATAAATGATGACTTATTGGATACTAAAAACGGTATACCGTACTTGAGCTGTTTCAGCACCAAACCACACGAAATGGTCAAAACCTTAGATTACCATATCAAACACAAAAACGTTAAAAAGTGACTTGGGTCGTTTCTGAAATAAGCAATTTAACCATTGTTTCTAATTAATGAAGGTAGGTACACTAGAAAAGTCAATAAGTATGTAGGTACTTACAGCGATGGATAACAAAAGTGAAAAAACTGTTGCGCTATCAAAATGGAGTCTCTGGTCTACAACTGCCCTTTTCCTGGGATCTTTGGGATACAGTGCATCATCTTTAGCGTATTTATTAACCAAGTATGCATTGATTGCATGTGAATCCCAAATTACAAAGTCATCGTCTTGTAGAGTTGGAATTGTGTGTTGTGGATTTAGCTAAAAATAAATGGGTAACTAAGGTTTGAATTGTAATTAAAATAAAACACATTTGGAGAGCACTAATTCGCGCTAGTCTACGAACATTAAAATATAACGGTCATTTTTTCTAAACTGAAGCATTTTATAATTACAGCCACATCTGTGCATAGAAACATTTTGGTAATATAAAAATATTGAAATGTTTGTGCTTATGACTTCGTTATTAGTGTATAATCTTCCTCACCGCAAATCGATTGAAGGAGTTCAGAATGATCATTTGTGATTTGTTGTTTTATGATAGTTTTAAACAAGTCCTTCTTTATCAGTTTAGGAAACCGTTTATAGGTTTTTTTTCAAAGTGAACATAAAAGGCTGCAGCGTGCTCTAAAACCTCTGATTTTGTGTTATATTGTTGGCCACGTTATATATCTTAATTGTCCTTACAGAATGCAGGGAGTTCGGTAAAATTTCCAGGGTTTCCGATGATTGGTCATAGTCACGGAAATAGACCGACACAAAGAAAAGAAAATATAACAATACAATACACTCATCTACCTAAGTGTGTTTCCTGTATATTTTTTTTCTAAGTGGATGTTTTTCAAAACAGCAGGTGGTAGTGGACTTTTCCTTTACGTGATAGTAAAGGATTTTTCTAACGCCCGAGGAGGTACCACCCCTTACATCAAGGGTGAAGTCTCAACGGACATTTCCGGTTCTGGTGCATGAGTTGGTTTCCTTTGTAAACAAAAATGATGATGGCTCCTCCTTGTACAAAAGATTCTGGAGATAAAATACCCCTCCATTCGTATCTCCGGGAGACGGGGGTGCAGGGAGCGCCGGCATCAAAATTTAACATATACTTCTCGAATATATGTGGCCTAAATTCTAACCTGAACTTCATCCACCATTTCCTCCAGGCTAAGAAGCCCCAACTCCTCTTTCTCACCGAAACCCAAAACAGCCACTTATCACCTTAATTTCCCGGAGTATGAGCTTCTTACTTCCTTTAGATTGCGTGGAGGTGTGTACGCCTACGTCCGTAGCAATCTACTTTGCACCGGACTTCCCAATTTGGAAGCTGTAAGAAAAGAGATACTTTGGATAAAACTCTCTCTCAGGGCAGCAACTAAATTTATCTGTTGCATCTACCGGTCACCTTCTAACAACAACTTTGTCCACCTTCGACCACCTTTCTGAAAAAACCGACCATCTGATTTCTGAATATCCTTCCTCCGAGGTCACTATTCTTGGTTACTTCAATGTCCATAATAAGGAATGGCTAGGATCTTCAAAAACCGAACTACAAGCGACAGTAGCGGAGGCCTTCGCAGTCAGCAATTCTTTAGCGAATATAGTTCAGCAACCTACTTACTTCCCTCTCATCCCAACACACAGCTCAAATCCCTTGGATCTCCTTCTTGATACAAAACCTGAATGCTATAAGACACCAGTTACCGCCCCCATTGGTCGCTCAGACGACGGCTTGTCACTGCATCCTGCGCAATGAAACCCGAGGTCACACAATCATCACACCCACGTATCGTTTGGCACTACAACTCCGCGAACCCGGACAAAATGAGGGATTTCTTTTCCTTATTACCATGCGCGCCTTTCTGCTTTTTTCATCCTGACATCTCACAAACCGTCATCGAAATTATCCAAGCTGGCATGGAATTATTTATTTCACGTACACAGAAAACCTCTTCAGCCACCCAAGAGCCCTAGTTCTCTAAATCCTGTGACAATTCCAGACTCGAAAAGGTCAAATCTCACAAAAGGCTTCTACACAATCCCAGTCAAGAAAACCGTCAAGCATTTAACGACGCAAGTGACCGCTATGTCCGCAATTTTTCTGTGGCAAAAAACTCGTTTAATAACCACATCAAAAACAAAGTCCTCTCAAGTTACAACGCCAGCAAACCGTTCGGGACTCTTGCTAAATATATTGGGAATAATTTCTGTAAGAGCACGTTTTCATATTTTGTTTCAGGAGATGAAATTGTTCATACCGTCCTGGGCAATGCTGAACTTGTTGCCTCGTTGTTCGCCGGCAATTCTACTCTCAACCCACCTCCAAATGTTCAACCACCAAGAGTCCCCAATGTCGCGCTTAAAATGACGGATATCATTTTCAAAACTAAAAAGGTACGAAAGATGCTCTCTTCTCTAAATACCAGGAAAGCCTTTGGCCTTAACGAGATCCAGTAATTGTTCTCAAAAAATGCGCATCAGAACTTTCGGAAAATTTCTTCAAATGAACACGTATAAATCGCAGATAGAAACAAATGGAAGTTACATTATTGCAACATGTCAGCAGGTAGAACATTGAAGAGAAGTACGACAGGGACGCCATCTCGGTGTGGAATCAGGTAGTATGTTGTCACGGCAGCTCTAGTTAACACAAAATGTTATAGGTGGAGACGTGTACAACGTTTTATATTTTACAACTGACTTTTAATTAACCTAACATATTTAAAACATGGATATAAATATTGAAAATAAATATTGGACGATATTTATAAATGAAAATTGTGAGGTTATGATTTAAAACAATACAATTTTGCGTACAATAGAAAATCTGTATATCAGTACATCATTTTCTAGGAGCAGTGTTAACACTTGGTTTTTAAAGTTTCTTAATTGAGCCACGACAGGACCCCTTAGACATTATTATTATTGTATAACCGGGGGAAATAACTAATGCATTATGTAGTAATAGGAACCCTATCGGCATTTTTATAGTTTGTCTCCGTGCGAAAGCCAATATTTGGTAGGTTTGTTGTCTTACATTTAGTACCACGGGCGTCATGTTCTTTGCAAGTATCAAGACCTGGTAGTCCCTTGTAGTCTTGGGCAAAAGCTAGGTTCATACACTCGCGAATTGCGAAATCGCCGCGAAACGTATTCCTATTGGTTTATTTAAAATAATATCGTAAAACTGTTTTTTTTTTTAGATTTTATAAATGTGTTTGACTAACCGTTGTATGCATTACAGTTTAGAAGTGATTTTAAATCGTACTTGGCTCTTAACATACGATCTAAATGTCTTCTCTACTTTTAAGTTTGTTTAGCTCCGATGCTAATTAAGGGCCAGCCTTTATTATGCTTACGTTTCTTAAGCTTATATATGTAATATAAACATAAAGAAGAAGTAAAACAGCAAGTTAATTTATTTGCTTTGGTGCTGTATTCGATATTATCTGAAAAAGGCATTACAGGCCACATCGAGGATGTAATTTCGGTAAATTTACAGTTTACTGCATTTAGGGTTTTTAGATTTTTTTTTCAGAAACATGCTTAGAACCCTTCTTGGATGCACAAGCCACAAGGCAAATTTGTTGCAAACAGCCCCCAAGAAAGTTAAGGGACCAAGAATGAATAGGGGTGCTGGGCGGGGAGGAAATATGAACGCAAAATGCTAAAAAAATATTTTGTCGGACTTTGAAAAGATGCGTTTTTAACATTTTGCAGCAATACCTCCTTTAAACCCTGTCTACCCCGCCCCGCATCCATATTCGCACAAGTCTAGTAACTTTCTTGGGGGTTGCTCCCAAGAAATTTTTCTTGCGCTTTATGCTTTACAGGTAGTTGTATGTATGCACAAGGGGAAGAAGAACTACCCCCTGTGTTTTTGAGTGAGGGGGCAGAAACCCTCTTCGACCTGGGGTTCTTCTTCCCCTTCTGCATGCATACAATCCCCCCCAATGCATGAACCACGGGAATTTTTTTATATTCAGCTTTCTAGTGTCTTTTTTCTGGAGTATATTTCCTGTTTATCAATTCCTTTGGTTGAGTTTTGTATCCAAATTACTATATAAATATTTATGATAGAGCTCATGTTTATGCTTGCTTTTCTTTAGCTGATTTTTTACTGTTCCTAATTAAATAAAGTAATGTTTTATAACTTTTAATATAAGGCTAAATCACTATAATATATTGCTCTTATGAAAATTCAATACCTTAACGCACTTGCTGGGTCCCGAACATTTTTTTGAAACTGAGGAACTGATACACACTCTCGAATTACTGTCTCGACATGGTCGACATCTCGGAATTCCCTGCCATGATAAGCTTTGTGCTTCAAATATCGCAGAAGAAAAAATCTAATGTAGTTATGCCTGGTGACCTAGGTGGCCAGAGTTGTTCCATATTACGCCCAATTACCTTACTACGAAATAGTTTAAGAATGAAACGTTTCACCCATGCCGAATTTTATATTAGCGCTCTATCACATAGAAACCATAAGTTTCATCTTTTATTAAGGGGTATAACACTGGTATTACTTCAATTAATGACACATGTTATGTTAAAATAAAAGATTTAATTTAGCCGACAATAAAGATATTTAAACGTAATCACATGGCAAAAACTAGTCTCTCAACTACCGCATCTAACGTACTGTCTGTAACCTCCTATGCGCGCAGCCTTGACAGCATTTCGAGCACCCGGCGACCAAGGGCAGATGCACGGCCACACTAGGGTTGTACAACCAATGTGCGACAGTCTCCCTCTCTGCTTTCCATGACGGTTCGACAAGGAAGCAGGTATATTCTCTGGTGTGGTCAGGTTGACGTCCATGCGTGGTCTTCCTCTGCGACGGATGGGCCTCGTAGGGGTTGCCTCCTCAACATCACCAGATGACTCTCCTTTGAAAGGGGACAGTTGCGAGGCAGTCCCAAGGGGACTTTCCACGGAGTCCATGGGTGATACCTCGAAGGTCGTATCCGAGATGATTTTACAAATTTGATACATCCCGCTTAGAATAAAACTTGAAGGTTAGGCCTTGGCTGGCGTGGCTTCTTAAATGGGTCATGACCCAAACCTGATCGCCAATCTGATACATGGGATCTGGGCCACGATGAGTATCAGCATATGCTTTTCGTCGATCTTGTTTCTTCTCATGAATGGATCGAGCTTCAACCAAGACACTGGCCATCTTGTCTAAGTAGGGTGTGATCTGTGGGACGAAGTTCTCGTCTTGTAGGATCTTGCGAGGACTTCGTCTGGTGATCTTAATTCTCTTGCAAAAGCGAGGTATGCTGAAGAGGACCCCGAGGATTGATATTTCATGGAGTTCACTACAAATCTTACTGTGGGCAATTTTTTAGGCCAAACATGGTGATCTTCGTTTCCTATGGGAATGGACAAATACGTCTTGAGGTCACGATTTTTCCATTCCACCATATTAGCTTCAGGGTGATAAATTGGCGTCAGGCTCTGCCTAATACCTAGACAGTGGCAAAGCTTTTGCATAACGACAGATATGAATTAAACGCCTTTGTCTGAAATGATTATGCGAGCTACACCATATCTGAGGAATACTTCGTTGGTCAACACTTTAGCACATTCTGCAGCACTTGCCTTTTGTAAAGGGAACAGCTCTACCCACTTAGTGGGTGTATCTTAAATGATTTATATCCACTGATATCCCTCTTCAGACGTAGGCAGTGGGCCAAACAAGTCAACTGAAATAACTTCAAACCTTTGATTGTAAGTAGAGGTTCGAACTAAGCCGGTAGGCTTCTGATTCGAGGCTTTACACCTCTGACATTCTAGACACTTGCTTACGTAGTCAGTGATGTATCTGCGCATTCCAGTAAAATAACACAGCCTGGAGATGCGCTGAATAGTACTTACTACTCTCACAGGGGCATCAGTGGGGGCTCCATGGTGCTCTTTTAGCACCCGCCCCCTTTCATGACAGGGGACCAGAAGCTGGGCTTCCTCCTGAGCTTGATCACAGTACCTATATAGGATACCACCGGACAACAGATAGCTTCTTGAGGTCCATTTGGAATATTCTGTACTTTCCGGGTCTTCAAAACTCTGGATGATCTTGCACAGATCTGGATTTTTCATCTGTTCTGCGCGCACCTCTGCTGGTGACCTAGTGGGCATATCGACAATGACCTGACATACCTCACACGGTTCTTGATCTGTGTGTCCATGCGATGGACGGCTCAACATATCGGCCACTACATTTTCTCGGCCACAGGCATACTGGATCTGAAGGTTATAACTTTGGATCAACAGAGCCCATCGTGCCAACCTTCCACTGGGCGATTTGAGCGAGAACAGCTGGTGGAAGCCTACAAACGCACAGTATATTTTCTTTCCCATATTCAAGCATTGTTCAATTACCTGCTGAAGTGAGAACAGTAGTTAGTATAGGATATTCTTATAATGAATCCACAACGAACATCCAAATTTTTCCCTTGGTCAGTTATCTCACTCGCTCTATCAATAATCTTCCAAATAACTTCCCCACAACACGTAACAAAGTTATCGTTCGATAATTTTTGCATTCACTCTTAGTTTCTTTACCTTTATACGAAGCCACAATCATAGCGTACTTTCACTCTCTTGGCACTTGTCCTACTTTTAGGCACACGTTAAACAGCTTACAGTAAAATTCGTGCATCGATATGTAACGTAAGTTTTAAACATAATCTTTATTAGAAACTGTACCATCTTATATTTTGTATGATACTTGACGACACTACTAGCGAAGGGAAGCTCAAGTGTTTTGAGGTTCCATCAACCACCCAATCTTTATGCATAGATAACATAAAGAAACTGAAACGTTTAATGCATTTGAAACTAGAGGTGCTTCACCTATTTACTAGTTGAAAGACAGTCAGTTCGGAAGGGCTTGTGCATAGTGTAATTTTACATATTAGTTTATGTGAAAACAGAATTTTGCAGTTCAGGTGAGTACCTACTCGCTAAGTGTCTTGGTTCATGATAGCTTATAATCTAATTCAAATGGTAGTAATTATAAGGAAAATATACCTGGGTTAGGTATTATACAGGGGGATTATATATTTACTGACAATTGCTAGATATTCAGAAATTATTTTAAGAGTCACGTGTGCTGTATTTTTATGGTTACTAATTAGACTGTCTCACGTAGTTATAGTGATCGGGTCTGCTTTGTCTAGCCGGCAGGGGCCAAGTGGAAGACCCCCGGGCGGGGCACGCAAATGTAAGACCTGGATTGGTCTTAAGGTGCAATAACCTCTGGGTATGTAAAGTTGCGGGGACGTTTGAATGACGTGCCTGGTCTGCTGTACCCAGGCCGCGCTACCTTAGGCCTAAAGTAAAGGCGGGGGCAAATCAGGGCCCTTTTATAATAATACTGACATGATATCCTTAATTAATGAGGTGTTGCAATTATAGTTATGTAACACACGACAAGTCACAGATAGAGGGACGTCGGGATATTATTTATTTTTTAAGTAAACAAACATATATTA
The DNA here is from genome assembly GCA_964006375.1 of Tillus elongatus. NCBI lineage: Eukaryota > Metazoa > Arthropoda > Insecta > Coleoptera > Cleridae > Tillus > Tillus elongatus. The sequence goes on along the minus strand of OZ023263.1, from coordinate 35,588,386 downwards.
ATCGACACTCACGGTTGACAGAAGATAAGGACGTGCTTGTAGTTTCTAAACCTGTGCAATAAAAGATAGACCACTGTAAGTGTCCAGCTCAACCTTGTCTCATCTAAATCCCCCATTTAAATCAAGACATGTTCAGTATCCTAAATATCCCTTAAATGTAAGGGGATCCGTTTTTTCATATATATTGAATAAATATATCGAACGCAATCCTTCGATGACACAAGATTACAACCCTCTTAGTAAACAATAGAAGTAACCTCTTATATTACTAACAATCGACTAACGGTCACATAATATAATTACATAGCTCAACAATCAATCACCAGTCGATATATTACTTAGCAGTTGTGTTATCTACTTAACAGTAATCATGCAAAAGGCAAAAGGTTTATTAATTGTTAGAATGATGGCGAAGCCTTAATGTACGGCGGACTGAGTCGGGCGAGCGGGTGCCAAAAGTGTCCGGTAACAACATCACTAACCTGTAAATAAACATATACCTGAACACATCATCGTCCAACTAAAGCACAACATAATATATAGGAGGGGCATTCAATTATTAGTTCATCAAACAATTACAAATTTCACGCTCCACTGAGCGACTCAACATCAATGACTATATATACTCAAACTCCACTGAGCAACATTAAGCTAAAATTAAGAGCAGTTTCGACATAACGCTCCACTGAGCAACTTCCACATTAACAGCAGTTCCTACTCAATGCTCCACTGAGCAACATTATAAACTCTTAACAACGCACATCAGTGCTTCAGTACTGCTTCTCAACAATGTCTCTAAGTGCTCAAATCATAGCTTCTCAAACAATAATTACTCAATTAGTTACTTAAACAATAGTTACTCAGATAATATTTAGACAATAGTTACTGAGATAATAGTTACTCAGGTAGTTACTTACACGATAGTTACTCAAACAATATTTTGTCAGACAATAGTTTAACCTGTGTGTTTAGTTGGGTGCTGTACCCGGCACTGGGTCCGCGCCGACATCCAGGAGTGCAATGAGGCAGCAATTGCCTCACCTAGAGTGCTCGCCTACAGCCAGAGTGAATACTAAGAGGTACAATGGACACAAAGGGCCCAGCCAAACAATGTGCCTCTCCACAATATTTACTCCTACACTGGTCCTGACTGTGCAATGAGACAACGATGCCTCGGTCTAGCCACCAGATCGGCTCTCAAACGCAACCACTGTGTTGCCTCCGTGAATACTGAGAACTGCAATGGACACAACGTTGAAGCTACGCTATGTCCCTCTCCAATAGCCACGCCTACACTGGTCCTGGCTGTGCAATGAGGCAACGACCTCGGTCTAGCTACTATTTCGGCTATCAATGCAACAACCGTGGTGCTGTTACGTAACCTGGGTCTAAGCCCACGCCCACCAGCATGATACCCTACTGGGTGAACAAACAGCGAAAGTGTCCCGCACACTTTTCAAACTATCATCACTTTACTTACAAACAGAATTTACTTTACTTACTGCAAACTGACATACTCAACAATTTATTAATTTATTAATGTTGACTTAACCTCGTATAAATAACAAGCTGAATTTAAACTTGGTTAATTACCAAATTATCTCATAAAGCCCCTTTATTTAAATCAGATAATTACTTCTCAATTTATAACTTAACCTCGTATAAATAATAAACTGACTTTGAGCTCTAGCTACAATTTAATTTCATAAGAGCTATTTATTAAATGTTTTCCTAAAGCCACCCTTATAATCATAAACTTATTGAAATTACTCTTCAATTTATAACTTAAACAAATGAGAACATGTACAATAGACAACAATATATGTTCAGTGAGAATTCACTCACCTGAATAAAGGTATATATAACGTGCACTGTAAATTTCACTAATATCGAGCATATTTTAATGCAGCTCAGGTCATGGCTAACGCACGAATGCGTAGGTATCGCTTACTTCAACCGATGCTAAGGGGAATATAAAATGAATAGTGCGAGGCCCTTGAGTCTAAGAGGGCTGCATTATAACCACACACACCCCGCACTTCTATCTTTAAGTAAACAATTTTTAAACGCTCATCGCTTGACACTTTAGATCTAATGGGAATACTCTGACTAGTAAAACGTATTCACCTAAGAACGTGTCTGTTAAATATGTACAGAGTGTTTTCATAATAAGAAGACATTATGACCAGGGCTAGAAAATACATTCCTTACATAAATATGGTACTAAAACAATTGTCTTTATATGTCTATAATTGCAACAACTCATTAATAGAGCATATCATGTCAGTATTAATACAAAGCAATTGTCAGTAAATATTTTATCCCCCTGTATAATAACCAACCCAGGTATATTCTCCTAATAATTACTGCTATCTGAATTATAGCTATAATGAACCAAGACACTGAGCGAGTAGATACTCACCTGAACTGCAAAATTCAGTTATCACATAAACTAATATGCACTGTATTAACTATAATTAATCTTTGCTATAAAATGCACTACGAACAAGCCCTTCCTAACTGACTTTCAAGTAGTAAATGGGTGAAACATATCTAGTTTCAGATGCATTAAACGTTTCAGTTTCTTTATGTTATCTATGCATAAAGATTAGCTGGTTGCTGGAACCTCAAAACACTTGAGTTCCCCTGCCTTCGCAGTGTCGTTAAGTATCATACAAAATATCAGATGGTACAGTTTCTACTAAAGATTATGTTTTTACGTTACATATATATAAAGACAGTTGTTTTAGTACCATATTTAACAGATATTTAGGATGTAAGGCTAGATGCATTCTCGTAACAATTAGAACCGTAGACCGGTTTAGCTCTCATTAGAGCTCTTCAGTACGGCATACTAATTGCAGCAAAAACACACCTATAAAGTAATACGGCTATAGTAGCCAGTCTTTCAACACTAAGTGAGTGGTGGACGTGCCGCCACCTAGTTGCGGAACCAAGTAGCATGTTGTCACGTGGCGTGACAACATACCACTTGGTTCCGCAACTAGGTGGCGGCAGGTCCACCACTCACTTAATGTAGATATTTAGGATATTGAACATGTCTTTATTTAAATGGAAGATTTAGGTTAGACAAGGTTGAGCTGGACACTTACAGTGGTTTATCTTTTATTGCACAGGTTTAGAAACTACAAGCACGTCCTTCTCTTCTGTCAACCAAAGTGGTGAGTGTCGATTCATATATGTTTGTTTACTTAAAAAATAAATAATATACTGACGGCCCTCTATCTGTGACTTGTCGTGTGTTACATATACTTTAACATTTCTGGATTTTAAAGCTATTATGCACCAAATTCAAGCTTCTAGCTTTATGGGAACTCGGGTTATTTCTAGGGGTTCTAAGACAATGCTGTAAAAATGTGATCTTATTTAATTTTCTTACCTTTAGGTATTCTGGCTTAAGCTGTTCATGTTCCATAATGTTGACAATATGATTCTCTAGTTGAAGTTCCAACGCTCTTGCCGTAAGAAGAACAGACCTTACTGGAGGACTGGCTGGTAACATATACAATTTTAAACCCATGATGTTTTTTATTTTTAGTTATTTTATTTCGCTGCCTACTGTGACACAATTTAATAACGGCCACAAAACTTAATTAAACTTCCCTACACGTTTTCTACCAAAAATCGTTGTGTTTTCAATCACTGATGCCTCATTTATATAATGTGCAACAAATAAACAATTTTAAATATACAATCGAGAATGATACAAGGTATTTTGTGGAACTATTATTTGAGTTATTCAATATATCTACATAATAGTGTGAATTAAACAAAACAGACACTTGATAATCTGGAGCCGAGTGAAAAAGTAGCATCTGCGATGAATCAAGTCTTCATTGCCTCCTTCCGCTGCGCTGTGGCGATGGCACGGCATAATAAACAATGTTTTTTATGCTATGATGATGGTCTATAATATCAAGACAAGCTATGTTGCCAGATACCCATTTTAATTAAAACGGTATGAGAGGTAATTACTGTTTTCAGGACTCGTATTCCATGAAATTGTACTCTAAATGAAACATTTCTGTAAAGTTGTTTTTTAACCTATTGGCAGTATTGACGATGTTTTATACAACATAGTACAGCTAATTTTTTTTTTCGAGATTGCAGCAGTCCAATTGAGAGACGCAATTACCTCGGCCTATAACGCCAACTGCCCCCTGAAAATGAGGGTGTCCACCAGGAACGTCCCGTGGTGGAACGAGGACCTCAGGCAAAGGAGGACGCAGGTTCGTAAGCTGTTTAACGCGGCCAAAAGGTCGGGAGCATGGGATGAATATAGACAGGCCCTATCGACCTATAACAAAAGACTGAGGGACGCCAAGAAGGAGTCGTGGAGGAGGCACTGCGAAGAAGTGGAAAACACGTCCGAGAGTGCTCGACTACACAAGATCCTGTCTAAGGGCCCTCAGACTAACATAGGCTCCCTTAGAACACCCACGGGAGGCTTTACAAGCTCGGGGGAGGAAACTATGGAAATTTTACTCCAGACGCACTTCCCCGGCTGTAACATAATAAACCAATCACCTCCGGACTGGGAACACTCAGAAATAGAGGCGCCTTATAGGCGGGCATCTAGAGTAGACTGGACAGTCGCTAAAGAGGTGGTTACCTGGAGCAAAATCAGATGGGCCATTAACAGCTTTAAGCCATACAAATCGCCGGGATTTGATGGAATAATGCCCATCATGCTCCAACAGGGGATAGATATACTGGCGCCGGTGCTTACCCTCATTATGAGGGCCAGCCTGGCTCTGGGGTACATTCCGAGGGCATGGAGACTGGCCAGGGTTGTATTTATTCCTAAACCTGGGCGTCCAACAGACCAGGCAAAGTCCCTGAGGCCAATAAGTCTCATGTCCTTCTTGCTGAAAACAGTGGAAAAACTGCTCGACCGGCACATTAGGGGCAGTGTACTGGAAGCATATCCTCTACACTGCGGACAATATGCATACAGAGCAGGATTCTCAACAGAAACAGCACTGCACCAACTGGTGCTGAAACTGAAGAATACGCTGGAGAACAAGGAGGTGGCGCTGGGGGCCTTCCTAGACATAGAGGGGGCCTTTAGCAACACCTCGTTCGGATCGGTTCTGGCAGCTGCCCGGGAGCGTGGAATAGAGGAGACCTGCTGCAAGTGGATCGGTTCCATGCTCAGGGACAGGGCGGTGTTCACCTCACTCGCGGGAGGGACTCTGCTGGCGGGGGTCGCGGCGGGGTGTCCGCAGGGGAGCGTTCTGTCTCCCTTGCTCTGGTGTCTAGTCGTGGACGGCCTGCTGGGGAGGCTCTCGGGAGGGGGGTATGAGGTACAGGGCTATGCGGACGACATTGTCATCATAGTCCGAGGAAAGGTCACACAGGCAGTGTGGGAGCGTATGCAGACTGCACTGAAAGTGGTGGAAGGGTGGACGGTTGATCAAGGGCTCGGGGTGAGCCCCGAGAAAGCAACCGTCGTGCGGTTTACGAGGAGGAGGAAGTGTGAAAGCCACAGAACTCTCACTCTATACGGTAGGAGCGTTCCAATGGCCAGGGAGGTAAAATATCTTGGGGTCGTATTGGACTCTAAGCTAACCTGGAATGGTCACATTGGAAAAATACTGCGTAAGGCAGTCATGACCTTAGCCGTCATTGGCGGCTATATGGAAAAACGTGGGGACTAAGACCTAGTATGGCCCACTGGCTGTACACAAGGGTGGTCAGACCATCGTTAACATATGCGGCACTGGTCTGGTGGCCTAAGGTGACACAATCCAGTGCCAAACAAAAACTAGGCAAGATCCAAAGGATGGCTTGCCTAGGCATCACAGGGGCCATGTCTTCAACCCCAACAGCCGCCATGGAGGTGTTGCTGGATCTACCCCCCCTACACTTAGTTATTATGGGAGAGGCCAGGCTAGGACTATACAGACTAGCCTGCAATGGTAGACTGAAGATCAACCCAGGCTTCAGGGGCCACTGCAAAATTCAGGAGATCGTGAAGGAGCCCATGCTTGAAATGAGGTCAGACTTCGCGAGCCCGCGAATGTGCAGGGAAAACAACTTTACAGTGGAAATCCCTGATCGCGAGGCATGGCGGGAGGAGACGCCGGGCATGCCACGGGACGCGCTCGTCTGGTTCACGGACGGATCTGGCGGGGAGCGTGGGACGGGGGCAGGTGTTTACTCGGAAGGACCGAGGGTAAGTCATAGTATTTCCCTCGGAGCCCATGCAACGGTGTTTCAGGCCGAGATGTACGCCATCCTGCACTGTGTGCGGGAGAACAAGAGGAGGGGCTACACCAACAAGCGGATCCTCATAGCCACAGACAGCCAGGCAGCCCTTAAGGCACTAATTAGCCCACGGGTAAATTCCTGGCTGGTGAGTGAGTGCCGAGACGAGACGAGCGACCTGGCTGGGCAGAATGAGGTGACCCTCATCTGGGTGCCGGGTCACTCGGGGGTTAAAGGCAATTAAGAAGCTGACAGTCTCGCGAAGAGAGGGTCAGCAGAACCATTTATGGGACCAGAACCGGCTCTGGGCGTGTCAAAGAGCACTGCCAGGGGAGCCATTAAGTCCTGGGTCAGAAACCAACACAAGGTGTACTGGGCGGACTGTCCAGGGCTCAGACATGGGAAGTCAATAATTGACGGACCCAGTTCAAAGAGAGCTGTGGAGCTGCTAAACCTTAGCAGAGGACAGCTCAGAAACACAACAGGTCTCTTGACGGGACACATGGCCGTCAAGAAACACCTGCATAAAATGGGGCGGTTCGAAGGGGACCTCGCATGCAGACTCTGCGGCGAGGGGGAGGAATCAGCCCAGCACATCTTGTGTGAGTGTATAGCTCTGGACCGGAAAAGACAATTGATCTACGGTCACTCTAGACCGGAGACAGAGCAATATAAAACTTCACCCTACCAATCGCTGTGCAGACTAGTTCAAGGCACAGTGATCTTGGAATGGGTGGAGTAAGACTAAGGGTATGCACAATCAACCAAGGGTTGCGGTGCTATTGGGGCGGCAAGGCCGCGGACGAGCCCTGAGGGAACAAAAAAAAACAGCTAATTTTAATAATATGTACCACAAGCTAAAACGTTCGTTAAAGAAATATTAGAGAAGTTGCAAGAAAAAAATCAAGAACTGGTTTACTATAGGAACATGGAATGTTAAAAGCTTGTTAAAGACAGGGAAACTGAAAGAAGCAGAAAAAATAATGGAAAGATTTAAATATACTTGTCATGTCAGGAGTAAGGTGGCTAAAATATGGAGACTACAGGAGTGATAATGTCAGAATTATATACAGGAGATCCAAAAGTAACTCGCCAAATAGCAGCCCATCATGTGGATTGAAAAATATTGTTTCATAGATAGGCGCATTGTTATATACCCATACAACAATCAAAGTGCCCTAATAGATATAAGCGGAAATGGAGTAGAAGCCTAAATGAAAAGAGGTTTACTGCAAGGATGCCCACTATCGCCATATTGGTTTTATAGAGGGTACAAGAAATGGGCTATAAAAACAGACAAAAGGAATCAAAACAAATTGACAAAGGTTCTATTACATAGGTACACAGATCACCTAGCACTGATAGGAGAAACGACAACAGAATTGCAACGGAATCTGAGTCTGCTGGATATTGTGACAGATGAAAAGCTAGACGGTCAACAACTTGAACAAGTAGAAATGTTCACGTACCTTGGGGTATTGTTACAGATAATGGTAAATGTAGCATATATCTTAGAAGGTGGATCGCGATAGCAAAATAAGCATTTAACGAACAAGGTACTCTTGTCACCAATAAAGATTGAACTTAAATCAAATCAATGGATTCATGAAGTCATACGTATAGAGAATTGTAATGTATAAGGCGAAAAGCTGGACTTTGACTGAGTGATACATGAAAACGATATAGGCTTTTGACACGTGGGCTTAAAATAAAATGACAAATGTAAATCTGTCTAAAAGAATCAACACTAATCATGTGCCTTATTTAAGGGGTATAGCTGTGTTGAGAATAGTTAAAGAGAATGACCAATCCATCGAGACAAAAAAAGAAAGAGTTAAAGCCCTACCTCCTGCTACAGAACGTTGTTTAAATGTAGCACATTTCTTCGTTTATCCAGTGGTGTTGACTGAAAATCCGGATTGATGGATTTATGTTTTTTATGTTTTATTTTGACATTTGGAGAAACAATAGTGCAATAGTTTTTAATTTTAAATAAGAACAAAAATTTGCTGTGAATCGTGTAGACAATATGAGTTAGCTGGGTTGGTAATTGAGATGTTATCTATAAGTGTCATGTTTTTGTGTTGGTAAACGGCGGGCACTTACGATAGGGCGAAGGGGAATATCAGGCATATGGATTTTCGGGAGACCGTATTTTCTAGCGATGCGAGGAGACTTTTCTCGGGGGATTATTTCTTTTTTGAGATCAGGACTGAGTTGTGAGTTGTTGATAATAGTTTTGGTTTTCTTTTCAAGATAAGTTGTAGGGTCGTTAGGGATTTGTTTGTAGTCTGTGTTATTTAGTATATTGTCCATCTTTGTATATAGTCTGTTTTGTCTAGTATGACTGTAGCGTTGCCTTTGTCTGCTGGTAGGATTATAATTACTGTGTTTCGGTTTAGGTCTCTAATTGACTGTCGTTCGTGAGAAGAAAGGTTGGAAGGTGGAGTTTTAGCAGAACGTAATATCCTGACAATGTCTTGTCTCGTAATTTCAGCTTTGTCAGTCGGTAAGTGTGTTATCGCATCTTCTGATTGAGAAATTATCTTTTCTATTTAGATGAATTTAGGGGTTGGTGCAAAATTAAAGCCTTTGGATAGGACTTTGATGGCGACGTCACTTATGTTGGAATTTGAAAGGTTGTGAACTACTGTAGTAGGATTGGCATTATGTGAGTGTTGTGTGAGAATTTTGTTGTCTAGAAGATGCTGTAATTTTCTTTTCTGTACGTCCGTCTTTTGCTCTGTAACATGTTCTGCTTTACTATGTGAGAGTTTGTTTAGAGTGTCCCAAAGTGTAGGGTGTATTTTGAATGTGTATATTTTTAGGTACGTGTCGCAAAGCAGTGTGTTGGTAGTGTTAAGATGTCGTCTTGCCTCGTGAATGGAATTTCTAAGGAGAGCAAAAATTCATTTCATAAATTCTGGACTCGGTTCAACCCGAGAATCAAGTATGTCTCACATTAAAGACCGCAGAAATCTTTCTGAACATATATATATATATATATATATATATATATATATATATATATATATATATATATATATATATATATATATATATATATATATATATATATAGAAGAGGTAGATCAAGGAGAAAACTTCTAGAAGACGGCTGGCCGCAATCAAAACTACTTATTGTTTAAACATGTACAAAAATTTTCCGAAAATGAACTTAAAATGTGTCCGAGAAAACTGGTTTTCTAGCCAACGAACCTTAGGTTGATAGCAAATTAAGATATTGAAATTTGAAGCAATGTCAGGGTGGTTGATCTTGGTTTGACAGTAAACTAAGAAAGTGATATTAAGCTCTCATTGGGATTTGAGCTCAAAACTCTTGGCTGCAGTCGTTCTCATCACTATGCCACCAAAGCTACAGGTGAGAATCCTCGTAGAGTTATAACAGGTTTCATAAGTAAAACTACAAAATATATCGTAAAACATAAGTTTATGGCAGATAATTTTTACATTGTGTTTTTGAGTTTAATACGTACCTATTATTTTATGTTACAATCCTATTTTAAATGTTCTAAACCTATTTTTTAGCGTGTTATGTTAAAATCCCATAAATCCATAACACAAAGTAAATTTTAACTCAATTTGTTACTAAATATTCTACGTTTTAACTTTCAGGTATAAACTTTTTCAAGGGAACATGTTAAAACTTACTTTTCTGGTTACAAATTTGGAGATTCACAGCCTAAATAAAATATATTCAAAATTATAAAAAATGTAGTGAAGGCATATAACTTACCATTAAAACAGTGTATTGTTAAAAATAAATTCAGAGAATTTATGTATGTTAACATTATCAATTAACTGCATATAAAAACGAAAATTTGCTGCTAAAAATGCAATATCATATCGTTACTGATAACAAAAATCAATAATTGAAACAAACAGAAAATTCAGCTTTATTCTTATAAAATCCCTGACATACACCAAATTTAATTTCTAACGCAATGGAAAGAAAGTGATTGGCATATGATTTCTTTATGATATATAATAACTCGCTGCCCTACCGCATTTACTCCATCCGGTTTTTAGCGAATATTTATTAAAGAAAAATCGCTAATGCAAAGGTATCGATGGCGAGACTTTTCAAAAATGTTCCCATACGATAACTTAAAAAGTTATTAACCGATTTTGATGAAACTCGGCAATCTTTCTTTTCTTAATAGTTTAGACGAGTTCGTTAGCCAGCCCCATCGGACCAGTTTTTCTAAGAAACAATGGAATTTTTCCTTAAAAAAAATTCTATTTCAAAAAGTTATTTTGATAAAATTTGGCTGGTATGTTTCACTCGTAAATACCTTACTACATACCAAATCTCAACTTTCTACGTTTATAGAAAATTGAGTTATACAAATTTTCAGCATTGAACGGAAATTCGCCACCATAACGCAGTTGCTGCGTCCCGAAATTTTTTAAAGTTTAGAAATCCTACTGGTTTGTTCCTTGTAGGTTACCTCATACTTTTATGGTGGCAGTTTCTTATGCTGGCTTTTACTATTATTACTATTATTACCTAACGTATGTTAAACAGGCCAAATAGCTCAGTCCGCGAGAAATGTAATCTCTGCAATTCGGACTATGAGATCGCGGGTTCGAGAACCGTATTCAGAGAGTCTTTATAGGGAATTTTCATTAAGAAAATTCACTAATAGAACAACGATGGTAAGACTCAAGGATTATTTTTTCAAACGAGCGTGAATAAGGTCCCCTAGAACCAGTAGCGGCGTAGCGTAGGTTGGCACACGGGGCGGTTTTCTATTGAGCACCCCTAAAATAAAACCACAAATAAAATACTAAACGTGCTTACGTGACTTTATTTTGCTAAAATATTGGATCACATTATCAAAATTTACTTTCCTGTCCTTTTCAATGGACAATATGGAAAGATTGGCAAGTCACGCTTGGCTCATTGTGGATCTTAAGTAAGATTTTATCAATTTTAATTTTGAGAAACTTCTTTCACAAGAAGTCACCGAAACACAAATAGTTAAGAAAATCTTAGACAGAGCACTAGACTCGGAAGAGACTCAAAATAGTCCCATTGTACAATTAATCCATTGGACCGCTTCTTGGAAAGAAATGCTGGCGGCTTCTAAGTTGCGCTTCACTCGTAAAATCTCCAAAATAATATCCTCTGCAGAAAATTCATCGTAGATTTTTGTCAGATTTGGAATTATACATGAAGTTTTTCTTCTGTTGGCGTAAGCAGAGTTTTAGGCTGAACAAAACCAAATGTTATGAGAATGTCATCCATTGCCTTGTAACGATGGTCTAGTTCTCCGTAAAATCTATCAAGACATTCTAACATAGCTCTTTGCAGCTCTTCTGGCATAAGTTTTCGAAATCTCCTCCTTCCTCTTCTTGCAATTGAAATATCCACGTCTTCAAAGTTCGACTGCAGTCTTTCCTGCTATATTGGAGAGAAACCTAGAATTATTTTCTTTATTTCAACTCGATCATCTTCAATATGAACATATCTGATTACATAACTCATCTGATCAACATGTGATATGTCTGGAGTGCTATTGAAAATAATTTCGAAATGTTTTGCTTTTCTTATGTTGCCCACAATGTTATTTTTCAGCGCTTTCCCCAAAAGGCTGATAAACTCATTTTGAATGTGTTTGGACAAATAAGAATCTACCCGTTTCCTTTTTGTACAGGCGATAGCATGTTCAATTCTTAGCATGTGTTCTTTTAGCACTAGGTCATTTTCCGGCAATAGATTAACTAATTCTAAAAACCTCCCTCTATTGTCTGATGAAACCCCCTCTCTATGCCCTCTAAGAGGAAGATTTTGGAGTACCAGGAAAAGAATGAGATCTAAAAGGCGACTCAAAATATCACGCCACTTCTTTTCTTTTTGATCTAAAACCATTTGATGTTTATGGTCGATAGTTTTTTGGAGCCTCAATCCATTTTCCAAGATTTTTCATTTACCAAACAGGATAGATGGGTCTCAGAATTCTGAAGTTCAGACACTTCAGAATTTAATTTCCACCATGAATCAAACCCGTTGGAAAAACTCTGATGTTTTGTTTCATGGTGCGTAAACAGTTTGCAGCAAAAACAGTACAAACTGTTTTCTGTTGGTGAGTATACCATCCATTTTCTGTGTATTTTTTCTCCATTTGGTTACGCCTTATAAAACCATCCTGAATTGAAATGTCGGCCCTTTCCTTTTATTTTATCTCCAGACAGTATCTAAAAATGGGCCATCTCTATTTTGATGGGGTTCACTTCCCGTTTTAACAATTTCAATTCTCAAATCATCAGGCATTGGTGTTGGCCAAGTAGCAACATCGAAACGAGTTGTGTCATGTAACTCTTCTTCATCGTTTTCAATTTGGTGGAGGAAGGGGCCGAAATCAATTGTCCCTTGCCCCTTCCGTCCGCGCCTTCTCGTGCGGATGCACCAGTGACTGACTACTAAGCTACGCGACTGAGTTGTCACCACGTTGTCACCCCTTGGTGCTTGGCACCCGAGGCACCCCTTTTACGTCGCCACTGCCTAGAACCCATCAAGGTCCGTTTGGATATATATCCAAGCGATAACTAGACAAATACTGAATTGGTTTGAACGAATCTTGGCACGTGCAATATCTTAATTGTATTAAAACCGTAGACGAGCTCGTATATCAGCTATAACGGAAATTATTTTCCCCCACAAATATACAAAAATAGTTTTGAAAACGCTATATTTTTATAAGTATTAGAGTAACTGGAATGAGACTCTGGCTGGAAATGGTGTAAGTAAAGCTATATCAAATACTATATAATGACAATACAGGACACTCCCACTGATTTCGTGTTTCAAGAATATCGGCGCCCCTAGCGGATAGTACTGATGTTACGTCGTTCGAGAACGTGTAACACTAGCAATTGCTGGTGTTTAACTGTGTATAATTAAGTTTGAGCTGTGTTTTTTTACAATGAATATTAGTGGTTCGGTGTGTGCAATCTATAATTGTTCGAATTATAACGTGCTAAATCTATCAAAGACATTTCATAGGTTTCCAAAGGATGGCGAAACGTGAATATGATTTGAAGCAGTAGCCAAATTCAGAATCACTTTTATGCCAATATGTACAGTTTGCAGAAGATAATTTATTGTGTAATATTTACCATCATGTACCTATTTATAGATAAACTTCGTAAACGAATGGTTGAAAGGCTTCAATCATAGCTTGTCTTCCAGTGCATAAAAAAAGAAATATCAAGGCAAAAAAAGTTTTGTTTCAATAATAAATGATATAAGAAGACTGTTTTTCTATCTTCTGCTGTGTCCTTTTTCATTTCAGTATGGCATACATTGTCACATTTTTTCACATTTAAAATTATTTTACTCGATAAAGGCTTTTAATTATCTTCCAAAGACAAGTTTTTAAAGCGACAAGTAGAAATAGCAGATTCAGCCCTATAATAGATTTATTCATGGGAGTAAGAGTTAGTATCACCTTTCATCTGCACAATTTCTTAATTATGTACTAAGTATATCAGTTACATATTTTAAAATATTAGATTAATAAGACAGTTTTCATGTAGAGATATAGCAAATTGAATACTGTGCTACCATTTATACCTAGAACAACTATTTATAGGTAAGTACAGATTGTAACTTAATATCCTCAGAAACAGCTTTCAGTATATTCCTATACCTACCCTTGAAATAGTAGTTTAACGACTTTTTCCAGGTAGTACATTAAATTCTGATGAAATAAGATTATGGGTAAGAGAAATTTGCAGAATTATTTATGCTGAATTCATTTAGGTTTCAAGTTGATTGTTGATACAAATTCTATTTATAACTATATAATCAGAAAATTTTCACTGTTTTGTCATGTACAAGTTTTTATATTCATCTATAATAAACCAATTGTCTAAATTAGGAATATGCAGGTAAATATACAATTCAAATTACCCGCTCAGTTGTCAGTATTTCACGCGATGTTGCGCTAATGTGCTTGTTACAAATATCACCAATGCTAAAGCATAGGAGTGTCTCGTATTGCCATTATATAGTATTTGGCTATATTGTGAACTTAGTTTGGTTCACAGTATTTAGAGTTTTTTCCAAATTAAAAATAAAATCTGAAAGACATGCGTTGAAACGACTCAACAGTTAAAGTCCAATGCCTGGTAGACAGAGTAGTTAATTGCTATGCGTAGATTAGTTCGTATAACAAGTATAAACCATACATCAACGGTAACCAAACAAAATAAATAGCAGGCATAACATATACTACCCAAATCAACAATCGTGAAATCTCGGCCACAAATATCGCAAATGACAGACGACATAAAATTAAAAATTTGCCTAGTGATGGTTATTTAACTGGGGGATTCAATCAATTTTTAAAATACTCTATATTTGTAGCTTGATGAACGGCGCAAAATACAGTTTTAGACTTAAAGTATAGCATAATATAGTGGAAATGTAAACGAAATCAAGTCAAGTCTCTATAAAAATTATTTCAACATAATTTATTCTTTCATCGTTAAAGTTAGATATAAGACGTCATATAAGATTGAAACAGTTGTTGAATATAACTCAAGAACCATTATATTAATTCTGTAATTAATTTTTCCGTTTACTTTTAATATAATATAATAATCCAAATGTCCTTACACTTGTAGAACCCAAATCACCACAACACATCTTTCTAAAGACCTGACGATCGTTTCACTAACAAAGTTAGCGTCATCGGAGGATGAAAAATTATAATTGTTAATTAATTAACCAATTAATATTAATACTTTTTTATCCTGGCGCTAACTTTGTTAGTGAAATGATCGTCAAATCTTTAAGATGTGTTGTGGTTGATTTGGATTCTACAAGTGCACTTATCAGTGCTCATCACAGGTTCCAATCTTCACTTCACGTATCCTTAGGTAGCTCAGTGGTAACATGCTTATTTTCTATGTAGAAGGTTCCAAGATTAATACCCGCTCAATGAATGTATGGTTTTTGTTTTGTTTTATTTTGACATTTGGAGAAACAAAAGTGTATAGATTTCACAAGTTTTCAGCGAGACTTTATTTTTGTTTAAAAGGCCTGAATAACTCTGAACTTTAAGTCTGAAATTATAATTTTCAGCAGATATTTTGTTATTGTTGATATTGAAAAAACCGGTTTGGTTAGGTTGACTAAAACGAAATAATTCAGGCGATTAATAAAGAAAAATGACTGTTACGTTTATAATTTGGCAGGTACTTTACTTTTCTAAAGATGAATTAAGTTTCCTTCTGGAAAACTTTAATGAAATTTGTAATACAAGTTTCTTTTAAAGAGACTTACACATTTTTTTTTAAATTTCAACAACACACCGTGGGTGTCGACAAGGAGGAAAGAGGCAGCTTGTTAATTCTGGACTTGAAGGTTTGGAGGTTCGGAGGAGAAGGAAAAACATGTGCCGGCAAGGAATTCCACAACTTGGAAGTTCTTGGGACAAAAGAGCGGGCATATCAAGATGTTCTATGTCTGGTGCATTCGCTCTGTTTCCCTTGTAGATCTGTTGGGGGCAGCAGGTGGGGGAACTATGGAGGAAAGCTCCTCTGAGCAGTGCCCGTGCAGATATCTATAAAAGAGAGAGAGGTCACCAACGGCACGTCGGTGGGCAAGGGATGGCAGACTTTGGGTGAGAGTAGGGTCACCGATGAGACGTATAGCTCTCTTTTGAATGGAGTCCAGGATAGCGAGTGTAAAAGCGGCAGCGGCACCCCAGATTATTTGTGAAGTATATAAGGTATAGAGATTAGCTGGTGAAAAGTATTTGCGAGCCCGGAAGTGGAAACCTAATTTCGTAGCAGCCGCTTCTGCAATTGATGTGACATTTGGTGCCAATTAAGATTTCGATCCACAGAAATGCCAACAAGAGAAAAGGACTCATTACTTTGAATAACTTGGTTGTTCATTGTGATGGGTCTAGGGCTGGTGTATCCCTTGTGAGAAAGAAAGCAAGACTTAGTTTTGGTGGGGTTGAATTGTACAAGATTTTTACTTCCCCAGTCTAATATTTTTTGGAGATCCACGGAAACAGAACCCTCCATGAGTCTGCGATCCTCATCTAATTGGGCTAAAGAGACAGGCTTAGAATATTGTATATTTGAATGGAGGGTGCTGTCGTCCGCGTAGCTGTGAACTGGGTTGTATGTGCTAGAGAGGAGGTCATTGATGTGGAGAAGAAACAAAGTAGGGGCTAAAGCTGAACCTTGAGGAACTCCTGCATTAATTGGATACAGTTTAGAGGAATGGCCATTCACAACAACAGATATGCTCCTGTTGGAGAGGAAATTTGCTGTCCACATACAGAGTTTTGGTGGTAGGCCATAGGCCGGAAGTTTATTAAGCAGCGCTGCGTGCCAGATCTGGTCGAATGCTTTGGATATGTCTAGAGCAACAATCTGGGATTCACCGTGTTGTTCCATGGACTTGTTCAAAGAATGGGTGACAAAGCAAAGGAGGTCGGCAGTCGATCTGCGCTGACGGAATCCATACTGCCTGTCGTGGATTAGACTGTGTTTTTCAAGAAATTTTAGTAATTCGGTGTTTATTTACTTTTCCATCACTTTAGAGACAACTGAAAGGAGAGAAATAGGCCTGTAGTTGCTAGGAAGCGCTTTGGATCCTTTCTTGGGGATGGGTTGTACTCGAGCAGTTTTCCAGTTACTAGGAAATCTGCCTTTATTGTAAGATATCTGGAACAGACGAGTCAGGACAGTTCTGGTGCGCACTATCTACAGATATAGCAAAATTTTATTTTCTAGCTACATAGAAAATTGAGTTTTGGGAATTTTTCTCAAAAAGAGTTAAAACACAATATTTTTTGGATAATAGAGAGATATCGGTGGTAGCACTTTCAAAAGAATTCCTTAAATGTGCGCGTACTAGGACCTCTAAAATTGATCTTCAAGGTCAGTGTAAGTGTAAAATATTAATTTTAGTAATGTGTCGTCTAATAATAGGGAACAATTCTTATGAAAATTCACTACTATAACCCACTTGCTACGTCCAGAAATTTTCTTTTAACTCGAATGTGGAAGGACCGACTTCTGTTATGGGTGGTATCCTTTATCTATATGTGTATATAAGGTCTCCCCTCACATGCCTAAGATTCTGGATGCGGAGTTGGTCTACTGTGGCGTTATTATTATTATTTTTATAATTTAGTCTGAATAAATGGCAATAAAATAGGCCAGTTGGAAAAAAAAAGTAGACGACGATTTGGGTGCAATCCTGAAAATGAAGAGTTGGTAAGATACTCAAATCTCTGTA
The DNA here is from genome assembly GCA_964006375.1 of Tillus elongatus. Classification (NCBI taxonomy): domain Eukaryota; kingdom Metazoa; phylum Arthropoda; class Insecta; order Coleoptera; family Cleridae; genus Tillus; species Tillus elongatus. Next base: position 35,570,863 of record OZ023263.1, on the reverse strand, counting down.
GTCCAAGCCGATCAGTGAAACGTCATGCATGCATGCCAGAAGTACTCGAAGGCTTCCACACAGGATGAAATTTCGTTCGTATAAAATAGCCGTAGTTCAAACGTTAACTGAACGTGATAAACAGTGCCGTACTGGGTTTTGTTGTAGGTAGAGGATAATCAACCAGATATCGCACATATTTTTATGAGCGACGAAGCTCACCTTACTTTACATGCCAAAGTCGAAAAAGATCATTTTTGTTGGTGAGCAAAGAAAACGCACGTTAAGTTCATGAAAGACGTTTACATCTTCCACAAAAAAAAAACTGTTTGGTGTGCTGTATCATCATCAAAAATCATTTTTCGAGGAAAATGGTGAGGCAGTCATAGTCAATTCTGACAATATACACATATGTTTCAGGCCTTTCTTATATCGCACCTTCAAGAAAAAAGAATAAGAAGACGGGTGAAGGAGGGGGAGAAGGAGGAGAATAAGAAAAAAATACTGTTTAACACAAAACGGTCCCGCCTGTCATACTACAAGACAAATTATAGAGATCTTGCCAGAAACATTTTCAAGTGTACTCATTTCTTAAAACGGTGTTCAACATTGTCCCTCGGGATCTTCTGAGATTATTATCCCTGACTTATTTCTTTGGGGGTATTTAAAGAACAGAATGCTCAGGTACAAGCCCAAAGATCAAGAAGAGTATAAAACAAACATGGAAGTAGGAATTAAAGCTACTTACCAGAATATGCTTGAATCAGTTATGACATAATTTGTCCGTCGTTTGGAAAAAATGGTTGGATAAGGGAGGCTGGCATTCAACACAGAAAATATTCAAGAAGTAAAACTTCGAAGTTTATTCCTTGATATGTAGGGAGCGAATGGGTAGAATACGACCGTTTTTAGTTTTGGCTCAGTATTTTCTTACCAAATTTGTTTTTATATGCCAACTCATTAACAACAATTACTGTGTACTTTTATTTTACAAATTTCCTTCCTTAAACACATGATATTTTAAATTCGCACAGTTTGATTGAAATTTTATTACTGAGTGTACGTGTGACGTATTCCTCCTTCACGCAGGGGGAATGGGTAGGCCAGTAGGAGGTTTTGACTAAAAATTATAATATTTTAGTTTCAATTCAATATTTAATGAACGAAATATCTAAACTGAAGATTCAACATTTAGTTAACGACATATTTAACTATACATTAGACACTTAGTTAAATCAAAGTTTGTTGAAACATGAACAATTTAACGTAAGTTTAAAAACCTTTTTAAATTCACGTCAAATATGAAGACAGAAAAAATTCGGTCACTTCCTTAAGACCGTAATGGTTTTGACAGTTTCAGAACAATATGTTCCTTGGAAGCAGAGGCAATATCAGAAACATTTGGAGAGAACGATTCCTCGTTCTTTTTTTTAAGTTTATTTCGAACCCCAACGAACCAATTTCCTTCTCCACAAGACCAACATAGTGGATTACATTAGATTTCGTCTGAACTTTGACTAGCACCAAATCACCTGGCTCCAGATTTTCAACGCTGTAGCCAAAGTCCTATTTGGCATTTCTTGTTCAAATATTTCATCACTGGAGCTGTCATTTAATTCAGGCTCTTCCGAATCAGAAGAACTGCTTTCTAAAACCTTCTTCTTACAAGATGATGGGCTATCAAATTGCAACGGCAGTATTTTTCTCCTTTTCTGTTGTATTTCATTTATTCAGGTATGTCTGTGAGGATTCATATTCGCTCAATTTTTCGACCGCTCTCTGTAAACTTTCTAGGAAGAGGCTTTGGGAAAGGCAAAACATTCCTGGAGGAACGATCTAAAATAAAAAAGCAACATAAAATATTACACTTATCTGGTGCTTCACTTGTGCAAGGTGTGTTAGTGATAGCGGAGGTAGATGGGAGATTAACTGGAGTCTCGGTTCTATCTTCTAGCCCTTCACTGTTACAAGACTTTGGCTCATTTAGTTCAGGGCGATCCCCTACAGATGACATTAAATAGTCTCCGTCAGTTTTTTTTTTTAATAATATTATTGGCTGCGGCATCTCAGGCCATTAGCACATTCATTTCCCATCATTCACTATTTATACTAATTTTCCAGACAAAGTCAACTTCTCGTTGGCTCGCCCAGGAATCGAACCCGGGACCTCTCGCTTAGCAGGCTGGCACCTAGTAACCTGCGCCACGAGGGCGTCTATTTCCGTCAGTGAAAACTATTCTATTTAAAGACCAAATTCCGGTTTTTTTTTCAAAACTTTTCAGAATATTTTGTTTGGAAAACGATAAATTGAAAGCCTTGTATAACAGTTCTGCAATATTGTTAATCGATATGGGCTTTCCTAGATTACTACAGACCATTCGTCACAGGCTTGATTACATCGAACTTGTCAAAGTCCGTAAACTCCAACGTCTAGTGGTTGTAGCTGATGACTACGATGTGGTAATGTAATTAAGTGCAAGCCCAATTTTCTTCAATTACTCTAGGTTTACATGTGATTCCTGATTGTCCAAGAATAAAACCACTGGAGTTTCTTTACTAAAACGTGCATTCTTAATAAAATATTTAAAAACTAAAACAAAAGTTTCAGTCGTCATCCATCCTGAAGAATGACCTAAAATTTAAACTCCCTGGTGGAGTTTCATTACCTAACACTTTGAAATGTGTTTTTCCGGAAAAATGTAAGTTGGTGCTACAGAATTACCTGAGGCGTTGATAAAACCACTAAACAATAAACAAGGTGGCCTCGTTCGCCGGACGTAACCTAGCTCACTTGTTTAAGACATTCCTCTGCTACTTTTCGAGGAGGTTAGTACAACGTATATTCTTAATAAAATATTTAAAAACTAAAAGAAAAATTTCAGTCGTCATCCATCCTGAAGAATGACCTAAAATTAAACTTCCTGGTGGATCTCCATTACGTAACACTTTGAAATGTCTTTTTCTCGGAAAAATGTAAGCTGGTGCTACAGAATTACCTGAGGCGTTGATAAAACCACAAAACATTACAAGGTGGCCCCGTTCGCCGGACGTAACCTTACTCACTTGTTTAAGACCTTCCTCTGCTACTTTTCGAAGAGGTTAGTACAACGTATATTCTTAGTAAAATATTTAAAAACTAAAAGAAAAATTTCAGTCGTCATCCATCCTGAAGAATGACCTAAAATTAAACTTCCTGGTGGAGCTCCATTACGTAACACGTTGAAATGACTTTTTTTCGGAACAATGTAAGCTGGTGCTACAGAATTACCCGAGGCGTTGATAAAACCACAAAACGTTACAAGGTGACCCCGTTCGCCGGACGTAACCTAGCTCACTTGTTTAATACCTTTCTCTGTTACTATCCGAGAAGGTTTATGGTCTGTTGTCAACCCAGTTTTACCACAGTTCCATATGTAATTTGCAATAAAATTGCAGCGTTGGTATACTTGGTATATTTCAGGTTTATATTGTTGCAATAATTTCAGGTTTTTGTAAACAGTTGTTCATATGGAACTTATGGATCATTTTAAAGCATATTACTTATTTTTGGTGCTCAGAATAATAGTTTATTCACAGAAAATGAATAACCACTTGCATAGATACTATGCGTCATCTATTGGCACATCCAATATTCAATTAACACAGCCAGCAGTGAAACATCATCAACAACCCATTCCAACCCATTCTCCCCTATTATATGTTCTTTGTATGTTTAGCTATAAATATCGTCTACTAAAATTTAACAAATCATTTCGGTTCTCACTGTGGTACTCGATTTTTAACGGAAAAGTGTCAGTTTCTTCCAATCAACTCCTTATTTCTTTCATTCTTTCTAAAGCTATCCGCTTGTGAACAGCTACTTGTGTACCAAATTTGATGTCGATAGCACAATTACAAAAGAAAATGTATTTTACCCCAAAATGATCATCCCTTACTCAAATTTTATAAGGTCCGTTGTAATATCGTAATAAATGAAACGGCATATTACGAGATTTTCAATGTTCAATTGTAAATTTCAATCAATTAACCCGTATATCTTACCCTTCTCCTGTAGTGATTTCGCTCAAAAACAATCCGAACCGTTCGTTGGTGGACTGTTACCTGTGTATAAAATTTAAAGTCGATAGCTCAGTCCCTTCGAAAGTAATCGCGGGAACCAACAGACAGACCGACAGACCGACGGACCGGCACAATTTTTTTCCTTTTCAAAAGAGGTTTTTTCCGTTTTTGAGACTTTTCAAGACGTCTGAGTTCCCGTTACCATAGTTCCCACACGTCTAAGAGGATGTCAAAGTAATAGTAATAAGATCTTGTGGAGAACCTCGGTGGTTCAGAGGTAAGAACGTGTGCCTCTGAACCGAAGGGTACTGGATTCGATCCCAGGGTACTCCTTTCACTTTTTCAGTACAAACTGTAACATTAACATCAACCGAGGTTCTAGCATTGGACTTGAGCAAGTTGAATGTCTGCACGATCCGCCCTTCGGAGGGGGCGTAAAGCCGTCGGTCCCGTGTCCATGCGATGTTGGGCACGTTAAAGATCCCTACCCTCCTTACAGAAAGATAGGGGTTCGGCAAAATTTCCAGGATAGTGAGGTGAAACTGCTCCCAGGCGTCGGTGATTGGCCATAGTCGCGGAAATAGGCCGACGTTAAAGAAACAAAACACACACAAGATCTTGTGGATGGTAAGTTCAAATATCCTTAGATAGCCATTGTTTACTTTAGCGTAATTAATCGTTTTGCAAATTATTTAACATGTAAATTTTATCTCATGTGATTGAAGTTACAAAAATAAATAGATAATTTTTATATCAAACTTATCTTATCTTAAAAATGAATTCTGTCTACGGGGTTAATGAGGTTAATGATATTTCTTATCAATCTCATTACTTTATTTATATTTTTATCGTAAAAATTTTTGTTTTAAGTGCTTTTGATATCTTATACTCAAGATTTTTTTAGATGCGAGACTAAATGTAAATAAACCGACGCCAATCAATTTAAATAAATTTGTATATTGTGTGTTAAACACAAGTAGATCTTGTAATCAGCAGGTAGGGGAAGAAGGATGAGTAAAGTGGTCACCATAAAGGAACATATTTTTAGAACACCACCTTAATAAGGAAAATTATACAGTTTTATTTTCACCGTATTTGGTCTAGAACCCTAAATTATCTGTCGTTTTTGTTAGACAATTGTTTTGTAAACTCGAAGTGCGTTTAACTCTCTAGAAAATGACCACTTTGCCTGCACAGGTAGGGTAATGTGGCTAGGCGCTAAATTAAAGTAGTAAATACTAATTAAATAGTTACATGGTTATTGAAAGAAATATTAAAATTCAAGGTAAAATAGCAAAACACATTTAAAAACTAATAGACCCTGGCAAAATAAGATGTTAAAGATATGTGCTTATTTTTCAAAAGAGATAATTATTTACGATTGAAAACATTTGAAAACTACGTAATAAAGTGTCACAAAATTTAAATAAAATTGATTATTTTCAATATTCAAACTCATGCTCGTCATCTTCTTCTTAGCAACCAGCACATTCCACGTGATTTTACATTTCCAACACCTGGTTTCGTACACTTGTAATACCTAATCCAAGCCCCGCATTTTTTAGATTTAGAGAAAGCCTTACTACAATAAAATCATTTTGTATCCTCTTTTCTTTCTTCATCATCCAGTTCAAAGAGCTGCTGTTTTGCAGTATCCTTGTGTGGTCGAGTTTTCTTTTTAGTGTTAGTTTCATATTTTGTTTGGTGTTTTGGTTCTTTATTCACTCTGGTACTCTTGCATGTTGCAGATTCCAACGCCGCTTTGTCTTTTTTTTACATTTTATTCTCATCCTCCTCTTCGCCCGCCTTTTCATCTAATAATTAATTTTTACACAGGCTACGTATTGTAATCGCTGGCCCTCTTTGTTTTCTTTTTATTTGTTAACGACCTCTTTATTTCGCAAAGGAAAATTGTCTGTACCTTATTTTTATGTCCAGTCACTTCACCGTCGCGCCCATCCTCTACGTCTTCTTTATCTGTCACTGCATATTCTTGTCTATTCCACTGCATGTTCTTAATCTGTAACTTCATCTACACATCCATTTGAGCCTCGGTGGTTCAGGGGCAAGAACTGTGCCTCTGAACCGAAGGATACTGGGTTCTATCCCAGGGTTCTCCTTTCACTTTTTCAGTACAAACTGTAACATTAACATCAACCGAGGTTCTGGCATTTTATTTAAGCAAGTTGAATGTCTGCACGTTCCGCCGTTCGGAGGGGGCGTAAAGCCGTCGGTGTCGTATCCATGCTATGTTGGGCACGTTAAAGATCCCTACCCTCCTTACAGAAAGGCAGGGGTTCGGCAAAATTTCCAGGCTATTGTGGTGAAACTGCTCCCTGGCGTCGGTGATTGTCCATAGTCGCGGAAATAGGCCGATGTTAAAGAACCAAAACACACACACATACACATCCACTCCCTGAATCTTATTCAACTGTAGCTTTAGTTTCAAACCCGTGCTGTGCATTTTCATAATTTTTTATCCCGTCTGTTGAAAATATTTTGTTTTGGAAGCGCTTATATTTATACCAAAGGAAATAGTGCTGCAAATTTAAACATAGCTTCCACATGGCGGTGATATTTTACTCTCCGCAGAAAGACATTCCCATGAAATGAATTCAGGGCCCATGACTTGGCCACAAAGACAATATACGTATTCCTGTACCCATAAACTTCTGAAACGATACATGAAAATCGAATACAAGGTAACTTTCAGATAGCCGGAGAAAAATTCTGGAGCCTTGCGCTTAACTTTTTTTCTATCTGCAACTCGAATTACTCTGCAAGTAATTGTGGCAGCTTTTTGTAGAGGAGCGTTTGACATGCAGATAATTTTGAATGGTCACTCCCCCTGAAGCGATGTAACCTAAAAATAATTCGAAGCGTTCTTTTGTCGGGTGCTAACTGTATAGGTACCAAGCTTGAAGATGATATCTCCCTTCGGTCGAAAGTTATTGCGCCTACTAACAGACAGGGCGACAGACGGACCGAAGACCGACCGACAGACAAAAACACTTTTGTTCCAGAGTCTTTTTTTCTATATGTTTTGAGAGTTTTTACGCCGTTTTAGCAAAAAAAGTTTCGAAATTTTTGTCACCGATAATCCGCCCCCACACATTCTACCCCTAATTTAATTTAAGCACAGATTTTACCAGATGTTTGATGAAATTGAAAGTTTTCAAATAAACAAACCCTAACACATTATCCCATTCGAGTTTTAACTAAAAAATGTCAATTCTCACCAACTCACTCCTTTTTCATCCCCTACCCCGTCGAGCGATATAACTTAAAAACAATCCGTACCGTTAATTTGTCACGTGCTCTAGTTCAGTCAACGGGTAGTTTCAGATAGAAAAAGGTCAGAAGTTAATGAAACTTTGGGAAGTTTTTTAAGGATTGTTAATAAACATTTTCTCAAGTTTTGGAGCTCGAGGACCCTATGCGAAAAAAGAGGAGGGAGAACTGCAACATTTTCGACCTTTCTCCGGTTTTTCCTTAATAACTTTTTTCCCTTACATACTACGGCAAAAACATCTAAGACTTTTTATAGAGCGTTAATTTTCCTACTATTTTGACTATTCAAACATGTTTGTATGTCAAATCGTTACCGAGATATGGCGCTTTGAAAAAAAATTAATTTAACAAAATTCGCTAAAAAATGCCGAAGAATGCAGAATTTCACCTTATTTCTTCTGTTATACCCGAATTATTGTGAAATATTGTTGTCATTATGATTTCTGGTTACATCTGTCAACTTCGGAAACCCTCACCCACCCCCGCTCCTCCCTTCCCCTCCCAACCACAATTCACAAAAGCTAATTTTCTTCTCTGATTAAATCCAACCATACTCACTCCATGTTCGTATTGATATTTGTTACTTTTTGGATTGATATACCCCCCCCCCCCCCCCCACTACATAATTATCCCAGGGCAGGCAAAAAAAACGTAGTCCTTTCGTGGAAAAAATGTAATTAACAATATTAAGGTATTCACAAGGAAACATTATATGAAATAGATATATTATTATTGAAAGGTACTTATATATACATGTACAAATCATAGTAGGTACTCATTTGTACTCACTACAGTTTCTGTTGGGATTTCTTAGCCGTTGGTTCTGCTTCTAGTAGCTGGCCGTCGTCGTATTCTTCGACTATATCTGGTGAGTCCTCCTCGTTCAAATCAGTTGCGGGAGCGTTTTCGCAGGAGTGGCATGTGCAGTGCTAGCACATTGCTGAGCACCTAAGGCCCGCTTTCTTGCAGCTGCAAGTTCCGGTACTACAGCCTTTGCTGCACTTGCATGAAACAATCTGGAGGATGTTATCCGGCGCAGCATTTCTGGTTGTGGGGATTGGTAGTACCCCTTGCGTGGTTAGGTTCCAGCCCCAAACTGATGGAAGAAGTTTATTGCTTAACCACGCCTGTACTTGCTGGTAACTGCAAAGGGTGTGGTACTTGGCCGCGTACCTTGTTGGTGGTAGGCGGGCCAGTTGCAATTTAGCCTTAGTCACTGATCGTGTGAATAATCGGTACCGCAGGTCGTCGAGGTTGTCATTGTCAATGTCGCCTCCATAAATTGCTACCAGGAACTTTTCTTCACCGTCGCTGATCTGTTGAGGAGTAGCGTTTGGTGTGAGAAACGGAGTCACTGTGGTGGTTTCCGTAGTTGGCGGTTGTAACTAGAAATCATAATGACAACAACATTTCACAATAATTCGGGTATAACAGAAGAAACAAGGTGGAATTCTGCATTCTTCGAAATTTTTTAATCGAATTTTGATAGATTAATTTTTTTTTCGAAGCGCCATATCTCGGTAACGACTTGACATACAAACATGTTTGAATAGTCAAGTTGCTAGGAAATTTAGCGCTGTAGAAAAAAATTTCAAATACTTTTGCCGGGTATGTAAGGGAAAAAAATTATTAAGGAAAAACCGGAGAAAGGTCGAAAATTTTGCAGTTCCCCCCCTCTTTTTTCGCACAGGGTCCTCGAGGTCCAAAAGTTGAGAAAATGTTAGTTAACCACCTCTGAACAACATCCCAAAGTTTTATTAACTTCCGACCTTTTCACCTAACCCCACTTTTTCCAACCTGTCGACTAGACTACTCAGGGTGTACCCAATTTGTAGACGATATCTTAATTCATTCTTAAGTTATCGTGGCTATTAACAGGCATATAGACCGACCGACAGACAAAAAAAATCGTTCCCAAATCATGTTTCCTATATGTTTTAACTTCTAACTTTTTACGACGTGTAACCAAAATATTTTCTTAAATTTTTCACAGGCACCATACTTCCACACGTATTGACGATATGGAAGTAATACTAATAGACATGGCATATTTGCAAGTGTTGGTGGCAAAGAGAATGGTTTTTATTTATTCGTATCATTATTTAGTGCATTCTTATGTAAATAATAATGTGTTTTCTTTTTATTTATTCTTAGCAACCACTTGGGTATATTCCCCGCCGATATTGAATTGAAATTGAAACGTCAGTCATGTAATTTGGAACTCCTGTATGTTACAACGTTTATTATAATAAGAGACCACATTGCATATAAATTGTATCAAATTTAAGGTGCTGATAACGCTATTTTAGCGTAATAACACACGATTTCTCTGCAAAACCCATGTAGAAATTAAAATTGTTCTTCCTACATCTTACGAGCCTTAACTGATTCTAAGCGTTCTTGTAGCCCCTCACTGATTTTTGTGTTTTGAGTGATTTATGCACACCGGGCAAATTTTATTGATTCAATTATACAATTATATATTACGCTTCACAGAAAGGGTAGGTATACGAGAGCTAAGTGTTCTTTACAACCGTCCTCATGGCACTATGGATCTGCTTTAGTCAGTAACGGCTCGTGCCTTAATGCATTCGTGGTGCGCAAGAAAAAAAAGTTCGGGACGCAGCAAGTGCGTTATGGTAGTGAATTTTTATGAAAAGCTTCAAATTTGAATAACTCAAGTTTCTACACACTTACAAAGTTGAATTTTGGTGCATAGTAAGGCCTTACTTGGAGCAATATATCCACCAAATTTCATCGAAATAGCTTTGTAATTTTCAGGGAAAAAATTTTTTTTCTAAAGAAATTTCAAAATTTGAATAACTCAATTTTTTTAAAATGTAAAAAGTTTAATTTTAGTGTGTAGTAAGGTACTTTACAAGGCAACATATCCACCAAATTTCATTAAAATAGCTTTGTAATTTTAAAATAAAAATTCACTAAAAATGAAGGGTTCGCCTCTTTTTTCCCGAAAATGTATTATAAAAAAACCTACTTACTAAACTAACTAAACTTAATAATTATTAACTACTAACCAAGTTTTCCTCTAGTTAGTTATAGGTAATAGTAGTTAAAAAGTCGCTTAAAAAGTTAACCTTTAAAATATTCACAATTATTTTGTCCACTTATTAAGCAACCCGAAGTAGTAGCCATCATAATAATAATAATTTTCTTGTTAGAACATGTAAACAACAACGAAATGATCTAACTAAAATCAATCCGACGCGAAGCACTACACGAAAATTACTACACACGCTCTGCGAAAAGTGCACTGCAAACTGCAAGTGTGGAATTTTAAAGCGCACAACCAGATTGCTTATTCGGTCGTTTTCGACGAAGATAGTCGTTTCGTATTGAAGTATCGCATTACCTTAGAGCGCCGAAAAATACACACCGCCGCGCGACTGATGTATATGGATGTATATAACGTCTGGAAACATTAAGACTATACTTCTTCTGATTATGTATTAATGGCTACCGACACTGCGATCCTCGATGTACTAATTTTGTTTGTTGAATGCAGGAGGTAAAAAAGTAAATAAAAATTTATTAAAATATAGCATAGCAAAAATATTATTGTTTCCACGGCAGTCGGCAGTGCGCGAGCACAGGCGCACTTATTGAGGAGCCGCATCTGGCTTTAGTATAAAACCCACTTGCCTTACCGTATAGTAAGATCACATTTCTGTTATAGCTTGCCTTGTATAAGTTTAAGAAGATTAACACATTATTCTCCAGTGTTATTAAAAAGTTTCATAGGACCTATTTAACTGTTTAAACTTTTTTGTATGACACTAATCTTAACAGTAAGTATTATGCCTTCTAAGTCAGTTTTACAGTCGTATCAAATAATTATGTCTGGAGTCTACAGCCTAGCACATTTAGCCAAAAATGTATATATATATATATATATATATATATATATATATATATATATATATATATATATATATATATATATATATAATATGATACTTAAACGACTTTACTTATCTAACATTCACACCAATGACGGTCTTCAGTTTGTTGAGCCCGTTTTCGTTCGCTACGTAGAAGTTACAAGTCTCTGCTCTTTTAATCCACTGTATTATTCTGGGATATTTGTCAGGATTAATGGGAATGACGATATCCAAAGAGGTGACAGATGCCAGTAGGCTTAAGTCAGCAATGGTCAAGGAACTACCAGCGACCCATTTGGTCTGTGATAGAAATTTCTCTAGCAATGCGTAAGCATGGTTTATGCTTTTTTCTTGTTTTGAGCAGACTCCAGTAAAAGGAATGTCATCATACAAAATTGGATTCTAAAACAAAGGAGTATATTTATTATATTATACACATATTTATTATATTATACGTATATTTATTATATTATACACATATACACATATATTTATTTGTGAATTTTCGTTAAAAAGATTATCTAATGGCCTGATTTCAATTAAATTGGGTGATTATTTTTCTTTTGCAAATGGCTTGCATAAGTTCGTTAATCAGGAAAATCAGTCCAGTTTTTTCCGGAAAATTTTGTGTTATCTCTCGGAAAATTTTTATATCTCCGGAAATAACAAAGTTATGGCAACCATTTTTGGTATGCAGGTTTACTTCATAAAAAGCCAACTATGCACCGAAATTTAGATCTGTATTTTAGAAAGTTATAGGCAGCTAAAGAAAAAAAATTGGGATGCCACTGATGACCAGATGAAAGCACAAAAACAAAATTATTTTGTGTGGAGAACAAAATCTATTGTATATTGAAATGGCAGAAAAACTACTATGATGATGTTATAGTTTTTCTTGTTAAAACCTCAAAGTCGTAATTTGAATAGTCAAAATTGGCAACATTTAGGCAAAGGACCTAAAACGAATATCGGTTCTGTAGAGAAAATGTCGCAAGAAGTGTGTTTTAAGTCTCAGCTTCAACCGTCATTGTCCTTTATTCTATTAAAATACTTCCAGAAAATTCATTTGAAATAGAATCTTTCTGTGATGTTTTGGCAGCAGCTTTAATTATAGCTTTTATGGTTTAACACCATAATTTTTAGCGTATTTTCGTAGAAAAAAGTCGCTTTGAGGAAAACGTCACTTTTGAATCTTGAACAGATTTCTTTAAATGAGCGCAAATTAGGACCCATAGAAACCATATGCTGTGTTAGTTTCAGTTCTTATATGTTTACATGTATACAGGGTGACTCATTTGTAGGGTAAATCCTAATATTGCCGTTATTATACGTTACTGGAAAAAGTTGTAAACGTTAATTATAGGGTGTCTTGAGTGCACCTTATAAAATTATTTAAAAAATCACAGGCTGGTCCATAAGTCGTTGGTGATGCAAATATTTGAATAAATCGAACACCTCTCATTTTATTGCACTTTTGCATTTTCCATCGAATTATAATGCATGTTTATAATAAAAAACAATGATAGCGTTCATCGTTTTCGAGTAACTTCAATTGTTTTACATTTTTGGCGCATATCTAAAATTATAATGCGGTGTTTTTACCAATATATAGCAGTGCCCTATGAAAACGACGCAATCAGAGAGGTTTTCGTTTATATTGTTCGCGGAAAAAAGCGAGTAGCCGTATTCAATTCTCTTTGGGTTTCCGTAGAAATTATTGTTTGTAAAATTTTTTGTGAAATTTTGGTAATGTATAATAAATGTTAAATGAGTCATTGTAAACATATTTTTTTCGGATATTCGTGAATTTTTTTGAAAGGCTTTTTGTGAATAATTATTTCTTGGTAGGTTGGTAAATAGCTTGAAGAAGTTCGTTTTCCAGGGGAATCGGACCAGGTGTTTCAGGAACATTATAAGTTTATTTTCTGGAAATTTTTGTACTTTTTCAAGCAATAAAGTTATTTTGTTGAAATATGGTACATTATTTTTACTATATAGATTATACTGATAACCAAATTTGATGTTTGCTTCCATTAAAGAAGACATGTTTGCTATTAAAATCATTTTAATAAAAAATCGTTACCATAACGCACTTACTGCATCTAGTCTATTATTATTATTATGCTTTACTTGTAACAAACACTTCCTACACTAGATATTTCTAATAAACTAACTGTTTAAGATAGGTGAGCTTGAAAATAAGTGTATGTACATGATAAAACAAGAGTATTAATGCAGAATTTGCGTTAAGATGCAAATTTTTATGAAAATATATCAAATCCTGGAAACTCTGGGCGCAGCAAGTGCGTTATGGAAGTAAATTACCATAAAAATGTTTTTAATAGCAAATATATCTCTATATTGCAAGCAGGCATTATTCTGGTTACCGGTATAACCTATATAGTAGAAACAATGTGAAGTATTTTATCAAAATAACTTATTGTTTGAAAATGTACATAAATTTTACGAAAATAAACTTAAAATATTTTCGAGAAAACTGATTTCCTAGCCAACATACCTTGGGTTAATAGCAAATTGAGTTATTGAAATTTGAAACATTTAATGAGGACTTCCTACCAAAACGCACTTACTGCGTCTCGATTTTTTCTTACAAACATGCATCATATTTCGCTAAAAAATATTGTAGGTATCACCAACGACTTATAGGCCAACCTGTGATTGTCAAAATAATTTTATAAGATGCAGCTCAAGACACCCTATAATTAACGTAGACAACTTTTTCTCGTATCTTGTATAATAACAATTATATTGAGCTTTACCGTAGAAATGCGTCACCCTGTATATATGTGAACAAATAAAAACTGACACTAAACCCAAATATGGATTTTAGGGGGTAGTTTGCGCGCATTTGAAGAAATCTTTTTACAATTCACAAGTTGCGGTCTCCTCATTAACGAATTTTTATAATATAATATTAACTAAAACTATCGCCAAAGCATCAGAGAAAGGGTCTATTTGAAATGAAATTTCTGGAAATATTTTAGTAAAATGAAGGACAAGGACTGCAATGCAAAACACTCTTCTTGTGACATTTTCTTTATATAATCCGTCTTTGTTTCATGTTGTTTGCCTAAATATTGCCAATTTTGACGTTTCAAATCGCCACTTTGAAGTCGTAAACCTTCACTTTCACTTACACTATTTAAAAAATATCTAACTATATAATTTGCAAATTTAGGTACCTTATCTCAGACATATCCACACTCCAGATAACGAATTACTTAATTACCCAAAATTCAAACAATCCACGCTACAATAAGATTGTTCAATCTTTAAAATTTCAAGAAAAATAAATAGACGCAGATCAAATAACATTTTGTGATGATGAAATCATAAATAAAAAACTCTGGACGCAGCAAGTGCGTTATGGTAGTGAATTTTCATTAACATGTTTTTATTGCAAATATGTGTGTTTTCTTTTTAAGAAAGCAGGCATCAATTTTGGTTACCAGTATAACCTATATAGTAAAAGCAATGTGCCATGTTTCATAAAAATAACTTTATTGTGTGAAAATGTACCAAGATTTCCAAAAGTAGACTTAAAGTGTTCCCGGAAAAACTCGTTTCTTGGTCAACCTTATAGGTTAATAGCAAATTGGGCTATTCAAATATGAAGCATTTGATCAAAGTTCGCTACCATAACGCACTTGCTGCATCCAGAATTTCTTTTCTTACAAACATGCATTATATTTCGATGGAAAATGCAATAACATAAGGCGTGTTTGGTTAAAAAAAAAAGAAAATTTGTATCACCAATGACTTATCGGCCATCCTGTGATTGTAGAAATATTTTTTTAAGATGTAGCTCAAGACACCCTATAATTAATATATACAAATTTTTTTCAAATCTTGTATAATAACGGATATATTGAGCTTTATTGATTTTTTACGAAAATTCGACAAAAATTATATACCATTAAACGATAAACTCTATAGCTAAGGCTACTGCCAAGCATCAGGGAAAGCGTCTATTTCAAATGAATTTTTTGGAAACATTTTAGTAAAATGAAGGACAATGATGGTTGAAACTAAGACTTCAGTGTTTGTAAAACATCCTTCTTGAGACATTTGATTTCCATAGCCCGTATTAGTTTCAAGTTATTTGCCAAAATGTTGCCGATTTTGACGTTTTAAGTCGCAACTTTGACGTTTTGAGGAAAACCCCAATTTATTTTTCTTTAAATGCCTATAACTTTTTTGTCTTTTGACATACAGAGCTAAATTTTGGTAGGTAACTTACATATAAGGACATAAACCCGCGTACCAAATTTGGTTGCCCTTATTTTGTTAATTCGGGAGATATAAATTTTTTTCGAAAGAAAACACAAAATTTTCCGGGAAAACCTGGGCAGATTTTCCTGGCTAACGAACTTATCCAAGCCATTTGCAAAAAAAATTTATTCACCAAATTTAATCAAAATCGGCCCATTATTTTTTGAGTTATCGGTGTGATACATATATATATATATATATATATATATATATATATATATATATATATATATATATATATATATATATATATATATATATATATATATATATATATATATATATATATATATATATATATATATATATATATATATATATATATATATATATATATATATATATATATAAACATATAAAAATTCAAACTGACCCCGGATATGTGTTCTGGGGGGTCTAATTAGCGCTCATTTGAAGAAATTTTTTCAAAATTCAAAAGTCGAGATCTCCTCATTAGTGAATTTTTTTAAGAAAATTCACTAAAACAACGATCCGCCATTCATGACGCGGGCG
The DNA here is from genome assembly GCA_964006375.1 of Tillus elongatus. Taxonomy (NCBI): domain Eukaryota; kingdom Metazoa; phylum Arthropoda; class Insecta; order Coleoptera; family Cleridae; genus Tillus; species Tillus elongatus. The sequence goes on along the minus strand of OZ023263.1, from coordinate 35,554,829 downwards.
CGTTGACAGTCGCTGTTGGCATCGGCGTTGCTATGTTGCTATTGGAAGACGATGACATTTCGAACGAAAACGGTGGGAATTCAAATAAATGTTTGCAAATTAAATCAAACTTTCAGCAACATTACAATTGTCACTTTACACGAGCTTACAAATCGAGAAAAACAACGAGCTGACAAAGGAGGCATTACATTTGAAAGTTAGCTTTCTAAGCTTGTTTTGGTTTTTTGACTGCGCACATTTAGAAATGTTGCAAACCTAATTTGTTTAATGGTAAATTATGTAACGTTGTCTTAAACATCTGTAAATTGTCATTTGTGGGATATATATATATATATATATATATATATATATATATATATATATATATATATATATATATATATATATATATATATATATATATATAGTGTGTCCACGGATTGAGTGTGGGTAAGATATAAGTGACAAAAAATTTTTGAATTAGATTGTGATATTCTTGGAATCGCTCCTGCTTTGTCTTAAACTAAGATGTTGAGGAAATGAACAAAATCAATTCATATACAGGGTGGTTAAGAACTGATTTAATTAAATGTGTTAAGAGTAAACTACCTTCGTTTATAAAGATACCGCAAAAAGTTATTAACAAAATTTGTTTAGAATTAAAATTTATGACAGAGTCTCAATTTTCAGCCAGATCAGCCTACTTTGAATTTTTTCGCTATCAATATGGAGCTTTTTACCTGTGGTAACCATGCAATTTTAAATAATAATTTATTAGTAAAATACAAAACGCTTAATGCTAAAAAAATCAAAACAAACAACGAAAAATAAAGAATTTATTCAAATGTGCTGCCACCAACCGATATACACAACTCAGCCTGTTTAGTAAATGCTTTGTAAGCATTTTGAATATGTTGAATTGGAATACCGTCAATTTCCTCTCTCAACCTCAGTTTCAACAAATCAAGATCGTTATTTAATGGAGCCGCGTAGACTTTCTGTTTGAGATAGCCCCATAAATAAAAGTCCATTAAGATAAAATCGGACTTTTGGGAGGCCAAGGTATTGGCCCATATCTATCAATCCACCGCCCAAGAAATTCGCGATCTATTCATTCTTGAACGATTCCTGTTGCATGTGCTGGGTGGCCGTCATGCTGAAAGTATGCTGTTTGTCTATGTTCTAGTGACATGCTATGCAAATGGTCTTGAAGAATATTTTCCAGCATTTGCAGATAATTATACTGGTTCATATTCCGCTCAAAAAAATATGGCCCAATTATCCCAGTGTAATAAACAGCACACCACACATTAACTTTTTGATGGCATTGTCTTCTGCAATTAACTCTATAATTTGGATTCTTCATAGACCAATGCCGTGCATTTTGGGAATTTACCACCCCATTAGTGGTGAAAGTAGATTCGTCCGAAAAAATAATACTTCTGCCAAAATTGTGATTTTGTAGATATTGCTCGCCGTACCATAACCAAAAATCTAATCGTTTTGACTCATCATTTTCTTCCAAAATGTGCATAAGTTTTGCTTTGAAATGTTTCACCTTGTTGGTACGATAAATTTGTTGCAAATGCGATTTGCTAATATTGCCAATTTCTAATGCCCTTCTTCTTAATGATAATTTCGGAAAACGCCTAACAGAATCCATAGCTAATGCAGCCGCAGCATTGTCTTCTTCATTTAGGTCGGAATTTGTCGTTTTAACATTTAAAACACTCCCAGTACGCATAAATTTTGTAACAACTTTTTTACACCAGTAGCGGAAACCGAATAATTTGGCCAGCGTTCAAGAAATTTTCTTTTCACTCCTTGATAAGAATGTTCTTCGCCCAAACCATAGCACTGCACAATAACACTTTTTGTTCTGTTGTTAACATTTTTAAATACAGAAGCTTGCCGTTCGTGACAAATAAAATTGACGTTTCAATTTTCCAAATAAGTAGTATCCCGGGAAACGAACAACAAGGCAGAGCTCAAGTAGCCACGCAACTCGCCAATTATTGCTTCGAATGTCCACTTGTGCGTTTACTTTACTTTTTTTATTGGTTTAGATGAAAGCAAACCTACCCCAAGTTTAATTATGGTAAATACTTTTTTTAATACATTTTCAAGTATTTTTTAAAGTACACCTAATCACAGAAGCCGTCGAACGTCATTTAAATAAAGTCGCAGCTAAAAAAATTCATAGTAGGCTGATCTGTTTGAAAATTGAGAGCCTGTCATAAATTTTAATTCTAAACAATTGTTGTTAATAACCTTTTGCGGTATCTTCATAAACGAAGGTAGTTATACTCTTAATACATTTCATTACATCAGTTATAAACCACCCTGTATATTAATTGATTTTGTTGATTTCCTCAACATCTCAGTTTAAGACAAAGCAGGAGCGATTCCCAAAATAGCATAATCTAATTCGAAATTTTTTTGTCACTTATACCCTACCCACACTCAATCCATGGATATATGGACATACTGTATATATATATATATATATATATATATATATATATATATATATATATATATATATATATATATATGAAAAATTAACCCTAAATATGGGTTCTACGGGTACTAGTAAGCGCTCACTTAAAAATAAAAAGTGGCGATCTCCACATTATCTACGAAAATTCGCTAAAATGAAAAGCAAGGCTACATTTTATTAAAGCACATTTGATTTTCTCAAAGATAATACACAGATAAAGTATGTTTTCTTGAAAAGCAATATTCATAAGGACCATGTTTGGTCCCAAGAAAGCCGACACGCAGTTAGAACTAGAGCGTTCTAACGAAGGTCTTCTATCAACATCTGGTGTGGCATTTTTTATGGACGACTTCTTTGTTTTCAAATTTTTCCTTATCGTTTAAACGCTGAATCATATCGTTTTTTTTAGTGAATTTTTATTTAAAAAATTCACTAATAGAGAGGTATCGATGGTGAGACTTTGCAAAAATTCTTTCAAATGAGCGCGAACTAGGACCCCTAGAACCCATATCCGGGGTCAGTTTGAATTTTTATATGTTTATATATATATATATATATATATATATATATATATATATATATATATATATATATATATATATATATATATATATATATATATATATATATGTATCCGTCTGATAACTCAAAAAATATTTAACCGATTTAGATGAAACTCGGCAAGTGCCTTTCTTTTATTAATGGCTTGGATGAATTCGTTGGCCAGGAAAATCGGACGGGGTTTTCCGGGAAAATTTTGAGTTTTCTTCCAAAAAAAAATTTTTTTTCCGAAAATTTCGATATAATTTGGTCTACATATTGCTTTGGGAAATACCTAACTATGTGCCAAAATTCAGCTTTCTAGGGTTACAGAAAATTGAGCTATTCAAATTTGAAACATTTATGTTTAAATCATAAGTATGTGGTTGCTGTTGGTTAGTCAATGCTTTTCTTATTGACTCATGAAATTCATTTGTAAGTTTCCGAGAAATGTCAATTATACTGAATTCACTGATTGTTAATCATTGGAAGCATTTACGATTATATATAACCCTATTGTAATTTATTATCATTTATCACCTCTGTAGTATAATTATTTTTGCCTTACAACTCGCAGCGTTTTTAGTCAATTGTTGTTATTAATAGTCAATAGTTTCTTTCCGAATACACACACCTTCCATTGACTTCTGCTTCTGCCGCTGTTACAGTCCTTTTATTTAGAGGTAGAGTTGTAACCACTCATACAAACCGTGTTTTTTTACCACGTGGCTGGGCGACTGACCGAATTCATTCCCAGTTGCTGTTGATTTACTCATATTCTCTTAATATGTTTGAAGATGTGGTGTCTACTTCATTCCAAGTCACAATTAACCGACTATTTATGAAATCAAATAAGTAAATTAAATCGATTGTCATAAAATATGTAGTGTATTAAGACAAGGGAAAAAGAAATAAAACATATATAACTGTGTACATTTTGATTATATTTTAGGGTGCTTGAGAGAGGTATTGTCACAGCATAATCTCTTATTAAAGTTCATTTGTAAATAGGTTTAATTTTTATATGTTTATATATATATATATATATATATATATATATATATATATATATATATATATATATATATATATATATATATATATATATATATATGATAACTCAAAAAATAATTAACCGATTTCGATGAAACTTGGCAAGTGCCTGTCTTTTATTAATGGCTTGGATGAGTTCGTTATCCAGAAAAATCAGACGGGGTTTTCCGGAAAAATTTTGAGTTTTCTTTCGAAAAAATTTTTTTTCTCCGAAAGTAACAAAGCTGTTTCAATGAAATTTACTATATATGTTGCCTCAACCTTACTACGTACCAAAATTCAACGTTCTAAGTTTAGAGAAAATTGAGTTACTCAAATTTTAAATTTTCTTTCGAAAAAAATTTTTTTCTCCGAAAATTACAAAGTTATTTTAATGAAATTTTGTGGATATCTTGCCTTAGGAAAAACCTTACTACGTATTGAAATTAAACTCTCTAAGTTTATAGAAAATTGAGTTATTTAAATTTGAAGCATTTAATAAAAATTCACTACCATAACGCACTTGCTGCGTCCCGAGTTTTATTTTTAAAATCAAGTTGAAAATTTATTGGACGATATACCTATTAGCCTACAAAATAGGTTCTGGTAGGTATCAGCACGACGGTGCATGAACACATATTGAAAGAAATGTGTCACATTACACTTGATTTTCTTACATAAATTAACTTATGTCATTTAATGTAAAAAGTCTGTTATGGTTCTACTTTCATTCGGGAGTATAAATAATTAAAAATATTGTTAAAAATACAAGTCAACGTTATGTTTCCTAAAATCCTAAACAAAATTAATTTCTTAAAGCTAATATTGAAATAAAATACGTTTTTGTTACAAGAAACAAATACAACTTTACCCCATAATAATATGAAATAAAGCAATATTCTGAGCAAATTAAGTTCTACTTACAAGAATATTTTTCATAAATGTTTGAAGAATACTAGAATCAAAGTGAAGCCTTTGATCAATAACAGCCCTCTTATTCAAATCCCTGGGATAGAGGGAATCATCCATGCCGTACTTTCCGACGAGATAAGCGATGATTGCGTGACTGTCCCAAATCACATAACCGTTGTCTTCCAGGGTAGGTACAGTATGTTGAGGGTTCAGCTGCGAATAAAGCACTTGAATTAGGATACTACTGTAGGTAAAATGTAATTTACTGATAATAAATCTGGGCTTTACAGGCTCAAATCGATTTTCAGTCGCGTAGTATACTTCGAAAACGATTTATTTTACAGGCACAGTTTTCTACGTCCTTAGTAACAGTCTGTGGCGAAATAAAATTAGAGGAATTGATTTTCTGGTATGCTGTAAACAAGATGGAAACTTTATCTTGAATGTAATTTTCGTAAAGGGGGAAACTACTGAATTGTACTTAACAGGCATAAAATATGACCTCTAAAGTATTGTTTAGTTTACACATCAGGGCTGCCGTTTTTAGTACAATTATACTAGATCTAGTACAATCAACAAAAATCTAGTACGTCAGTTTCCTAGGCATTCCTTGTTACCATTGGCAATGTTATTATAGTCATCCTACGGTTACTGGGTTCCTATATAGAAAATTATTTGTATTGATTACAGATTACAGTGAATAAGAGTAGTCATTATTGTATAATATAATAATAATAATTTATTTACTGATAATATACAGTCTGACTTTTAACAAACAATACAACAACAATATAACAATATTAATAATGACATTGTTTTTCTTTCCCACAATCAGCAAATAATAATAAACCGACAAAGTCAGAGACTGTGTGTCGGTAAACTTTAACATTTGCCTACCTTGTAGGTGATTGAACAGAAATGTGTCCCGAAAACCAAACTCTCATAGTGAAGAAAAGGAAACTACCACCACATCCACCCACACACAGAGAGCTACCTACACAGATTCGCAATCCCATACACCCGCATACTCTCTCTCTCTCTCTCTTTCTCTTAAATGCACACACACGCACAAATATTTTACAAATCCTCCCATTACAATTACTAAACCAAATGAGCTGTTTTTCAAATCGACAATACTTTGCACTAATTTTCGTGGTACTATAAGGAGCGAAGATTTTACCCTGCTTCTGAAAACCAACTTCGATATTAATTTTTTTATTTCTAGTGGTAGCATGTTGTTCAACTTTGACATAATAAAGGTATAATACCTCTGTCCCACCGTTTTATGCACTCTAGGAACCTTCATGTACTGTTCTCTTCGACCTCCATACGTATGATCCACAATATCAAATTCACCCTTGTGCTTATAATAATATTCCGAGGCAGAATACGAGTACAACTGTCTCATGTATAACACATTGGCATCTGTGAATAACAGATCACTGGGATACACCGAAGGTTTACCACATATCATTTTCAAGAATAGTTTTTGGATAACTTCCAAATGTTTAATATGGCATTCCACCCCACGTCATGAAGTAGACTTTCCACCAGCGCAGAAAATATTATTTTTAGGTACTGCGTGTTGAGTAGTTTTTTAAGTTGTTTTACTTTATCAATGAGCCTCCTTAGTTTGTTTACCAAATCTGCAGCATGAGAATCCCAGCGTAGGTATCTGTCCACAGTAATGCCAAGAGATTTAATGGCAAACGATAAAACTCTAATCAATAACAAGCGGACCCATCTCTTTAGTTCTATAACTCGAGAACTTGATATATTGAGTTTTTTCACAGTTGATAGCCATTTTTTAGCGTTGAAATATTCCCACACTCTCCTCATCCCAACCTCAGCCTCAATTTTCAGATCATCCCAGTTTTGTGCAGAAAATAATATGGCTGTATCATCAGCAAAGCTAATGATCTGTCTAGTGTTTTCAACCTGGTATAAATCACTTATATTTGTTGAATAAAATTGGTCCCAAAACCGAGCCCTGTGGGACACCACACCGAATAACCATGCTTTCACTTAAGATGCCTCCAACACTTGTGCACTGTTTTCTATTATCTAAATAGCTTTTCATTAAGGTCAAAGGAAGACCCCTAAAACCCACCGATTCCAGCATTTGACAAAGAACCTCATGATCAATAGAATCAAATGCTTTCGATATATCAACAAAGACTACCAGTGCTGGCTCAGACCTATCAACAGACTCATATACATGTTTCGTAAGCTTTGCTATAGCATCCTGGGTCGACCTTCGTTCTCTAAACCCATATTGAAACTTAGTGATTATATTGTTTTTTGACAGATAGGAGTTTAGTCGAATTGCGATAACTTTTGTTATTAGACTCAATAGATATATTGGCCTATAGTTACTGATACGTCCTCTACTAACACTCTTGAAAAGAGGCTTAATGACCGACACTTAAAAATGTCTGGGAACAGACCTGTATCAATTATTCTATTTATAATGTATACCATAACATCTACTACCTCCTCTATTACTTTTTTAATAGTCAACGAATCGATTTCTGGCGCTTTTGCCAATTTTAGGTCTTCTACAATTTTTTGGACTTCCGTTTCGTCGGTATTTGCCAAGAAAATCGTGTTCATCCGATGATGCCTGTTTACCCTGGATGTCTGGTTAATTTTCCTTTTGATTCCTCCCGCTAATTTACTCCCTACTTCGATAAAATATGTATTAAAAGCATTAGCAACCTCCTTTTATCACTCAAAATTACCCCAGAATCTTTCTTAAACCTCTCCTCATACACGTCTCTGCTTTTGCTTTGACCACTTAGTTCTTGGACAGTTTTCCACAGTCCACTCGCACTTTTACCCTGCAGTTCAATCCGTTTCATATAGTAATTAGCCGTTACATTTTTATTAGGCGGGCAAAATAATTTTTATAGGTATTATAGGCACTACGTTTAACCTCGTCATTAGGATGCCTCACCATGTCCTGGTACTTCCTGTTCTTGGTATCTACAGATTTTACCAGCCCGGAGGTGATCCAACTTGAACGTTTTTTGTCCTTGCATTTAATTCTACTACAGTTGTTAACACTATTGACTCATTTTCTCATGAAATCTTCTACCGTAGCGTTGGTGTTATTCGCAGCATATACTTCAGTCCATTGTTCATCTGCCAAAATTCGTTTTAACCTTTGGAAGTCGATAAAAATCCTAGATTGACTAACGGTATTATAGTACAGTATATTGTATTGTATAGTTACCATAATTGTAATTACTGTTATGCTACCCTTTGTTGACAAGTCGATCAATTATTTACCCTTTTGTTATGCATTCATCACATTAGTCATTATCCTTACAAGTTTGGCCACCACCTGCTGGCAAGTAGATATACAATGCCATGATGGATGAAATGACTGAAAGCACATCCTATCCATAGGTCTGTGGAGACCGTGATTGAAGCTTTCAACGATAATACGAGGGCGGGTCAATAAGTCTGTGACTTTTAAAATTTCCCGCCTCTTCACAGGAAGGGCAACACTGCTTCTGTCAACAAGCATATGTCAGTTGACTCCTGTCATATTTGAACAAGCTGAGTCATTTAGTTTGTGTTAGATAGCCATTGAAAGCAGACAACCTCTTGAGTTATAACGAAAATGGAAAAAAGTTAATTTCGTGTGCTCATCAAACATTATTTTTTACGGAAAAAACCATCACTCGAACCAAGGTTAAGTTTGATAAAAACTATGAGGACTCTGCACCATCAATTTACATAGTAAAAAAGTGGTTTACTGAATTTAGTTGCGGCCGTACAAGCACAAATGACGTCGAACGTTATGAACGCCGAGTTGATGTCGCTACACCCGAAACAATTGAAAAAATTCATTATATGGTGTTGGCCGATCGGAGATTGAAAGTGTGGGAGATTGTGGAAGCCATAGGCATATTACATGGCTCAGTGGTTTCTGTTTTGCGTGATCATTTGGGCATGAAAAAACTATCCGCAAGATGGCTGCCGCGTTTGCTCACAATCGTGTGTTTGGCGTTGTTTAACCGCAATAGGAACGACTTTGCACCGTTTCGTAACCGTGGACGAAACACGGATTTACCACAACAAACCAGATACCAAGCAGCAGTGAAAATAGTAGGTTTTTCCGTGCGAATCGGCGCCGAAGAAGGGCAAGGTGGGTTTGTCAGCCAATAAAGTCATGGAGATCGTTTTTTGGAATGCACGCGGTATAATAAACATTGATTGCCTTCAAAAGGGAAGAGCAATCAATGGCGAATATTATATCAACTTATTCGACCGATTCAATGACGATTTAAAGAAAAATCGACCACATTTGGCCAAGAAAAAGTTCTTTTCCACCAAGACAATGCAAGGGTGCACACAAGTGTAGTCTCCATGGCGAAATTGCATAAATTGGGCTACGAAATGTTCCCTACTCCGCCTTATTCTCCGGATTTAGCCCCGAGTGACTATTTCTTGTTTCCAAACTTAAAGAAATGGCTCGGGGTAAGAGATTTGACTCCAATGATAAAATTATCTCACAAACAAATACCTATTTTGAGGACCTCGAAAAATCTTATTTTTTGGAAGGGAAAAAATGGATAAAGGTTGGACGAAGTGTATAGAGCTCAAAGGAGACTACGTTGAGAAATATAATAATTTCATTCAAAAAGTCACTGCCTGACGCCTTCGTATAGAAAATTTGATGATATACTTTTCCTACGAGGACATGGATGTCACCAGAATTGAAATTTAAACAACGACAAGGGTTCTTTCTAATTAGAAACCCCTAAAACTAAAACAACCAAACTAATGCCAACTTTGGTGTTAAAATACATACGATTATCTATACTGAAACAGTTGACAAACCACGCTGGATGTCATAAAAATGGATAAACAAATAACGACATGGCGTATACGTGTGACTGGCACAAAATATAAGGATTTGAGGCTAAAAGTGGATAGAAGAAGAATAGGAAGCTATATCTAGATATCTAGTACAATTTTGCCAAATCTAGTACAATCTTTCAAATCTTACAAATTTCGACCTTGTGGCGGCAGCCCTGGTACATCTGCTTACTGCATTTGCTCGTATCTCCAGTCGATGCATGAATTTGGCCACTGAAAACCCAACATTTACTCGATTATCTATATTTCGGGGTCACGTTAAAAATAAAGTTGATACCTTTCAGTTCATACTTAAGGATACCTTTCCTATATACTGTTGGCTAACAAGCTAAGTTATCCGACCGAGTATCCTGTTGTTCAGGGAACAGGACAGGCCTGTAGCATGCCAGAAGAGACCATCCAATAAGTAGGATAATAAACTAGATTAAATTTAATTACATTATATTGTTATTTCTGTATTAAATGATTAACGATCTAAATCCGGAGACACAGTGATACAAGCATTTATCACATTTAGATTATCTAAGCAAGGTTGAGATTCAACATATGTTTACAAACATTCAGAAATAGCAGATGTCACATAATTACAGTCTTATTAATTATTTATTATATACGTTACTATTCTCTTTTATTATCGATATTTGACCTTCGTTAAACTCTCTCTCTCTCTCTCTCTCTCTCTCTCTCTATATATATATATATATATATATATATATATATATATATATATATATATATATATATATATATATATATATATATACTTTTAAATTTTTGTCAGTTACAAGGTTCTCTCATCAGTTTGTTCAGTACCATGCTTCAACATGGTTCTTTGAGGGTTTTAAACCAAGTCATATAATTCAAGATATGTGAGGCTGCATCTCGATAGCAACATTGTTGTTTCTCTGATCAGTTTGTTCAGTACCATATTTTAACATCGTTTTTTGGGGGCTTTAAAACAGTGCTATGTCCAAGTCATTATTCAAGATACGTGAGGCTGCATTTCAATAGCAATATTTTGTTAAATGCAACAAGGTTCTCTTATCAGTTTGTTCAGTACCATGTTTTAACATGGTTCTTTGAAGATTTTAAACCAGTGCTATGTCCAAGTCATATAATTCAAGATATGCAAGGCTGCATTTCAATAGCAATATTTTGTTAAATGCAACAAGGTTCTCTTATCAGTTTGTTCAGTACCATGTTTTAACATGGTTCTTTGTAGGTTCTAAACCAGTGCTATGTCCAAGTCATATAATTCAAGATATGTGAGGCTGCATTTCAATAGCAATATTTTGTTAAATGCAACAAGGTTCTCTTATCAGTTTGTTCAGTACCATGTTTTAACATGGTTCTTTGAAGATTTTAAACCAGTGCTATGTCCAAGTCATATAATTCAAGATATGCAAGGCTGCATTTCAATAGCAATATTTTGTTAAATGCAACAAGGTTCTCTTATCAGTTTGTTCAGTACCATGTTTTAACATGGTTCTTTGTAGGTTCTAAACCAGTGCTATTTTCAAGTCATATAATTCAAGATATGCAAGGCTGCATTTCAATAGCAATATTTTGTTAAATGCAACAAGGTTCTCTTATCAGTTTGTTCAGTACCATGTTTTAACATGGTTCTTTGTAGGTTTTAAACCAGTGCTATGTCCAAGTCATATAATTCAAGATATGTGAGGCTGCATTTCAATAGCAATATTGTTGTTAAACACAAGGTTCTCTCATCAGTTTGTTCAGTACCATGTTTTTACATGGTTCTTTGAGGGTTTTAAACCAGTGCTATGTCCAAGTCATATAATTCAAGATATGCGAGGCTGCATTTAAATAGCAATATTTTTGTTAAATACAAGGTTTTCTCATCAGTTTGTTCAGTAGCGTGTTTTAACATGGCTCTTTGGCGATTTTAAACCAGTGCTATGTCCAACTCATATAATTTAAGATATGCGAGGCTGCATTTCAATAGCAATATTGTTGTTAAACACAAGGTTCTCTCATCAGGTTGTTCAGTACCATGTTTTAATATGGTTCTTTGAGAGATTCAAACCAGTGCTATGTCCAAGTCATTATTCAAGATATGTGAGCCTGCATTTCAATAGCAATATTTTTGTTAAATGCAAGGGTCTCTTATCAGTTTGTTCAGTACCATGTTTTAACATGGTTCTTTGAATGTTTTAAACCAGTGCTATGTCCAACTCATATAATTTAAGATATGCGAGGCTGCATTTCAATAGCAATATTGTTGTTAAACACAAGGTTCTCTCATCAGGTTGTTCAGTACCATGTTTTAATATGGTTCTTTGAAGGTTTTAAACCAGTGCTATGTCCAAGTCATATAATTCAAGATATGTGAGACTGCATTTCAATAGCAATATTTTTGTTAAATGCAAGTGTCTCTTATCAGTTTGTTCAGTACCATGTTTTAACATGGTTCTTTGAAGGTTTTAAACCAGTGCTATGTCTAACTCATGTTTTAATATGGTTCTTTGAGAGATTTAAACCAGTGCTATGTCCAAGTCATTATTCAAGATATGTGAGCCTGCATTTCAATAGCAATATTTTTGTTAAATGCAAGGGTCTCTTATCAGTTTGTTCAGTACCATGTTTTTACATGATTCTTTGAGGATTTTAAACCAGTGCTATGTCCAAGTCATGTAATTCAAGATATGTGAGGCTGCATTTCAATAGCAATATTGTTGCTAAATACAAGGTTCTCTCATCAGTTTGTTCAGTACCATGTTTTAACATGGTTCTTTGAAGGTTTTAAACCAGTGCTATGTCCAAGTCATGTAATTCAAGATATGCAAGGCTGCATTTCAATAGCAATATTTTTGTTAAAGACAAGGTTTTCTCATCAGTTTGTTCAGTACCATGTTTTAACATGGTTCTTTGAGGGTTTTAAACCAGTGATATGTTTAAGTCATATAATTCAAGATATGTGAGGCTGCATTTCAATAGCAATATTTTTGTTAAATACAAGGGTCTCTCATTATTTTCTTCAGTAATGCGTTTTAACATGGTTTTTTGAGGGTTTTAAACCAGTGCTATGACCAAGTCATAATTCAAAATATGTGAGGCTGCACTTCAATAGCAACATTTTTGTTAAATACAAGGTTCTCTCATCGGTTTGTTCAGTACCACGTTTTAACATGGTTCTTTGAGGGTTTTAAACCAGTGCTATGATCAAGTCATAATTCAAGATATGTGAGGCTGGACTTTAACAGCAATATTTTTGTTGAATACATGGTTGTTTAGTACCATGTTTTAACATGGTTCTTGGAGGGTTGTAAACCAGTGCAGTGCTATGTCCAAGTGATGTAATGCAAGATATGTGAGGCTGCATTTCAATAGCTATATTTTTGTTAAATACAAGGTTCTCTCATCAGTTGGTTCAGTACCATGTTTTAACATGGTTCTTTGAGGGTTTTAAACCAGTGCTATGTTTAAGTCATAATTCAAGGTATGTGAGGCTGCATTTTAATAGCAAAGGATTCTTATTTCGTCTGTATTGTCATTACAAGTCCTAAAACAATGGAGCGTGAGAGTGCGTTCCAGGCAATGCAATCCTTATTCAAATATCTCTAAAAATCATTATCCAAATCTTAAAAAAAATACGGTGCAAGTAAAATAATTAAGTAATTCAGTTTGTTTAACGCTACAAATTTAAAAAAAACTAGTTATAATATGAACCAAGGGCTAATACAGGCTCCATTGAAGCGATTATCTAGGACGAAAGAGTCTAGAAATATACCAACCAAGGTCCACTGAAACAAATACACTGAACAAGAGCATGTGCAGTTTTAAGCGTTGGGCGAATTCTTGGAGCTCATTTATTTTGCAGGCTACTTCGTTTGCATTTCAGGATGCAACCTGCAGGGATTGTGGTTTTCTTTGAGAAGTCATTTACTTCTGGAAGATTGACACGATTTCGGGGATTAGGGGGATGGCGGAAGTGATCAGTGTCTGCAGATCAAGGGAGATTTGGAGAATGTTCAGGACTTTCCCCGCGACCAACTTCAGCTGTGCGAAATTGATCGAGATGATAAGGAAAACTGCACTGGGCAGGTCTAGGGCGGGAGCTGCATTTGCAGTGGAAGTTGCTTTTGCAGGGGGAGCTAGCCTCGGCGTGGAAGTGGGCGGTTTCGGGGTTGTTGAGGGTTGGGCGTTGCGTGTAGGAAATTTGCGGCTTCCGTTGGGAGGTCTGATTATTGGATTTATGGAAATTCGGACAGTCTCTGGTGGTGTGACCCTTCTCGCAATTGCAGCAAGTTGGTCGACGGATAGGGGCTTTTTACACTCACAGACAAATGGAGGCCGCTGCAGTTTACGCAGCGAGGGGCTCCCCTACTAGACTGTTGGAAGTGACCAAAGCTTTGGCAGCGATGGCACTGGTTCGGAAGGTTCTTTTTGTGTAGCAACTCCACCTTGACGATGAGGCCGCACACAGTTTCGAGGCCGAAAATTGACCTTTCGGACTTGGGGAGGTTGGTCATGATGAGGGGCATGGGGATTTTTTTGTTGTCCTTACCTCTGCGAAGCATACGATGGACACCATCGGGATGGAATCCCTGGCAGATGAGGTCTCTTTCAACCTCTTCGATGGGGATGGATTCACAGACCCCCCTGAGGACAATCTTTAGTTGTTTGTCCTCCTGGAGCTGGTAGTAATGATACTGGAGCTGCAGGGTATCCATGATTTTGGTAGCCTGTCTAAAGTCAGTAGCTGAAGTCAAGTGAATTCTTACGGAATCTGTAATATTCTTAGCCTTGACGCAGCTGATCTTGTGGCGGGTAAAGTAGCCTGAGAGATAGGTCCACTTTTTCCTATTGTGGAGGAATATCGGGGGAGGAATGGTGGATTTGGGAGCAGTACTCGCGACCCGCTCCGGGTCTTGGCTTGCCTCGGAGTCAGACTCGCAAAACATTGAATCGTGCTGGTGTCTGAAACCGAATTGCTCGTCTTGGGGGATATGATATTCAGAGCCGGATGAAGCTAGCATTTTCTGAATCGGCGCGTCACATGTGTTTAATGAATTAATAAACTTAAACCAAACAGCAAATTCTGAGCGCGTTGAGACAATTGGAAGGGGTAAAGTAAGAAAGTCAAGCTATACCGCTTTCAGACTAACTGACGACGTTAGGGACGATCTAAGGAGAATACAAAAATCGAGTTGGATATCCAGAGGATATAGAAGAACAAAATAGTAAATATAAATTGGGATAGGTCTGGCTCTCTAATATATTAACTGTTACAACAACAAATAAAGGTTTTAAAAAGAGTTCGACTATAACTTTTGAATTTTTAATACGCATTCTAAAAGTGGAACCTATTATGGAATGGCTATACATAAAAGGTTTGGTGATGTACACTCGCTCGTTATTTATTTAGGTTCAGTAATCCCCAAGAGAGTAAAACAGAAATTGTGTGAAATTGGAAAATACCAAAAGTTTATTTAGGAGACGGAATCAGATTGAAAAGTTCGATAAAACGAATGACATTTGGAATAAAAACAAATTCCTTTTGTAGCATTGAAAGTAAAAATGGCTATAGGTGGTATTTAAAGAGGGCAAGTATAAAAACGTTATTTAAATTTAATTTAAATATTTTCTTTATAGGTCGGGTAACTTATTTGACCTTTTTAACGCAACTTGCATACAAATCTTAACTTACAGAGAAGTTTTATTAAAATTCGGCGACAAAAAGCCACCTCCAGGGGACGTCCTTACCACTGAACCACCGATGCCCTCAACCTGAATAATTACAATTTATTTCTCAACACTTTGATTTAATATTCACTACGTCTAGTACTATTTATTTGTTTTAATGAATTTCCGTTAAAAAATTCACTAATGAGGAGATCCCGACTTTTGGATTTTGAAAAAAATTTCTTCAAAAGAACGCAAACTAGGCCCTAACACCCATATCCGGGGTGAGTTTCAATTTATATATATATATATATATATATATATATATATATATATATATATATATATATATATATATATATATAAATGTATCACACCGATAACTCAAAACATAGTGGGTCCGTTTTGGTACAATTTGGTGAGTACCTTCCTTCTGTAAATGGCTTGGACAAGTTTGTTAGCCAGGAAAATCGGCCCAGGTTTTTCCGGAAAGTTTTGTATTTCCTTTCGAAAATTTTTTTATCTCCGGAGATAACAAAGTAAGGGCAACTAAATTTGGTACTCGTGTTTACATTATAAATAGTGACCCACGTACCAAAATTTAGGTCAGCAAGTTGAAGGATAAAAAAGTTATAGACATTTAAAGAAGAAAAATTTGGGTTTCCTCAAAACGTCAAAGTACGATTTGAAACGTCAAAATTAAAACCTGAAACAAATATGGATTATGTAAAGAAAATGTCACAAGAAGAGTGTTCTGCAAACCCTTAAGTTTCAGCTTCAACCGCCATTGTACTCCATTATACTAAAATATTTACAGAAAGTTCATTTCAAATAGACACTTTCTCTGATGCTTTGGCTGTAGGGTTGATGCTTTGGCTGTAGGTTTAGTGAAGTTTGTGGTTTAACGGTCTATAGGTTTTAGCTAATTTTTGTAGCAAAAATTCGTTAATGAGCAGACCACCACTTTTCAATTTTAAAAAGATTTCTTGAAATGAGCGCAAATTAGCCCCCCTAGAATCCATATCCTGGTTTATCTCCAGTTTTATCTGTTTGCATATATACAAGGTGACGCATTTATACGGTAAAGCTCAATATAACTGTTTTTATCCAAGATACGAGAAAAAATTGTATACATTAATTATAGTGTGTCTTAAGCTGCATCTTATAAAAATATTTTGACAATCACAGGTGGTCGTCGTTGGTGATCCCTACAATTGTTTTTTTAAACACACTTATATTCTTGCATTTTTGCATTTTTTATCGAAATACGATGCATGTTTGTAAGAAAAAAATCGATACCCAGTAAGTGCGTTTTGGTAGCGAATGTTTGTTAAATCCTTCAAATTTCAATAACTCAATTTGCTATTAACCTAAGGTTTGTTGGCTAGAAAACCAGTTTTCTCGGAAACATTTTAAGCTTATTTTCGGAAAATTTGTGTACATTTTCAAACAATAAGTAATTTTGATAAAATATAGTACATTGTTTTTACTTTATAGGCTATACCGGTAACCAGATTGATGCCTACTTCCAGTAGAGTGACATATTTGCTATTAAAAACATTTTAATGAAAATTCACTTCCATAACGCACTTGCTGTCCAGATTTTTTTTAATAAAAATTTAAATTATACATCTTCATTTGGGTTACTTTTGCCACTTTGTGCTTTGCTGTTTTTTTTTATTTTCCCTTGTTTTTGCTTTATTTTAAAAGTGTTACGGATATAAAAGTTAAATAAACATGCATATTAGTATGTACCTTTAGAAAACTGGTCGTAATATGCTGTTTCTTTCTGAGATCTACTTCTCTTAATTCTAGCGTGAGATCTAATACCCTTGCGGTTAGCAAAACAGCTCTGACACAAGGACTAATTTCTGTCATGTAAAGTTTTGGAGGACCCATCTCCACAGATTTCAACAACAGCAAGCCATTTTATCACAACACAAAAACTAACAATGCTATTCAAATAACTTTAAACAAGAGACTGATGTGTGTCCAAAATTCACAGAAACAATTAGCGATGATAAAGTTTATCTCTATTGAACCTATAATCAATGTATAATGTGTTTGAAACGGCGACTACATTCTTTTATATTTTGCTATTTATATGTGCGTATCATGTCATATCATGGTCATGAGACCACTCATTTTATGCAAGTAATATAACTTGATGAGGTTTGCAAATTAATACGGAAAACAACATAAGCTGAGTTATCAAATAAAGATAACACAATTTTTATTTAAAAATTTATGGTAGGGAATTTTCATAAAAATATTTTGGTTTCGTATGAAATTTTGTATACAGACGTGTTGAAGGGCGGAGATGCATTACCACCGTAGTGTATAGGTGGTAATGGTAGATGACGAACATCACAATAAATATAAAGGCAAAGGCAAACTTTTGGAGTTATTTGGATTTTTTTATAGGAAAAGCGTAAATTGTAATAACTTTTGCGACATGTTTGTATCATATTGTTGCGTTTTCGCCGGGTTCTGGATAAGTGAGACTTTAAATATCAACAAACCAACTTTATTTACTCTCTAGATATGAATACAATAAAAGTTCTAAAATGTCTCTCTCACAAAACACTTCGTTTAATTGGTTTTACAATCACTAATCTGGACAAAAGTCACTACACTGGAACTACAGTCGCTACTCTCTAACACTTCACACTGGTTACTGCTTCCTCAAGTCACTTCAACATTCTCTAACTGAACTGAACTGAGCTGGCTTGCTTCCGCCTTTATATACCCGTCGTACCCTCCACCTCGTTTCGGAAGTGTTTCATTCCAGAATGTTCCAGGCTCCGTGTCTATACAGGGGGATGCATATACAGGTGATCCAAATGTGTCCATGACTCCTATGTCACACAAGATGTATTTATCGTACTATAAGGGCTATCTGTGTATACAGGGTGTAAGGGTTCTCTGCGTATACAGGGTGTATATACAGGGTGTATATACAGGGTGTTCGAAATGCCCAGATCTCAGTTATCCGTTCCGACGGGGTACAAGTTGGAAACTTCGTTATTTTTGGTCCTAGAGGGTTGAGAACTCGCCTGTGGGGGATCACCCCAGGCACCCCCATGAGGTCGGGGAGGCGGTGTTGCCAGATTGTGTAAGAATTCCCAGATGTTGGGGAAGTCTTGGAGATGTGGAAACACCGTACCTACATCTCTTGAAGTGCTTTGTAACAATATAATACACATTTTCGGGTATCGTTCGTTTTATAAACACCATACAGTAAGTATACACGATATAACTTATCAATATTTATCCATTTATTTTTCGATTTTACAATGTTATTTGCTAAAAATATATAATAAAATTTCGGGACGCAACAAGTGCGTTATAGTATAGAATTTTCATAAGAATTGTCCACTTTTATTAGACGGAATGTTAGTAAAGTTAATACGTTAAACTTACACAGACCTTTAAGATCGCTTTTAGAGGTCCTAGTACGCGCACATTTGAAGAGTTCTTTCGAAAGTGTTATCATTGATATCTCTCTATTATCAAAAAAATCTTGTGTTCTAACTCCTTTCGAGAAAAATGCTCAAAACTCAATTTTATATGAAGCTAAAGAACTACATTTTGCTATATCTGTAGATAGTGTAAGTCTCTTTAAAATAAATTTGTGTTACAAATTTCATTAAAGTTATACAAAAGATTTCCAGAAGAAAACTTAATCCACATTTAGATAAGTAAAGTATCTGCCAAATTATAAACGTAACAGTTATTTTTCCTTACTAATCGCTAGTATGATGTCGTTTTAGTCAACCTAATCAAAACCAATTTTTTCAATATCAACAATAACAAAATTATAATTTCCGACTCAAAGGTGGCAAACTTATTCAGGCGTTTTAAACTAAAAGAAGCTCTTGCTCAAAACGTATGAAATATGTGCACTATTGTTTCTCCAAATGTCAAAATAGAACATAGATAAACATACATTCATCGAGCTGAATTCTATCGCGTAACCTTCTGCTTAGCGGGCAAACGCGATGCCCCCTACGCCATCTAGGAATACGCCAATTAACGTTTTATTTGCGTGATACTTTAGATCGGCTTCATGCCCGGGATATTATATCCAAAGCATACGTAACAATTAATTAGAGAATTAGTAGAATTGCCACTGAAACACATCCCACGACTATATCGGTCTTATATGACGTCTTACGTTTAAGTATAAAGATAAAAGAAACTATTTTAGAATCATTTTTATAGAGACTTGGTCTCATTTTGTTTACATTTCTGCTATATTATGCATATAGCATATATATATATATATATATATATATATATATATATATATATATATATATATATATATATATATATATATATATATATATATATATATATTGCTATAAACAGCAAATATGCCATAAAAATATAAAGCTTTTATTGTGGAAAAAAACGAGCCATATATATTAAATTTATGCATCCTAATATTTGAATGCCCTGTATATTTAAAAGGGTATTGGATATTTTGGGTTAAATAATAAATATCATGAGAATTGAAGTAATACAGAACAATGCTTTGTTTTTACTTATATTGATTTGGTTGACTAGTAAAGATCGTTATAATATAAAGAACACAGAACAATGCTTTGTTCTTATACATAGTATTTTGTTTAAAGAAAATACATTTTATTTGGTCCTAGTGAATAAGTAAATGTGAAGTGTATTTAAGGTAAATTTTTATTGTCAATAACTTCTAAAAATACACTCAGTGTTACCAGTGAAACGCGGGGACGTTTTTTATTAAGTGTAACTAACAAGAAGTTGGACAATGGCAAGATGCAGGGCTAATGAACTTTGTATTGCACAGCCTGATCCAAAAGGAGAGTTTTTTTTGAGAAGGCTAGATATTTAAACAAAACAGGGAAATATGGGAGGCACTCGATGATAAACTGCGTCAATGTGAGTTAAAGGCAGTCCATGATAGACTGCGGCAATGTGAGTTAAAGAAACATTCGAATATAAACCGCCGGTGAGGTGAGGTAAAGGATATTAAGTGTGGAACTGCGAAAGTGAAGGTAAAGGTAAAAGTAAGATGCTTACTGGCAATTAGGCCAATGCTGGCCCTTTTTGCTCATCTAAACTAACCTACTCAACGACAGAAGTGATTTGAAAAATCATCCGCTGCCGGTGAGTCTCGAACCGTCGTCCCCAGAGTCCGAATTGGGAAGTTTGACTGGACTTTCCAACACGGCCACGGCGGCGCTGCGAAAGTGAAAGTATAAGTGTAATTAGCACTCGATTTTAAACTGCCTTAATATAAGATGGCAGGGTAATGGATATTAATCAGCAATAACATCAAGGTAGAAGAAAATTTTCCACACAAAGACTATCCAAAATAAGCTCGATATCAATTAATTGCCCCAATGAAATGGTGGCAGTAATAAAATCCAAATAGGTGATCCAATGGCGAATAATAAAAATCTCAATGAAGAATCGATAAGAGACATTAACCAGTAAGTCAATCTTGTGAATATTGTAATTATAAATGTGCAGATTTTTTATATTGTGTTTAGTTTTAAGGATTTCAGTTACATTGATGAATTTTGTGTATGTTTATAACATTAAGGGGGATATGCTGATAAAGGCCGAATTAATAGAGCATAGTTTATTTAATTCATTGTTAAAAGAAGATGTTGATTTTTGTGATTTATTGACAACGATGAATAATAATTTTTGATATAGCTATGTTTTTTAAAACGAT
Organism: Tillus elongatus; assembly: GCA_964006375.1. Taxonomy (NCBI): domain Eukaryota; kingdom Metazoa; phylum Arthropoda; class Insecta; order Coleoptera; family Cleridae; genus Tillus; species Tillus elongatus. The sequence continues at coordinate 35,533,605 of OZ023263.1, read as the reverse complement.
TTTAAAGAACCAGAAATAAAAGATTATAGCTTGTAGTTATATAGTCTGATTAATTTGACTCATATAAAAAATATAATATCACCAAACAAGTCTATATTCTACTGATTATCAATTAAAAGAGTAAAATCAATAAAAACTCAATAGAAAATATATTAACGAAATTTCTAACACTCTGGATTAACAAAAATATACAAATAAGTTACATTAAAACAAAAATGCTAGCTCAATTTCAGAACTCCACCCATGGGATAAGAGAAAAATTTACAGATACAGTGGCATAATTTCATTTTCATCAATGTTGATACTTTAAATAAAGAGGACAACCCATAATTATTAAGATTCTCATGCTCAATAATTAGAAGTGGTAAAAATACCATAGCAGTAAATATATATATATATATATATATATATATATATATATATATATATATATATATGCTGCGCTAAAACTGTATTTAAGGCCGTTAAGAAAGTGATAAATATAGTGTATTTTAATAATTGATTGAATCCCCCCAGTTAAATAACAATCACTTGGAAAATTTTTAATTTCATATTGTCTGTCATTTTCCATAATTGGAATCGGGTAGTATGTTTTATGTCTGGTATACATTTAGTTTGGTTACCGTTGATGTATGGATTATACCTGTTGTATGAATCAATCTACGCATGGCAGTTAACTACTCCGTCTGTCAGGCATTGGACTTTAACCACTAAGTCGTCTTAATACATGTATTTGGGATTTTATTTTTAATTTCAAAAAAACTAAATATTGTGTACCAAATTACTTAAAATTCACAACATACGTTTATTTGCACTATTTCTAGCAACATGAAAATCTCATTACCAGTTACTCTGATACTTACAAAAATATAGCGATTTCAAAACATTTTCTCCGATTTTCCACCGGAAAAACTTGAGCACAAAGGCTGATTAACGAACTCGACCTCGGTTTTCGAACAGATATATACATACATACATACATACATACATATATATATATATATATATATATATATATATATATATATATATATATATATATATATATATATATATATATATATATATATATATATATATATATATATAGACACATTCAAATTCGCGCTCATCTAAAGAAATTTTTTCAAAAGGTTTACATCGTGACCTCTCTTAATGAAATTCTCTAAAAAGCTGAAACTGCCATTTCCGACTATTTTATGCACATAAAGTTAGCTAAGTTGGTGTTATCTTATAGTTCTTTCCCCTTCTTTAACGTCGGTCTATTTCCGCGACTATGGCCAATCACCGACGCCACGGTGCAGTTTCACCTCAATATCGTGGTAATTTTGCCGAACCCCTCCATGGTACACGGGACTGACAAAAACGGAGCAGGCTTGTTTATTTTATTATGGGCATGAAAAAACCATATCTACACTAAAATAAGTTGGGAAGTTGAAAATATTACCGGAAGTCTCCGAGCCGAGCACCGAGAACGTGATTCATTGCTGTATATGTTTCAACTTGTCACGGGTGAGCGGCATGTTGTAATGTCGAAAATAAATTTTTCGAAGGTCAAACTCAAACAGGTCCAGATTCCCAATTATCAGAATTGAAGAACGGTATCTTTTATCATCATTCACTGAAGGAGTGGCGTCTAGATGTCATTATTATTATGACGTGTTACTTATTCTCGACATTGTAGCACAGCCAGCACATCATAGGGACTAACCTGCCATATGCTATACTGTTGTTTATTGTTATATCATACCGTGAACAGGGACACAATATTATGCATATATATATATATATATATATATATATATATATATATATATATATATATATATATATATATATATATATATATATATATATATATATATATATATATAAAACAGTACATTAGTCATTACTAGGTACTGATATCCGTTAATAGGATAGCGGCAGAGAATTACGTTATTGAATATTGAATTTTGCGAACTGAAAATGTTGTATATTAAATACTTGGTGCTCCAACATTTAGAAAATGTATTTCCCTTTTTCGTAATCCCATGACAAATAAGTTCTTCGCCTAGAAATATGGTACATGAAAAAATGCATATTGATGCGTAGTACCTGTATACGAAATTTCATTAAAATATATAGAGTGGTATTACAGATATTATTAAAAAATTACTTATTTTTAAAAATTGTACCACCCGGTATCTCAAAAGTTAAGACGTTTAGGACATACGTTCATATGCAGTTATTTTCTCAAAATGGACCAAAAAATCACCACCTTAAATATTGACATTCTGTTAGAAAACACCCTGTATATGTATGTATATATATATATATATATATATATATATATATATATATATATATATATATATATATATATATATATATATATATATATATATATATATAATATGTATATATATATATACCCTAGGCCTCAGAGAGATCTGAGAGGCCTAGGGTTGAACACACTGAGACCTCACAGACGATCTCCAGCGAGATTTGGGGAGTAGGCAGATTGAGGCCCCGTAATCGAGCTACAACAACCCAACCTACCTTTATCCACCACTCTAAGGAGTAGGCAGATTGAGGCCTTAGAGTGTCCTTACATATTTCCTTTACCTACCTTTGTCCACCACTCTAAGGAGTAGGCAGATTGAGGCCTTAGAGTGTCCTTACATATTTCCTTTACCCACCTTTGTCCATCACTCTAAGGAGTAGGCAGATTGAGGCCTTAGAGTGTCCTTACATATTTCCTTTACCCACATTTGTCCACCACTCTAAGGAGTAGGCAGATTGAGGCCTTAGAGTGTCCTTACATATTTCCTTTACCCACCTTTGTCCATCACTCTAAGGAGTAGGCAGATTGAGGCCCTAGAGTGTCCTTACATATTTCCTTTACCTCTTGAAAATGGCTCCAAAACAGGAGCCGAAACGTCGAGTTTCCATAAATTCTGGACGCGGTTTAACCCGAGAACCAAGCACATCTCACATTAAAGACCGCGGAAATCTTTCTGAACATATATATATATATATATATATATATATATATATATATATATATATATATATATATATATATATATATATATATATATATATATATATATATATATATATATATATATATATATACATATATATATATATATATATATATATAATATATATATATATATTTATTTATTTATTTATTTATAAACTAGGAGTCCTAGTTCCCGCTTATTTGAAAAAAATTTTGCAAAGTCTTACCTTCGATACATCTCTATTAGTTAATTTTATTAATAAAAATTCACGAAAATTAATAGGTAAATTTTAAAATTGCAGCTTTTCTATGTACATTTTTTAAAATAAAATTTGTTACAATAACGCACATGCCAACAGGACTTTTTCTATAATATATGGACACATCCAGGAAAACATAGCAGGTAATTGTGGAATAAATGATTAAAAATCATTTACAAATAAACAAGAAAATAGATTATTTCAAAATATTTATTTAGGTAATAAAAACATAAAAAACAGACAATTGCATTTTATTCGAAATCTATGCTTTGGCCAAAAAGCCTTTCAGCACTTTTCTATAATCTTCAACTCCCTTGTTGCCTTCATAGAAAGATTTTGTTTTAGCCCTCTTGATCCATGCATCAATATTGGGATATTTTTTTGCATCAATTGGAACAAGAATGTCTAGGGAAGTCGCAGTTGCCAATAAACTAAAATCGGCTATGGTATAATCATCCCCAGCTACCCAGTGATGCCCTTCTAAAAATGTGTTCAACAATTCGTAAGATGCTTTTGTGTTCTCTATTAACTCTTCAGGAATAGTGTATCGAACACCCATCCACATTGGCCTCTGAAAATATTAGGTTGGTAATTAACTTAAAAGCTTTCAAATCTTTTAAACACTGAGTAAAGACCTGTACTCTATAATAAGACATAAACTTTGTATACGATTGTTAAAAATATACATTTAATAATGCTATACATGGAACCTGTGGTGAGCTACGACAGCAAGCACCTAATCGAATTTTTTTGTACAACTTCACATTAGCGTATTGTTTAGAGAACTAAATTAGTTTAACCAAAGTAAGATACCTTAGCGAATAACATGTTTGACATTATTAATTGTATTTTCCGCGAGAGTAAAATAAAGGCGGTTGGAGCTAACAGACCTGTTAATGAGTAGCTTGGGTCGTTCTTGAGAGACAGCAGTCTGCAGGGTGTTAGATGTGACAAATTTTCTATGCATTTATTAAGTGCAGGACTTGAAGACGATACTAACAACAATAAAGTTGATGATCAGTCATCTTATCTAACATGTGCGATGAACATAATTGCTCTACTGATGACCATAACGAGAAAAATTTCAATGTTGTTCAAGCTTGTTCAACAATGATGGAAACAGAAGAAAAAGAAACAAGTATGATTTTTCTATCCAGGAAAGAGAAAAAGTAAAGATAAAGAGAATTATTCAATTTCACCCCGTAGTAACCTAATGCATCGGAAGTTGCAAACATAAATGTGCATTAAATATCGCTGAAGATAGAAGGAGATAAATAAACGTGCAACTCTGGGCGCTTACCTCTGCACAGGATAGAAAGAGTCTTCTTCTCAGTACCATACACAGCACAGGATATCCAAGGGATAGACATAATATCCAATTTACGTCCATGATGGATATCAAATGGACATCCAATGGATATTGTCGGGGCAAAAAAATGTTAATAAAACTTAAATAATGTGTACATATGAGCATTTCTTATTCGTTAAAATCTAAACAAAAATGCATTCGAATTTCTGGGTACATATACTTTATTCATGTATGTATATATCCATCGGACATCCAGCCGATGTCCATTGGATGCACAAATGCATCTATTAGATCTCCACTGGATATCCAGTTGAAACAGTAAGGAAACAAGATTTATAAATTATAGAAACCTTTATTTACGTCTGTAAAAAATAAGGGAAGAAAAATAACCCGTTGCAGCACAAGAATTACTGAAAAAAATTAAAACCAGCGCCAACAATAAATTTTAATCCAAATTCTCTTTGCGATTATAACAATAAAATAAAATTATTTTTATTTCAATACAGAGAGCATTATTTATGTCTGTTATGTCGTAACAAGAATCTATTATCCTATTGTTATTCATTAATGCTCTCCTGAACAATAAACGCGGGTTCATTTAACAACTCACTTTGGAGCATTGGATGCTTGAATTGTTGGATACAATGACAAAAATCCGTTCGAATTGGTTTGGTTTGGGCTTAGATTAGGTAATAAGTATTAGATTAGGTAATAAGTATTAGATTAGGTAATACGTATTAGATTAGGTAATACGTAATAATTATTACCTACTCTAAGGGTTTGGGTTTGGACTGAAGTTGAGGTTATGAAATTCAGAATTGCATTTTGCTATTTTTCATTGACTGCTAAGTGAAAAATGAACTACAACCTACAACTAGAGTTGGAGGATTGAGATATTTTTGCAAATAAAGTGTGCGTTGTTTTTTATTAATAGGTTTGTTGTGGTTTTCAGTCACTAAATAATTCACAGGTGAGTACATAACCTTAAACTTTTTTGTTATGAAAATTTATCTTACGCAAATTATTTACGCAAATAGCATTATTATTTATTGCTGAAAAAGCTCGGTGGTTGATAATATGACTAGTGGATGTGAACTAGAAAATAAATATGTTCTTGAGTCAATATTTGTAACCTCGTATTAAAATCAGCGAAAATTGTCTAGTTATGTAATGGAACACTAAGTGAGATGTAAGACACGAAGTGCCGTCACCTCACAAAGTGTTAAATATTAGAGACTGTATACAACCAACTAACAATTTAATAAATTATCAGCCCTGGCCCATTTCTACCCTAATATAGGGACAAAGTATGTAAGGCTAGATGCATTCTCACCACAATTAGAACCGTAGACCGGTTTCGCTATAATTATAGCTCGTCAGTATGGCATACTAATTACGCTAATTAGAACGAAACCGGTCTATTGTTCTAATTGTGGTGAGAATGCATCTAGCTACATACTTTGTCCCTATATTAGAGTATAAATGGGCCAGGGCTGACAATGTATTTAATTGTTAGTTGGTTGTATACAGTCTCTAATATTTAGCACTTTGTGTTATTTGGAACTGCCGTGACAACATACTACTTGGTTCCGCAACGAGGTGGCGGCAAGTGCTTCGCGTCTTATATCTCACTTAGTGTTGGAAGGCTGGCTACCAGAGCCGTATTACTTTATAGGTGTATTTTTGTTGCAATTAGTATACCGCACCGACGAGCTCTAATTAGAGTAAAACTGGTCTGCGGTTCTAATTGTGGTGAGAATGCATCTCAGCAACTCAGCCACTAAGCTACGCTCGACATGTATTTACTAGCAGGTATACCCATAATGCATGTTAACTTTTCAACGTTTTACAATTTACACAAAACCATTTTGATTTACAATGAATTTCTGGCACAAATTTTAACAAAATCAAGAAAAATGACGACTAAGACACACATTTAGGAGCTTGTTAGTCATTTCTTGTAGGATTTTTCACTCAGATTCTGATCAATCAATTTTGTCGTTTTAACTTTCTTGAATCAGATTTAATTAATTAAAAATTAATTTACGTCTAACTTTTTTAGAGAATCCAAATTTTGGTACATATGATGCTCTTTATGACAGAAACCAACGTACAAAATTTGCTTGCCTTTACTTTGTTATTTCCGGAGATATAATTTTTTCCGAAAGAAAACAAAATGTTCTGGGAATATACATATATATATATATATATATATATATATATATATATATATATATATATATATATATATATATATATATATATATATAATAGCAAACGCTTTATTTCTTTATTTTCAATTATTACTTCCACATCGTCACTTGTGGAGTATCGTATCGGCGACAAAAATGTCAATCTTTTCCCCCTTAAACGTCATATAAAGTATCAAAATATATATAAAACATGATTTGGGAACGAACTTCTTCTTTGTCTGTCGGTCTGTCGGTCTGCATGTCTGCCTGTTTGTAGCCGCGATAACTTTAGAACGAATTGAGATATGGTCTTCAAATTTCGTATAGTGTTAGCACTCTACAAACGAACGGTTCTGGTTGTTTTTGGGTAAAATCGCTTTAGGGGGTAGGCGATGAATGGGGGATGATTTGATGAAAATTGACATTTTTTCGTTAAAACTCGCGTAACACGTTTTAGGGTTTATTTATTATAACATTTAGATTTTTGCAATAAAACTCGAGTAATGGTACAGGACTATGGGTACAGGAATACAAATATTTTCTTTGTGGTCAAATCATGAGCCCTAAATTCATTCCGTGAGAAGGTATTTCTGAAGAGAATGAATTATCCCAGCTATGTGGATGTTATGATTCAATTTGTAGCCCTATTATATATTATTTTTGCACATGAGCTTCGTAGATGATAGCATAGAAAATTTGTTTCCTTTTAGTAAAAAACATCGTGATTTAGTAAGTAACTGAAGCATTAGTTGTTGATCTGGAGTGACCGTTGCTAAAAGCGCTTTGATCAAGGCCAACACAAGTTAAGAAAATATTTTTTTAAAAGGATGCCATCTCAGACCACTACCCCTATACAACACGAAAAAGTATGAGTTGTTTTATTTTACTTTGTTATTAACGAAATGTGTGCCAAAACGAAGCACATCGCAGCATAATCTTTAATAGGAGAATAAATAAATATTTTGCAGTCAATTTTTTACATTTCCTTAACATTCAAAAAAGCAGTTTATAAATGTTCTGCAGAAATATTTATAAATACAATGTTTCAATTACAGAATGGTTGCTTGATGCGTGTTTTGTTTGAATTAGATCGGATATATCCGGATTATAACAATCTAAAATAAAGTAAATACTCCATTTTGACGCGCTGTTACCCGAATGAAACTTGACCGGCGAATATATTGGTGGTTTGCCATTGTCTTCCACGTTGCGTAACTTCGGGCGGCCGATGTCGTGAACGTGTTCAATTTAATTTTATGATATAACAAAACAGCAAATACACAAATACAACCTATTTATAATTATTTAATTATCTATTAATATACTTACCACTATCTGACCTAAAAGACTACAAAGTGATCCGCAATCAAAATGTAACCTTTGGTCCACAATGGCTCTCTTCACAAAATCTTTGGGATATAATTTGTCGTTTTTTCCATACTTTCTCACCAAATAAGCCATGATCGCATGACTGTCCCATATAGCCACTCCATCATCTACTAAAGTAGGTACGGTGTGCTGCGGATTTATCTAAAAATGTCAGATATTTTAAATTATTCTTATTAATTTAATCCCCAACAAATATTCCTAACATTAATACTAAGTAAACGTTAAATTATTTTGAGTTGTTCCGGACTACACAAGAGCCAAAATGGCTATAACCTGACACAACTTTCTGAGATTTCAAACAAGCTAAATGAAAACTCAAGAGGAAGCAAGTTGCGTCAAAAAAGGCGGCAAAGAACCCAAAAGCACTACGCCAAGAGGCAATCACACTGCCGAGCCTAAAACATAGGAGAAGGGAGACCAAAATGAAGCAGGAAATCTAAATATCAATTGGCACCAACATGTCACATCAATTGTAGAAGCGGCTGCTAAGAAATTATGGTTCCTCTTCCGGGCTCGCAAATACTTCTCACCAGCTAATCTCTATACCTTATATACTTCACAAATAAGGCCAAACCTCGAATACTGTACCCACATCTGGGGTGCCGCTGCCGCTTCTACACTCGCTATCCTGGACTCCATTCAGAAGAGAGCTATACGTCTCATCGCTGACATAGGCTGCCATTACATGCTCTTCTAGCATGCAGGGTGGCTATCATTCAAATGCAAGTTGATAAATGCATACCTACAATGCTCCTATTTAGTTACGTTACGGCTGTTAAATTTATACCACAAAGATGCATCCCTGCGACATCTACCAATGGAAAGTAGAGCTACTTTATGTTGCGAAGTAGCATTAGTCAGTTGTCAATTAGTGGTTGTCAAATGAGATTAAAGGCTTGCTTATTAGACAAAAGGGTTATGCTGTGTCACATTCACTTGAATTCATTAATAAAATTAAAGATTTTAAATTGCTAGAAGGCGAGATTTTGATATTATTTGATGTAGCGTCTTTATTTCCTAGCGAACCTACAAAACACACGCTAACAAATTTGGAACAGTTATTAAAACTAAACAACATAAGCGAAGAGGTTTGCAAATAATATTTAATTTTAAGTAACCTTTGCAAAAAACACAATATTTTTTAATTTAACAATGATTCTTTTGAGCAAACAGAAAGCACGCCAATGGGCAACCCATTGTCCCCTTTCATTGCAGATCCCTCCATGAGTAGATTTGAGACGGATTTAGAAAATGAAAGTTAGTATTTTCCTAGAGTTTGGTTTCGTTATGTGGACGATATTTTTGCAGTGTTTAACAGGAATATATGCAAGGCAGATGATTTTGTTAAAATATTAAATTGTCAATTTGATTCAATTAAATTCACCTACGAAATGGAAGCTAACAATAAACTTCCTTTTCCTAGATGTCGTAGTTATTAAAAATAATCAATCGCTTGAATTCAATGTCTATAGGAACGAAACTACCACCATAAACTACATTCCAAATGACTAACATCATACGTTTTCGAAAAAAAAAACGGCTAGTTTAAAATTCTACGTAAATAGATTGGTAATTTTTCCCTTAAGTAAAAGTAGATATAGTATAGAATTAAAGTACATAAAAAACGTGGCTAAATATAACGGATATTCGGATTGCCTAGTCGAAAAATTGATGAATAGACACAGAACAAAGAAAATGATAGCAGAATGCACGACATTAAAGAAAGATGAGATAGGGAAAAAATTGTATTCTTACCTGTATGTAAGATTCTCACAAAAATTAGATCCGTAGACCGGTTTCGCTCTCATTAGAGCTCGTCAGTACGGCATATTAATTGCCGCGAAAATACACCTATAAAGTAATAGCCTTGGATACTTGTCCCTATATTAAGGTAGAAATGGGCCAGGGCTAACAATTTATTAAATTTTGAGTTGGTTGTATACAGTCTCTATTTTTTTAACACTTTGTGTTATTTGGAGCTGGCGTGACAACATACTACTTGGTTCCGCAACTAGGTGGCGACACGCTCACCACTCACTTAGTGTTAAATGTCCCTATATAATAACGTACCTCTTGAACACATACAGAGTCTCCTAAACAAACTTCTATCATTTAATTATCCTCTCCCTCTCATTCTGTTAATCAGGTCATACCTACAACAGAGGAAGTACCAGGTCAAACATCTGGGAGCCAGATCTAGAACGTACCCAGTCACGGCTGGTCTCCCGCAGGGTTCTGCTATCTCTCCTCTGCTGTACAATATATTTGTCGCAGACATTCCGACAGCCCCCCTAAACGTGACATACGCACTGTGCGCAGACGACACTACCATCCTCAGCAGCTCCACTCAGCCGAGGATAATAACCGAACGACTTTAGACCGCCGTAGTCGAGCTGCAATCATGGTATAGGAAATCCCTTCTAGCCATAAACCACGATAAATGTTCAGCTGTCCTATTTTCCAAGAGGAGACACACACCTCACGATCACGTTTCATTAGACAACCGTCTAATCCCCTGGCAAGATTCCGCCAAATACCTCGGGGTTTTCCCCGACAAACACATGGCGCCCCCATGTCGATCACGCTCGAAAAAAAGCCTCGATGTTCATCTCGAAGCTGTTCCCACTTCTAAATAGAAACTCCAAATTGTCCATGAACAATAAGTTCCTCATGTACAAAGTCATTATCCGGCCAGCCTTGACCTATGCATCACATGGGCCACCGCGGTCGCAACACACATCAAGACCCTTCAAATCATCCAGAACAAAATTCTGAGAATGGTTACCGAAGCGCCATGGTTTGTCCGAAACAGTCAGATTCACTCTGATCTGGAAATGCCTTCGATACTTGAGTTTATAACTCAATTATCCACTACCCAGTTCGCAAAAGCCGATTCTTACCCAAATCTCTTCTCCGTAGTGCTACCGACTACGACGAGCAACTTCCACATAAGCATAAGCGTCCAAAGTTTATACTTACCCGCTAAACGCCCCCGCGGCAAAAACAGAATGGAAACATTCATACCAAGTCATTGTGTGTAATTCTTTCCGACGGAGGTAAGGACTAAGGTCCGGTACTCCCAGGGAGGGGTTTTACTGAGTACAGTCTCACAGTACCTCGATATCCCACGGAATCTACGGGGCCGTGAATGGGGTCTGCATGAGCATTTTCCCCTCCTGCATCCAAAAAAAAAACACACACATACAGAGTATTCTTATGATAAAACGACGAGATGACTAGGGTTAGAAAATACATTGCTTACAAGAGTACTTTCGGATATATTGAGAAAATAACGATTTTTACAAACATTTTTAATACTCTTTTTCTCCGAATTCAAGCCGTTTCGGACATATGTTCATATAAACTTTTCTTCACAAAATTACGTAAGGAACTATCATACACTGAATTATTAGCAAGTCATTAAGAAATACCCTGTATTTTTGGCGAATTTTTATTTAAAAAAATTCACTAATAGAGAGGGATCGATGGTGAGACTTTGCAAAAAATTTTTCAAGTGAGCGCGAACTAGAACCCCTATAACCCATATCCGGAGTCATTTTCAATTTATATATATATATAATATATATATATATATATATATATATATATATATATATATATATATATATATATATGTATATATATATATATATATATATATATATATATATATATATATATATATATATATATATATATATATGTATATATATATATATATATATATATATATATATATATATATATATATATATATATATATATATATATATATATATATATCAAAAATTGTGGGAAAGCCGTCAGTTGCAAAATAAAACTCTTTATTATAGGCCGAGCTTTCGGAAAAATTTATTCCATTTCCAAGGCTACAACATGGAAAGAAAAAAAGTTTACAATTTACATGGGAAGAATATAAAAGTTTAAAATACTCACATATAACGTGAGTTCTACTAAACTAATTATTAAACGACAAACATAAAAAAACCTTTTTATAAAATTGACTGAAGTCTAAAAGTGCCAAACTGACATAAAAGCTAACTATTATCTAATTGAATTTGTTTTTTGTTTTTGTCTAGGAAATATAAATAGGGGTAGTGATTTCTAAAATTATTATTTTTTAAGTTTATTAAATTGTCGTTAATTGTTTATTAAACTCATTTAGATAATAGTTAGCTTTATATGTCAGTTTAGCACTTTTCGACTTCAGTCAATTTTGTAAAAAGGTTTTTTTATGTTTGTCATTTAATAATTAGTTTAGTAGAACTCACGTTATATGTAAGTATTTTAAACTTTTATATTTTTCCCATGTAAATTGTAAACTTTTTTTCTTTCCATGTTGTAGCCTTGGAAATGGAATAAATTTTTCCGAAAGCTCGGCCTATAATAAAGAGTTTTATTTTGCAACTGACGGCTTTCCCACAATTTTTTGATAAATAACACTATTACCGTCACGAAAAACTTAATACTATATACATATATATATATATATATATATATATATATATATATATATATATATATATATATATATATATATATATATATATATATATATATATATATGTATATATATATATATATATATATATATATATATATATATATATATATATATGTATCCATCCGATAACTCAAAAAAATAATAGCTTGGATGATGAGTTCGTTAGCCAGGAGAAGCGGACAGGGTTTTCCGGAAAAATTTTGAGTTTTCTTTCAAGAAAATAACAAAGCTGTTTTAATGAAATTTACTAAATGTGTTGCCTTGGAAGAGACCTTACTACGTGCCAAAACTCAACTTTCTATGTTTACAGAAAATTTAGTTATTAAAATTTTAAATTGTCTTTCGAAAAAAATTGTTATCTCCGAATGTTACACAGCTATTTTAATTAAGTTTGGTGAATATCTTTTCTTGGGAAAGACCTTACTACATACCAAAATTAAACTTTCTAAGTTCATAGAGAATTGAGTTATTCCAGTTTGAAATATTTAATAAAAATCACTACCATAACGCACTTCCTGCGTCCCGAACTTTTTTTAATTACTATGGCATGTAAGGTAATTAGCATATTTCAAATGACCTATTTGTTTACGTTTTCATCGGTTTGTTTACGTTTTCAGGGTCAGATCAACTTGTCTTTGACACGCCGGGAATGGAACCCCGAACCTCTTGCTTTGTGATCTGAGTAGAAACTTGAAACATCACGTGGTCGTCATTTCCGCGTTTCATATATGAGAGTACGACTTTAAATCAATGCTTGCTGGTTTAAGTTAAACTAAAAAAAACTTACTTTTATAAATTCAGGTTTCAAATGGTCTGCTGCGGCAAAATCCATATACTGCTCTTCTAATTGCAGACCCATGTCTTTAGCTGTCATCAACACAGCCCTCACACAAGGACTTAAGGGATTAGAATATAATTTAAGGACCATGATGGTAATCTATTAATGATCTAACAAACCAATGCGAGTGTATGAACTAACACAAACTAAAACGTCCAACTACATATAAGCAAGTGTTATATCTGAAATGTAAACATTTAGACACCTCCCTCCATATTTTTATATTATCATCATTGTCGAGGTCGGTAAATTGGATATGATGGCATAATACGGGCCATTATCGTCTAGTTATGTTTAAGTCATTGTTTATAAGTATAAGTTTATAACGGATATTTTTGTGGGTAAACAGGTTTGTTTTTCACAGTCAACTATCAAAGCTTTTGCAAACTTAGTATGACTTGACATCTTTATAAAATGATTGTTTTTAAATACTAAAAGTATGGCAACAAGATTTGAGGATAGTAAGTGTTGTACGATAACAAATCTTTATTAATATTGCACCTAAGTTTTATTTAGTGTTGTCAGATGTCAGTAAACTATGGTTCATCTAAATACAAATGAATCTGTTTTCACAAGTGCGTGTTTTCTTCTCTGAAACCGATTTCGCCTTTTATGGCATCGTCAGGCGGCTAAAAGTTCGATTGAGGCGGAAAATAAGCACTTGTGAGGCTAAAGTAGAAGTCTTTTGAATTTTCTGCTAGATTGAATTTCATAGAGCAATTTTTTATTTATTTTATAAACAAATAAGTACAGGCTGTCCCATTTTGGTTGGAATTTCTGGGTATCTCGGTTATTAGTAATGATATAACCTTGCGGTTTTCGCGAGACTTAGCTACTTTTTGTGGAACGAAAGATACCTTTAAAAAATTCTCACAGCCCTCTTAGTTTCCGAGCTACAAGACAATATTGAAAATATTCGATTTTCAGGTACTCCTTGTATCTCAGTTATCTGACAACTTGTCAAGTACGTAAAAACGAATCCTTTTAGAACTTTTCACGTAAAATCTAGTGACGTACATAGTTTTTCTCCATATTACTGTTTTTGAAATATTGACCAATGTTTGGTTTTTTTAATGGGACACCTGTATATTTGTCAAGAAATTAATTTCTATTTTCACAAGCTTCTCAAAAATACATAACATGTGGGTCTATTTTAATAAAAATCTCTGGACGCAGCAAGGGCGTTATGGTAGTGAATTTTCATTAAAATGTTTTTAATAGGAAATATATTTTTTTTAAGAAAGCTTGCATCTAATTTGGTTTTCAGTATAACCTATATAGGAGAAACATATAAACCATATTTCATTAAAATAAGTTTATTGTTTGACAATATACAAAAATCTTCCGAAAATAAACCTAAAATGTGCCCAAAAAACTGGTTTCCTGGCCAACGAACCTTAGGTTTATAGTAAATTAAGCTATCGAAAGAAACATTTTATGAAAAATCGCTACCATACCGCAGTTGCTGATTCCCGAATTTATTTTCTTACAAACATGCATTATCTTTCGATGGAAAATGCAAAAATTGTGATACGATAAGGCGTGTTCGATTAGGAAAAAAAATTGCATCAGCAGCAACTTATGGGCCACCTATGATTGTAAAAATAATTTTATAAAATGCAGCTCCAGACATCGTGCAGCTCCAGACATCGTATAATTACCATATAAAATCTTTTTATCATATCTTGTATAATAATGGATATTTTGAGCTTTATCCTAGAAATGCGTCACCCTGTATATATGAAAACAGATAAAAAGTGAAACTAACCCGGATATGGGTTCTATGGGGCCTACTTCGCGCTCATTAAAGAAATCTTTTCAAAATTCAAAAGTCACTAAAATTGTATCCAACTCTATGAATAAAATTGTGATGGCCAAAAATAAGTATGATTGTAAGAAGAAGAGCATGTCTACATTTGTATTACAAATGTCAGAAAACAAAATACTTATTTACATGTCACTTTGAAAGTAGATCTGGCATTTATCAAAATAATTTGTCAGTTGAATATGACATGTACTGTTGCGGTGGACTATCATTATGCACTATTGTATTACGCCTTATAAGAATCTTGTTGTTTTTTGGAGTACGAAAGCTTATTTTACTGTAAAAACATTTTTCCATCCCTTAACCTGAAATGGTTTTCGTTTCTTTTAACGTGGTTTCATTATAGCGTCACAGTAGGTTTTAGAATCTAGAAATTATTCTATTTTGTGTGAATTGTTTCGTTGCATACCTAGAACAAATTGTATTTTCCTCCAATTATAAATGATTTTAAGTTAAGTCCTATATTTTCTGTGCCAAATGTGTTGAATGGATGCGAAACGGGAGAACGAAATTTCATTTAAAGTTGAAATGACGAAGATAACTTTATTCCAGGCACGAGCGTTGTTTCCATTTTTTTTTTTAAATATTAATAACAATTATAGGTAAATTAGCAGATTAGCGTATTGTTCGTTTTTTTGAAAAAAATAATAATTCAGAAATATGCTTAAAGGAACCCCTTTATGCATTAACCATCGGAGAAATGCTGTGATCTCAACTCCATAATACAGTTAAGTAATCTAAAGTCAATTTGGGTTCTCTGCAAGGTAAACATGCTACAACGGAGCTACAAATGCAAACTGTAAAAAACTCACTTTGCAGAAGTCCATAGAAAGGAGAAACTACTTATCAACACCGTTTCTCCATTAAAAACTTCTACATTGCACAGTTGAAAAAAAAAACGCTACATAATAAGCGTAATCTGATTCCTTAAAATTAAATAAATAACTGAAACTGCTACCAGCGCATCACATAAAGGGTCTATTTTAAATGAATTTTCTTCAAATAATTTAATAAAATAAAGAACAAGAAAATTGTAGCTGAAACTTAAGGCTTTTTGACTTCTTTTACAACATTTACGCTGCATAGCCGTTCATGTAAGTTCTCTATCTAGAACATGTCAATTTTGACGCTTAGAATCGCGACTTTTTTGACGTTTTAAGAATAAAAGCGTAAAAGCTTATAACTTTGTTTTATTTTAACTAGAGATTCAAATTTTGGTGCATGGTTTTCTTTTTATGATATAAACCCTCGCACCCAATATGGTTGTCCTAACTTTGTTATTTCCGGATATATAAAAAATTTTCGAAAGAAAACGCAAAATTTTCCAGCAAAAACTAGTCCGATTTTCCTGGCTAACGAACTTATCCAAGCCACTTGCGAAAGGAAGGTACTCACCAAATTTTGTCAAAATCGGCGCATTATTTTTTGGGTTAGCGGTGTGACATAAATATATATATATATATATATATATATATATATATATATATATATATATATATATATATATATATATATATATATATATATATATAAACATATAAAGTATACCGACCTCAGATTTGGGATCCAGGGGTCCCAAATAGCGCTCATTTGAAGAAATTTTTTCAAAATTCAAAATTCGGGATCTCCTCATTAGTGAATTTTTTTAAAGAAAATTCACTAACAACGAAAAATTCTAATTTTCATAATTCCCATTCAAAATTTTGTAGTAGGTCATGCAAAAAATGCTGGTGTTTATTAGCGAATTTTTTTAAAAAAAATTCGCTTATGGGGAGATCTGTGTTTATATATATATATATATATATATATATATATATATATATATATATATATATATATATATATATATATATATATATATATATATATCCGACCGATAACTCAAAAAATAATGAACCGATCTTGATAAAATTTGCAGAGTACCTTCCTTTTGCAAGTGGCTTGGATAAGTTCGTTAGTCAGGAAAATCCGACCAGGTTTTCCCGGAAAATGTTGTATTTTCTTTATAAAAAAATTCATATCTCCGGAAATAACAAAGCAAGGGCAACCAAATTTGGTACGCGTATTTGTATTATAAAGAGTGAACTGTACCAAAATTTAGGTACCTAGCTGTAAAGACAAAGAAGTTATGGGCAGTTAAAGTAACAAATTTTGGAGTTTTCCGCAAAACGTCAAACTCGCAATTTTAAACGTCAAAATTGGCAATGTTTAAGCAAAGAATGTGAAACAAATACTGTTTGTGAAAAGAAAATGTTGCAAGAAAAATGTTCTGTAAACTCTTAAGTTTCAGATTCAACCGTCATTGCCCTTCATTTTACTAAAATATTTACAGAATATCCATTTCAAATAGACCCTTTCTCTGATGCTTTAGCTGTCAGTTTAGTTAAGTTTGGTGGCTTTTTGGATATTTATTTGTAGGGTTAGTGAAGTTTATGGTTTAACGGTCTATAATTGTTTTTAGCTAATTATCGTAGAACAAATTTATTAATGCATTTTTGCATTTTTTATCGAAATATGATGCGTTTATAAGGAAAAAATCTGGACGCAGTAAGTGCGTTTTGGTAGCGAATTTTCGGTAAATTTGCAGTTTAGTTCTCGAACGCTTTTCAAAACACTGTTTTAAGAAACCTGCCTAGCCCCCCCCTGGATCCATAAACCCCAAAAAAAAAATCTTGTTCACACTCCCCAAGGAAGTCACGGGACCAGGGGTGAGTAGGGGTGCATAATTTTTTTAGCTAATTTTTTTAGAACAAATTCGTTAATGCATTTTTGCATTTTTTATCGAAATATGATGCGTTTGTATGAAAAAAAACTGGACGCAGTAAGTGCGTTTTGGTAGCGAATTTTCGGTAAATTTGCAGTTTATCTCCCGAACTCCTTTCAAAAAACTGTTTTCAGAAACCTGCCTAGGGCCCCCCTGAATCCACAAACCCCAAGAAAAATTTCTTGTTCACACCCCCCAAGGAAGTTACGGGACCAGGAGTGAGTAGGGGTGCATAATTTTTTTTTTTTAGCTAAATTTCATAGAACAAATTCGTTAATGCATTTTTGCATTTTTTGTCGAAATATGATGCGTTTGTAAGAAAAAAATCTGGACGCAGTAAGTGCGTTTTGGTAGCAAATTTTCGGTAAATTTGCAGTTTAGCTCCCGAACGCTTTTCAAAAAACTGTTTTCAGAAACCTGCCTAGGCCCCCACCCCCCTGGATCCTCAAACCCCAAGGAAAATTTCTTGTTCACACTCCCCAAGGAAGTTACGGGACCAGGAGTAAGTAGGGGTGTATAATTTTTGTTTAACTAATTTTCGTAGACCAAATTCGTTAATGCATTTTTGCATTTTTTATCGAAATATGATGCGCTTGTAAGAAAAAAAACTGGACGCAGTAAGTGAGTTTTGTCGCGAATTTTCGGTAAATTTGCAGTTTAGCTCCCGAACGTTTTTCAAAAAACTGTTTTCAGAAACCTGCGAACAGTTAAGTTTATTTTCGGAAAATTTGTGTATTTTCAAACCATAAGTAATTTTGTTAAAATATAGTACATTGTTTCTACCACATAGGCTATACCGGTAATCAGATTGATGCCTGCTCACATTTGCTACTAAAAACATTTTTATGGAAATTCACTTCCATAACAGATTTGCTGCATCTAGACTTTCGAAAAATGTTTATATATTTTCGAACAATAAATTTATTTCAATGAAATATGGTACATTGCTTCTACTATATAGGCAACTAAGTTTGATGCCTGCTTTCATCAAAGAAAGACATTTGCTATTAAAAATATTTTAAAGAAAATTCGCTACCATAACGCACTTGCTGCGTCCAGAGATTTTTTTATTTCTATATGCTAACAATGAATCGGAAACATTATTTTTCAATATATCTATTGCTAATTTTCCACAAAACAGATACCTAGATTTATGTAAAACAAAAGGAAATAACATTAATACATAATTGTTATCCAATAAACCTATCAGCTCAACTCAACTTTGAAAATCGTAACATAAGCACTAAAGTAATCCACTAAATCAAAATGATTTTCATTTTGTTGTATATACCCTTTGCATATTTTTCCTATTCGTTTTAAGGAATTAAGCAAAACAACGGGATGATTTTATAAGTAGCAAAAACTTTCTATCTTATTGCGTTTCCTAAATCTCGAATATCATAATGAACTTTGTACTAATTTGGAAAATTATTCTCCAGAAATAACCCGCCATTTGAGAATTGTTTGGAGGAGCCTCGTCCTGTTGAAAGTTAATAACATCATCGAGCAATTCAGGTATAGCTGTCTCTTAAATTTCAACATAGCGATTGGCTGTTAGGTTTCCTTCAAATATATAAAATTTTATCTGCGTCCCTAATATGAAGCAAGATACAACTAGACCAAATGTGCACTGCTGTTTTCTGGGAAATATTTAGTGTTGGTTTTCCTGGGACCAGAATCTGCTATTGTGCCTACTAAGTATACCAGGAATACTAAAATGAGCTTCGCCTGACCATATACACTTCATTGCAAAGTCTCTAACCAACACCAACTTTCGCAAAAACCCTCGAAAAAATAGTCAATAACAAGCTGACAACCTATCTTGCTGATAATAAACTTCTTTCGCCATATCAACATGGCTTTCGGCAAGCACGAAGCACTGAAACTGCAATCGTTGAGTTTGTGGAGCAAATTGTCGAACACATTGACAAAAAAGAGGTAGCGCTGGGAGTTTTGGTGGACTTTTCCAAAGCCTTCGACTGTGTGAATCATGAGATCCTTATATGTTCACTGTGTAGGTATGGAGTGACGGGCACCGCACTGGACTGGTTCAGAAGCTATCTTTCAGACAGAACACAAAGAGTTGTAATATCTAACTCTACCAACACTTACTTATCTAGGACTTTTGAAGTAACGGTTGGGGTGCCGCAAGGAACAGTTCTTGGACCTACGCTGTACATTATCTATGCCAACAGCCTACTTCAGTACATCACGCACCAATCTGAAAACAACATCAATCCAGATAACAAAAGAACGGTCGCCTCCTATGCCGATGATACCAACTTTTTGATAGGAGGACATAGTGTTGAGCACATTATGGCTGATTCTGACAAAACCCTCAAAAGTCTAACCAATTGGGTCGATAAAAACAAGCTTGCACTTAACAAGGATAAAACAGCTTGCGTGTTTTTTAAATCTTCAAAATCAAAAAAAGGTACTGTACAAAGCGTAGAACTTGATGGCCAAACTGTAACCTTGCAGCCATCTACAAAACTACTAGGACTTCATATCGATAGTGAGTTAAAATGGAATGTTCACATCGATGAACTTTGCTCGCGAATCTCATCCGTTACATATGCAATAAGAACACTTACCCAAAGATGCAGTACCTTTACTGTGTTGTCACTGTATTATGCGTGTTTCTACTCACAACTAAGGTTTGGTATTACGCACTGGGGATTATCAAGTGAAGTAAACCGAGTTTTTAAACAACAAAAGCAAGTGATGAGGATCATATTCAATATCCCTCATAGACACACTTGCAGAAACACTTTTAAAGAACAGGGTATCCTTACACTCCCCAGCACATACATCATGGAAGTGCTAACCCATGTTTTTCAAAACAAAACCAAATACACACGCAATGCAGTGGAACATGGATATACCACAAGAGGTAGAAATAACCTGCAAACTGACAAACATCGCACAGCTCTGTACCAAAAATCACTGTTTTACAATGGCTGCAAGTTGTATAATGCGTTGCCGGAAGATGTACGGAATGTTGACACTTTACCAGCTTTTAAAAAAAAAGTGAAAACGATTCTTATAAACAAGACGTGCTACTCGGTGGATGATTTTTACACATAAACTACCATTAACTATCTTCTGTTTTTAAATTCTTATAATATGAACACTTTGTTTGTAGTGTAGTTGCCATAGTATAAACTATAAACCTAGTGTTATGTCCTTGACGAAGTGATTAAACAAGACGAATAACAGAACTACTAATTCTTTATTGCTACCACTAACATAAATAACGATTCGTGAACTAGTGAATATAACGTAAATTAAATATGTAATTTTAGATGATTAAGTACGTTTGTAAAACAATGAGCTGCACTTCCACACCACAACACTCGTAGGTCCACATTCTCCTTCCTTCTTTCCTCTCCCATGTTGCCGGCTGAAAGTCTTATTTGAACTGGTGACATATGTAACATTCTCCCCTCGGCTATAAATTCAAACGCTGGGGCTTCTTTTTTATTCTAGTCGATCTTCGTAATGGTTCTTCGGCCCTTGGTGTGGACGTCATCGGTATGTGAGTTGGCTCAGTGACGATTTCTTCCTTGGAAGGTGATTCATTCTCATTTTCGAAGTTGCTTGGAAACTTTTCCTCCTCTGTAATTGGCTCTTCTTTATTCGACTCCTTGCTGCTAATCTCAGGTACTGGAACATACGGTATCTGTAAATCATTTGGACCTTCGTATTCAGTCTTTCTAAGTTGTTCAGCATGTCGCTTATGTCGCTTTCCATCCACTTCAACTTCATAATGTAAGCTACCAAGTACTTTTGTAATCCTTCCGAATTTCCATTTTCTAATTGGATTGTCATAAAATCTTACTTGAACTGTATCTCCAATGTGTAACTTTATAAATCTCTGTTCATCTGGACGTCGTTCAGTCATTTCCTTTGAAAGGTCTCGTTTAACTAGATCTATTCTTGTTCTAAATTGTCGTTTAAACATAAGTTCTGCAGGACTGGAGCCTGTAGTAGAATGAACTGTTTTCCTATACTGCATTAGGAATCTGCATAACTTTAGTTTCAAATCACCTGGTTCATTCATCATGGCACGTAAAGCTTGCTTGAATGTCTGGACGTATCTCTCAGCTTGCCCATTACTTGCAGGATGATAAGGTGCTGTAGTTTTGTGCTGTATACCATTGGATTTAAGAAATTGCTGAAATTCCAATGATTTAAATTGACTTCCGTTATCACTTACTAAAGTAATGGGTAATCCAAAACGTGCAAATGTCTCTCGTAGTATTCCTATAGTGGCTTTTGTGGTCGTAGTATCAGTAGGTACAACTTCGAAATATTTTGTATATGCATCTACAATTATAAGAAAATAGGTGTTACAAAATGGTCCGGCGTAATCTACATGCAATCTTTGCCATGGGTATTTTGGATATTCCCACGGATGAATTGGCAATTCTTGACTTGGATTGTTTCTTATTTTACAACAATCTTTGCATTTATTAGCTGTAGATTCTTTATCAAGTTGGCTGTAGTTATTTTCAGACTTTGTAAGTGATCGGGATGCAAAAGCTATAGGTTTCTCTCCCTGATCTGTAATGTGTGAAATTACTGCTCCCAACCCAGTTGGTGATGCATCTGTTGCTAATATCAGCGGTAAATCTGGGTTGTAGGGTATCAGCACTTTTGAGCTTGAAATTTCTTTCTTTAACATCTGAAATACCTTTTCACATTCATCTGTCCACTTAAATTTAACATGCTTCTGTAGAAGATAGTTTAAGGGATGTAACTTTGCTGCAAGGTTTGGTAAAAACTTCTGGTAATAATTTATCATGCCTAGTAGAACTCTTAATTCATTTACGTTCTTTGGAGTTTGACTTTTCACAATAGCCTCGACTTTATCAGGCATTGGTCGAATACCTGTACTGTCAATGATATGACCTAAGTATCTTATTGAGCGCTGCGAAAACTGGCATTTCGATTTGTTCAAATGTAAGTTGTGTTTTCTTAACCTTTTAAAAACTTTTTCTAAATTATGTAGTAGGTCTGGATATGTAGTACCTTTGACAACAATATCATCAAAGAAACAAGCAACTTCTGGTAAATCTTGAAGTACTTGATCCATAAAACGTTGCCACACATTTGGAGCTATTTTTATTCCAAACATGAGTCTTTTGACTTTGAATATACCTTTATGTGTACTGATGGCTTGTATCATGGAGCTGTTTTCATCTACTTTCAAATGTAAGTAAGCTTGGTTAATATCTAAAGTGCAAAAATAGTTTCCTCCACTCATCTTAGCGAATATGTCTTGTACTTTTGGAATTGGATAATTATCATCTTTAATAAATTTATTTACTGTGGCTTTGTAATCGGCGCACAACCTTATCTCGCCATTGCTTTTGACTACAGGTACTATTGGACTACCCCACGATGAGTAATTCACCTTTTCTATTATTTTCAGCTTCTCTAGTCGATTTATCTCTTCTTCGATTCTAGACTGTAAAGCGTATGGCACTGGTCTAGGTCGAATAAATATCGGAGTGCAGGTTTCTTCAATTTTTATTGAGCACTGTAAGTTCGGTACTTCCCCAACTTCTGTTGAAAATATATCTTCATTTTTCGCAAGTAGATTAGTTAAAGCTGTATCGGAATCAACTTGTAAAACAGAGTGGATTTGGTTTATTTCTGACCAGTCAAGCTTCAGTTTTCGTAACCAATCTCTTCCAAATATAGCATCAACATTCTTTTGTATTACGTAAAGATTTCCTTGAGCAACTTGACCTTTGTATTTAATTTGTACGTTACAAGTTCCTAATGGTTTAATAATTTCTCCAGTGTAAGTTCTGAGCTTTATTTCTGTATGGTTTAAGTGCTTATTTGGGCAAATTTCTTTAAATTTCTTGTAAGAAACTGTAGAGACTGCTGCACCGGTATCAAGTTCCATAGTGCATTTATTGTTATCTATAGCTAAGTCAATATTAATCTTCTGAGTGTTCAAAGAATTTACTGCAAGTAGATTTATTGTAAAAATTTCTGAATTATCTTCTCTGTCATCCAGTTCTGAAATTTGATGTAGTTTAGATGAGTTTTTCTTCAAACATACTTTGGTAACATGACCATTTTTCTTGCAATTTGTACAATATAAGTTTTTACTTTTGCATTCAGGAGACTTATGATTAGTTCTCCCACATTTGAAACATTTCCCCCATATCTCTTCTGGAATCTTTGTAGTAGACCTTGATTCTTTTGATTTATAATTTTTATGTTCATTTTTATAATTATTTTTATTACTTTTAACTTTATTTATATAATTTATTTGATCGGCAGGCTTGCTCATTTGCTTGCTTTCTAGCTTTGAAGATTCAATAGACATTGCTACTTTTACTGCATCGTCAAAAGTAATATTTGAGCTTTGTTGTAATAATCTTTCTCTAATATCATTATCTCTAACCCCTCTTATGAACTGAGTTCTCAAATGGGTATTTATGGTAGATCTTGAGCAATGCTCGCACGTGAAATTACAATTTGTAGTTAATTTCTTTAATTCAGCTTGAAAATTTGAAATTGTCTCTCCTTCATGTTGTATTCGAGATGCAAATTTGTGTTGTTCGGACACTATGCTTGGTTTTGGACACAAGTGGTCTCGAAGAAGTATCATAATTTCTTGAAATTTCTTTGCTTTTGGAGGATCTGGTGCTGTAAGGCTCGTTAGAGTATGATAAGATTTCGGTCCAAGACAGCTGATCAGTATTTGAACACATTTCTTATCATTTTGTGGTGTATCATCTGTTAAACCTCTAAGTTCTAAATAATTCTCAAGCCTTTGTAAATAAGAGTCGAAAGTTTCACTACTTTCATCAAATGGTTGCAAATTTATTCCTTGTAAATTGGTTTTTGTAATGCCACCTTGCCTGGATTGTAATAATTCAGTCTGTAATCTGTTGTTGTTACTTATTTCAGTAATAGCTTGCGTCAGCTTCTCTAAAAGTTGCTCCATTTTTTTTATATTTTTTTTTTTTATTTTTTATTTGCAGGACATTAGAAGGAAAAAGGAACGCCTAGAGGGCTATCAAGGCGATTTTTTAGGTTATGGGAGGCCCCTGATTCATAGGTTATGTAATAAGGTTTAAATCGGGTTTGGTACGGCGTCGTAAGTCGTCCAGATTGCGTTATCTGTGTATATTGATAATATAACCAATTGCAGTTGAAGTAACCAGTTTTAAGTAAAATAAAACGATATGGCAACAACGCACAATTTTTGTGTAAAATGGATGAATGGATTGTAGGCGATTCTGTTTCCTACGTAGGCCGCTACGAATGCTACGATCGTACTTATTGTAGATGTGGAAAACTTCTGCTAAATATTTGTGCAAGTAAATCACATATGTAAAAGCCTTAATGTAATATGTAATGTATTTTTGATTAAATAGAGTAAATGCTTGACTTACAGATTTTGTAATTAGAGTATTATTTACTCTGTTTCTATCCAATCTTCGTCGCCATTTCTGTTATGTCCTTGACGAAGTGATTAAACAAGACGAATAACAGAACTACTAATTCTTTATTGCTACCACTAACATAAATAACGATTCGTGAACTAGTGAATATAACGTAAATTAAATATGTAATTTTAGATGATTAAGTACGTTTGTAAAACAATGAGCTGCACTTCCACACCACAACACTCGTAGGTCCACATTCTCCTTCTTTCTTTCCTCTCCCATGTTGCCGGCTGAAAGTCTTATTTGAACTGGTGACATATGTAACACCTAGTGCACCTGGTGACTCTAAAAAACGATATTGGAATTGGATCTGGATTCTGCAGCTCTTATCTTTTGAACGTTATAAGTGTGTTTTATAAGTATCTTTGTTTTGTATTATTTAAGGAAAAATTTTCCTTAATTGTTATGCTTATTGTGTGTGCTATTGTCGTTGTTATTGTTAATTTTTTGACGTACATGAACATCCCTGTGTCATTCAGGTGACATTGGCCTGTTTCATTGTTAATATATACATTATACATTACATTATACATTATACATATCACATCTTTCCCGATACTAATTGCAGAAGACTACCCGACGTTGAGCTAGGTTAGGTGCTGGACAAGGCTAAATTTTAATGGGTGGTATTTGTGGTTTCTTAGAATTTTTTGAACTTTCGTTTTTGAAATCCTTACGCCCCGTTCAATGGCTCTGCAGGAGTTTGTAGGGTACGCTTCTACATTAGCCAAAACTGTGACTTCCTCAACCTCTCGGTTTTCTTTATTATATGTTTTGGAACGAGGTTTGTTAAATAATCCGTAAATCAAGAAATTATTTTTTATTCGATACAAAGTGGATGTATTGGGTTGCCTCCTTCCTGGATATCTAAATAAATATGAAGCAATGGTATTTAAACATAACTGAAAACCAACTATTTACCTGTTAAAATACAACTCAGATGCCGCTTCAACAATTTCATTACCTAATATAAAACAAGTTAACATATAGTATTTCTCAAAATGTTCGAAAGTTTGATTTACTACCGTCGTCCCACATGTACCTTCACACATTAAATAAACCCAAAACAAAAACAGCCAAATTTGAAAATGAAACAAAATTTATATAATTAAGACCAGTATTGATACGGCATAGATCACATTTTGGGAACTGTCACTTGCTTCCAAGTAAACGATAAACAGCAGCATTTTTTGCACAGCATGCTGAAAAATTTAACTTTTTTAAATAATATATCAATTTATAATATAATGAATGCTATTTTACATAAAATTTTAGAACCTCGGTGGTTCAGGGGTAAGAACGTGTGCCTCTAAACCGAAGGGTACTGGGTTCGATCACAGGGTACTCCTTTCACTTTTTCAGTACAAACTGTAAAATTAACATCATCTGTTCTGGCATTGTATTTGAGCAAGCTGAATGTCTGCACGTTCCGCCCTTCGGAGGGGGCGTAAAGCCGTCGGTCCCGTGTCCATGCGATGTTGGGCACGTTAAAGGTCCCTACCTTCCTTACAGAAAGGCAGGGGTTCGGCAAAATTTCCAGGATAGTGAGGTGAAACTGCTCCCTGGCGTCGGCGATTGGCCATAGTCGCGGAAATAGGCCGACGTTAAGGAAACAAAACACACACACGCACAAAAACCTTAAAAATCTATTTTGTATCTTTTCTAGATGCTTCTTATAAATAAGATACTGGGGATTCCATACAGAAGACGCAAATTTTAATTTACCGGCAACATACGCATTGTATAATGAGATAAAACATTTTTTATTGTAAAAAACTGCACCTTGCTGCATGATAAGCCCCAACATACGATAACTGTCAGTAGCAAGATTGTCAATATGTCTGTAGAACAGTAGATTGCTGCGCCTAGAACTTTTACATAAGTGACCCGTGTAATAGTATTATTATCTAAGAGATACGGAAACTCTTGCCATAGTTTTCCACGGGTAAAAGTTATAACACTACACTTATCTAAATTAAGGTAAAGCTGATTTATGCTACAATAATTAGTCAAGTTGTTAAGGTCGGCCTGTAAACGCAAACAGTCTTGTTCACAATTAATAGGAATAAATAATTTGAGGTCGTCGGCATACATCAAAAATTTACAGAATTGAAAACAAGTATTTATATCATTAACGTATATAGGAAATGATAGTAGTCCAGGGTGGGATCCTTGGGGTACACCTGATGGTAATTCGTAAGGGATAGATTCGTAACCTAACACGGATATAAACTGAGATCTGTTTCTAATATACGAACTGACCCAACGCAGGAGAACTCCATGCACACCGATCACCTCCAGCTTTCTCAATAAAATGCTGTGGCGGTGGTTCCGACCGCAGTGTTTCCGTCAACACTACTCTATGTTTCTGCATAAATACTCTTGACAGTTAAACGTTGCGTTACGTTATGCGATAGCCAGCTGTCAAGAACTACGGCATATAAGAGACACCAGGCGATCTCTCTCTCTCTCCTCGCTACCAACCGCTACAGTGAACACACGTCCTCCACGCTCGGTCAGTTATCTGTTATGTACTCATGTACTGTTGTAATTGTTATAGTTAAATGTATCATATAGTTTATTCAGTTAGTGAAATAATAAAGTATATTAAATGTTTACGTATGGATTTAATATCAACAAGTGCAATTAACATGCATATTGGTGACCCCGTGCCGCAAGCCGAAGATGCCGAGCCTGATGTTCCAGCCGACGTCGCCTAACTTCTACGCACGTGCCCATGCCTACAGAAAACGAATATCTAAACAGGTCAGTCCTTTCTAATTTAAAAATTATCTGATTTTTTCACAATGGCCGAAGATTCTTCAAGCAGCAATATCATGGCAAGGGTTGCAATAAAATTACCTCCTATATGGAGACGTAACGTGAAAATCTGGCAAATGCAGGTTGACGCCCAGTTCGATATATCGCAGATCAGTTCTGAAAAGACAAAATTTAGTCATGTACTCGCTATACTCGATCCTGATGTCGCAGAGTCAATTTCAGATTTTTTAACCCAACCGTTATCATCAACCCCTTATTCAGATCTAATGAAACGTCTTTTATTAGAATTTGAAGAGTCCGAAAGTCGCAAAATAAATAAACTTTTAACAGAATTAGAATTAGGCGACAGAAAACCATCGCAACTTTTACGCGAAATGAAGTTTTTAGCCGGTAGTCAGATTAAAGAGGATTTCCTTAAAACTTTATTTCTACAACGTTTACCAGTCAACGTTCGTTCAATTTTGGCTTTGAGCAACGATTCTCTAGAAAATTTGTCGATTATAGCAGACAAAATCGTGGAATTTTCCGGAGATAAATACAACGTGGCTGGAATTCAGTCACGCGAGCCTGACAAGCTAGCCAAGTTAGAAGCGCAATTAGAGAAGCTAACAGCATCAGTCAACGAATTGCGAACGCGTTTCCGATCTACCTCCCGAGTAAGACCCAAGCTTTCTCGAAATTCCATAAACACAAATTCCTCAACCTCCACGTGTTGGTATCATGAACGATTTGGCAACAACTGACAGAACAACTCAGAACTAGGTAAGTAGTAAGCTTTATTTATTAACATCTTGTGACCCTACCGGTGTTTCTCATCTTGCAAATAATAAAATCTGATAGATAGATACATTAGGTTAGAGTTCAACAGCTAATGGTGACCTCACTACCAACGGGATTTGGATCCACTTGAGGTCAATCTTTAGATAAAAGCTTTTCCGCTTACGACATAATACTTTGCATCACATTGATGGCAAAACTTCTTATATTTGAAGGAGGTTACAATTGTTTGCTGTAAAACTAGTTTTGTTGTTTTCCGCCATTTGAAATGTTTTTATGAAAACTCCCTTGCTGTGTCCAAACCTTTTAATTATAATATAAACAAATAATTATTAAAAGACATCTTTATTTGTTGCATCAACACAATTTCGTTACTTTTTCGATTATAAGCGATTATTAACTTTTTCTATCTTTTCCAGGATGTGTTTGGTTAATCTATCCAGCCCATCTTGATTGGCTTCTTTGTACTGCGGAATAGTTAAGCACTTCTGGAGATACTGATGCAGTTTCGGATACTTTGATTTGTCGACGTTGGATATCAATTCTATAGTGGTGATTGATGGAATGCAGCTAAGATCTGCTAGACACATGTTTTCATCGGCTATCCATGGTTTTGTTAGAAATTCCTCCAGGCTGTTGTAAATACGATCTATTTCGTACTTCATTGCACGACTGAGTGATGCAGTCTGCCCAGTCAGTAGAGTTGTCTGCAACAATTAAACAATTTGAATAAGATAAAGTTTATAAAATGGTTTCGGTTACAAATAATTGGTTATTGGTTCATACCACTGTTCATATATTGTTGAAAATTGTGTAGAACAGTAGTTTAGACTTGTTAGATAGTAACATTGTGTAACTGAATGTGAAAAAGGCCACACATGAAGAAGTTAGTCGTGACGAAAATGAAAGTGTAATAACACAGCTCTAGCTTACGTTTAACGATAGTAATTAGCAGGTGGTAGTGGACTTTTCCTTTACGTGATAGTAAAGGATTTTTTTCACGTTTCCGGTCCTGGTATGAGTGGATTTCCCTTATAAACAAAAATCATGATGGCTCATCCTTGTACAAAAGATTCCGGAGATAAAATACCCCTCCATTCGGATCTCCAGGAAAGGGGTGTACAGGGGGCGCCGGCATCAAGATTTAACATATCCTTCTCGAATATATGTGGCCTAAATTCTAATCTGAACTCCGTCCACTATTTCCTCTAGGCTAATAGGCCTCAACTCCTCTTCCTCACCGAAACCCAAATCAGTACCAAAACAGCCACTAATCACTTCCATTTCCCGAGGTATAAGTTCCTTACTTCCTTTAGATTGCATTGAGTTGTGTGCGCATACGTCCGTATCAATCTACCCTGCACCAGATTTCCCAATTTAGAAGCTGGAAGAAAAGACATACCTTGGATGAAACTATCTCTCAGGGCTGCAACTAAATTCATCTATTGCATTTACCGGTCATCTTCTTACAACAACTTTGTCCAGCTCTTCGACCACGTTTCTGAAAAACCGACCATCTGATTTCTGAATATCCTTCCTCCGAGGTCACTATTCTTGGTGACTTCAATGTTCCTAATAAGGAATGGCTAGGATCTTCAAAAAACAATCCACAAGAAAGAGCAGCTGAGGCTTTTGCAGTCAGCCTACTTACTTTCCTCGCATCCCAACATACAGTTCAAATCCCTTGCATCTCCTTCTACTAAACCTGAATGCTATATAACATCAGTCACCCCCCCCTCCCCCTTGGTCGCTCAGACCATAGCATGGTCACTGCTTCCTGCGCAATGCAACCGGAGGCCACACAGTCATCACAAACACGTATTGTTTGGCACTACAATTCTGCGAACTGGGACGAAATGCGGGATTACTTTTCCTTATTTCCATTGGCGTCTGTCTGCTTCTCTCATCCTGACTTCTCTGATATCTCACAAAACGTCACCGAAATTATCCAAGCTGACATGGAATTATTTATTCCACGTACACAGAAAACCTCTTCAGTTACTCGCAAGCCCTGGTTCTCTAAATCTTGTGAAAAGACCAGGCTTGAAAAGGTCAAAGCTCACAAAACGCT
This sequence comes from Tillus elongatus, assembly GCA_964006375.1. Taxonomy (NCBI): domain Eukaryota; kingdom Metazoa; phylum Arthropoda; class Insecta; order Coleoptera; family Cleridae; genus Tillus; species Tillus elongatus. Next base: position 35,502,407 of record OZ023263.1, on the reverse strand, counting down.
TCTACACAATCCCAGTCAAGAAAACCATCAAGCATTTAACGACCCAAGAAACCGCTATGTCCGCATTCTTTCTGAGGCAAAACTCGTTTAATAACCACATCAAAAACAAAGTCCTCTCAAGCTCCAATGGCAGCAAACCCTTCTAGACTCTTGCTAAATCTATTGGAAATAATTTCTGCAAGAGCACGTTCCCACCTCCTGTTTCAGGGGATGAAATTGTTTCTACCGCCCTGGGCAAGGCTGAACTTTTTGCCTCGCTGTTCGCCGGCAATTATACTCTCAACCTACCTCCAAATGTTCAACCACCAACAGTCCCCAATGTCGCGCATAAAATGACGGATATCATTTTCAAAACTAAAAAGGTACAAAAGATGCTCTCTTCTCTTAATACCAGGAAAGCCTATGGCCTTGACGAGATCTCAGCAATAGTTCTCAAAAATGCGCACTAAAACTTGACTCAAAAAAGGCATATTCCCTAGTAACTGGAAAACTGCTCGAGTACAACCCGGCCCCAAGAAATGATTCAAAGCGCTTCCTAGAAACTACAGGCCTATTTCTCTCCTTTCAGTCGTCTCTAAAGTGCTGGAAAAGTATATAAACACCGAATTACTAAAATTTCTTGAAAACACAGTCTAATCTACGATGCTCTAGACATATCCAAAGCATTCGACCAGGTGTGGCATGAAGCGTTGCTTAATAAACTTTTGGCCTATGGCCTACCACCAAAACTCTGTACCTGAACAACAAATTTCCTCTTCAACCGGAGAATTTCTGTTTTCGTGGATGGCCATTCCTCTAAACTGTATCCAATTAATGCAGGTGTCCCTCAAGGTTCAGTTTCAGCCCCTACTTTGTTTTTCTCAACAACAATGACCTCATCTCTAGCACATACAACCCAGTTCACAGTTACGCGGACGACAGCACCCTCCACTCAAATATACAATATTCTAAGCCTGTCTCTTTATCCCAATTAGATGAGGATCGCAGACTCATGGAGGGTTCTGTCTCTGTGAGTCTCCAAAAAATATTAGACTGGGGAAGTAGAAATCTTGTACAATTCAACTCCACCAAATTTTAGTCTTGTTTTCTATCTCATAAGAGATACACCAGCCCTAGACCCATCACAATGAACAACCAAGTTATTCAAAGTAATGAGTCCTTTTCACTTGTTGGCATTTCTGTGGATCGAAATCTGAACGTGCAGCAACATGTCACACCAATTGCAGAAGCGGCTGCTAAATAATTAGGTTTCCTCTTCGTGCTCGCAAATACTTTTCACCAGCTAATCTCTATACTTCATACACTTCACAAATAAGGCCAAACCGCGAATACTGCTCCCACATCTGGGGTGCCGCTGCTGCTTCTACACTCGTTATCCCGGACTCCATTCGGAAGAAACGTCTCATCGGTGACCCTACCCTCACCCAAAGGCTGCCATCCCTTGCCCACCGACGTGCCGTTCGTGACCTCTTTCTCTTCTGGAGATATCTGCACGGGCACTGCTCAGAGGAGCTTTCTTCCATAGTTCTTCCACCTGCTGCCCCCAACAGATCTACCAGGGGAACAGAGCGAATGTACCCATTTACTGTCCAGGTAACCAGGCATAGAACATCTTGTTATGCCCGCTCTTTTGTCCCGAGGACTTCCAAGTTGTGGAACTCCTTGCCGGCACATGTTATTCCTTCTCCTCCGAACCTTCAAACCCTCAAGTCCAGAATTAACAAGTTGCCTCTTTACTCATTGTCGACACCCACGGCACGATAGTATTTAGGCAGTGAGCCCTCGTGGTGTGTTGTTGAAATATATATAAAAAAATAATTGAAGTCTCAAATACATGCTGTAATCTGTAATTCCAGCAATTTTTAAATTATTTTAATTTTGTTAGTAACTGAACAAATATAAGTCCCTTGAACCTGATCAAAAAACTTTGCTGATTTAAAAACTTTGGTATAGGGCTATCAGCAGATGGAAACCTACTCGTAACTAACTAATTTAGTGTACGAGTCATTTTTTGTCCTCTTTTTCAGTTTTTTTAGTAATTTGGTTCCAAAGTTATATTATATCAACCTCATGTGATCAACTCATTCAACTTTATTTCAATTAAACTTGTTAATAATTTTTTTTGTTGACTATTTTAAAGATATCTCATAAGTGATTGAAGAAGTCTACAAAGTTTTTGTGTGTGTGAATAACCCTGTTTTTATGTACGCAATATAGTTTATTTAAAAATAATTTCTCTTGGATTTAGGTGTATATAATTTACACGCACTGCTGGTGACAGCTCTTGATTATTTTTAAATAAAATCTGAGCCAGGAGTTACGGTGCAAGTTAAACCTTAAAAGTACACAATATAATACTTACGATAGCCTGATAGGCCTTTGGAAGAAGGACGGCATTGTTATAATGCAATAATTCTCCTATCTTAGCTCTTTTCTTAACATCAGTCGGATACAAAGAGCCCTCTTTGTCGTGCAAACTGATGAGATATCCTGCCATCGCAGCACTGCTTTGTATTCTCGTATCATCGTATTCTAAAGTTGGTGTAGGATGATTAAAATAATCCTAAATTAAATGATAAGAACAATAAATAAAATCAAAACATTTGCTTTTAGTTTTAATTATACTTACATCTTTGAGATGTTTGATCTGAATGCATTTGACAGGTTCAATTTCTTTATAATCGAGTTTTATCTTTAGATATTTGGCCACAAATAAGACGCATCTGTCTGCGGGGAAAAGTGACGAGTATATCAGCCGCCTCACCATTGGTAATTTATCAAAATTTTGTTCCCATCAAAAATTCAAACTGATGTTCGCGAAAATATTACAAACATGTCATTATAGTTGTGATAAAAATGTCATTTTTCGAAATCTTTCATTTTGGCATGTGGGTAAAATGACAGATTTGTCTTGTCATTTTAAATCGTTTGCTAAACGATGATAATGCTCCTTCTTGAAATTCAGTATATGGCTGTTGATTGGGATCTAAGAGCGGAGTTATGAAAATATAGAGGGTTCACACATGGTGAAGTTAATATAGTGCCACAGAAATTCCAACTAAGTTATGAAGCAATGGTGTATATTTACCGGATGTAATCATACCAGAGTTCACTGAATTTCCAAGTGTTAACAGAATAATATTTCAACGCATAATAACTAAATATAACAATTACACAAAAATATATACCGACGGGTCAAAAAGTGAAGATGGGGTTGGAGCAACCTTTTATGTTGAACAACCAACAGCATCATTGAAAGTTAGACTCCACACTGAAAGATCAATATTTACAGCAGAACTGTTAGCCATTGAGAAAGCTGTAGAGTGAACATATAAAAAAGAAATAAAAAATGCCATAATTTTAAGTGATTCCCAGTCGGCATTAGGAGCAATTAAAGCAGCCACTATGACAATAAAATAAACGAGATAGTGAAAAATATCAAACACATTTGCTACAACGGTAAAGATAAAATGATAGTTAAATTTCTCTGGGTTAAAGGTCACAGTACAATTGAAGGTATTGAAACAGTAGATATGTTGGCAAAAGAAGCCAGAAATCAAACACAAATAGAATGCATAAAGGTCCCATCTACAGATTTTGTTAAACATAGCAGAACAAAAAACAGAACACTTTGGGAAAAAGAATGGGTGAAATACACAGAAAAATCAAATAACAGGTATACATTATTACATCCAAAATTACCAAAAAATGTGAACTTAATTATTTACACGAAAATGAGAGAAACATTAACAACCACAATTATAATTAAGAATAACCATGGCAGATTTCGAGCACACTTAAGTCGGCTTGGAATAGAATCAACACCCTAGTGTGATTTAGAAACACATCGTACTTCCATGCAGCTTGTATGCAAATCAATGCAAAACACTTATGCATGCGTTGATGAAAACAGTAGAAATACAATTTCCTCTCAACCTAAATTGTATACTTAGTTTTAAGAATAAAAAAAGTATTGATCCTGTTATGGGGATATTTTAAAAATATAGGTATAGTATTATAAATGATTGCATATATTTAAGTACGCTGTTGTTAGTTTATAGTGATAAGTAAAATACATGTAAATATAGAATAAGTTTTCCGTCTGTTTGTCCTACTGTACTACCTTCTCAATCCGTGGCCTGTCAGTGTGTCGATGAGCCTTCGTGGGTCCCTAGGTGATAATGTGTCCCAGTCTATCCCAAAAAAAAAAGAAAAACAAACAAACAAAAAAACAAACAAAAAACAAACAAAAAATCAAGATGTATGGATGTATGTATGTGTATATATTGTGTATATAGGTGTGTATATACAGGGTGGCGAATTGAAAACGAAACAGACCGATTTACGTCCAGAGACATTTTTTTAAGAAACGCTGAAACACGTCAATTTTAATATTGAGGGGGACATGTTTTGACATTACACTCAACTTTGTCACATCAACCCCTTAAGACTGGTGATAAGAATCCTTAAATTTTAAATAGAAAACATGGGTCGAGTGTTACATTATTTGAAAGCTCTTTCTTTTCTGAATTCAGCACTCTAATTTTTTTGCTAGTTTTATCAACTCGTTTAAAAATTATTCACAGTTTGAATTGCAAGAACGTATCTCATTTACCGTGATAAGAAATGCATTAATTAGTCAATTTTTCGTTAAAAAAACTAAAAAACAAAACCAAACGTTCAAAAATGTTTATTCAGTTAGGTAAGTGTTTAAATTGTTGACCACCAGCTTCCATACAAAAGTACAAATTTTGTTCAAAACGAGCTCTGACATTCTGGAGCATTTGTGGAGTTATTAGACGGCATTCTTCAATAATGCGTCGTCGTAGTTATTCCAGAGACTCTTTTTTTCAAAAACGATGTAAGTTATTCAAAGTAATGAGTCCTTTTCACTTGTTGGCATTTCTGTGGATCGAAATCTCGATTGGCACCAGCATGTCACATCAATTGCAGAAGCGGCTGCTCAGAAAAGTATGTTTCCTCTTCCGGGCTCGCAAATACTTTTCACCAGCTAATCTCTATACCTTATGTACTCCACAAATAAGGTCAAACCTCGAATACTACTCCCACATATGGGGTGCCGCTGCCGCTTCTACACTCGCTATCCTGAACTCCATTCATAAGAGAGCTACACGTCTCATGGGTGACCCCACCCTCACCCAAAGGCTGCCATCCCTTACCCACCGACGTGCCGTTGGTGACCTCTCTCTCTTTTATAGATATTTGCACGGGGACTGCTCAGAGGAGCTTTCTTTCATAGTTCCTCCACCTGCTGCCCCCAACAGATCTCCCAGGGGAACAGAGCGGATGCACCCTTTTACTGTCCACGTCACCAGACAGGGAACATCTTGTTATGCATGCTCTTGTTTCCCGAGGACTTCCAAATTGTGGAATTCCTTGCCGGCACATGTTTTTCCTTCTCCTCCGAACCTCCAAGTCCAGAATTAACAAGTTGCCTCTTTCCTCCTTGTTGACACCCACGGTACGATATTATTTAGACTGTGGGCCCTCGTGGTGTGTTGTTGAAATAAAAAAACCTTTTTGAATTTATATCCACTTGAAATTTTTGTCAGATAACGACGTTGATAAAAGAAAACCATCTGCGATACAGCTGTTTCTTTTTAATTACTAAAGAATTTTCTGAGGTCAATATCTCACCAACCACGGGCGTCAGACAAATCTTTTTTATAAAAAATCGGCATGATTCGAGGTCCTTTACACGCATACAGTCTGTGTCCATTGCGTTACGAATCACCCTGTATAAGTTATACTGGTAATCAAATTTGATGCTTGCTTTCTTAAAAAAAACACATATTTGCTATTTAAAACATTTTAATGGAAATTCACCACCATAACGCACTTGCTGCATCCAGAATGTATATTTTTAGTAAATTTTCTTAAAAAAATTCACTAATGAGGAGATCCTGACTTTTGAATTTTGATTCTTCAAATAAGCGCGAAGCAGGCCCCCTAGAACCCACATCCAGGGTCAGTTTCAATTTTTATATGTTTATATATATATATATATATATATATATATATATATATATATATATATATATATATATATATATATATATTGTATAACACAATGATTCAGTAGTAAATAGTTCAAAGTATATTTTCTATTTATGTGTATAAAGTCTGGGACAAGAATTTTGATGACAAGGCATAAGTAAGTGCCAGCAAAAATAGTTAAATTAAAAATATACATAAAATTGAAAAATTGAAATGTACTATCCATGTTCTACACAGCCATACTCAGAGTGAGGGGTAGTAACAAAGTCAATTTTCTAATAGAACCTAAAGTAAAAATGAAGAACATTAGTATCAAAAGTTTAAATAGCACATAGAAGTAGATAAATATCTATAGGCATAAGTTAAAAGCAATTGTCAACTATATGTATTTATAAAGTCAAAGTAATTGAGATCAAGCATAACATAGTTATTAAGCAAAAAGCATGTAGCCAGACCATGACTGTATTTAATATAAAAATGTGACAAACAATATATAAACGTAAAGTGATACTGTATTCAGAACAACAAAAACTATAAGGTTCGAATATAAAACGTTAAAAAAGACAAGTGCAGAGTTAATAAGTTGAGAAAATTTTTCATTATTTTGTTTGTAATCAATTTGTTTAATAGAATAAGGAAAACTAATATGCTTGATTTTGTTAATATAGGGAAATTTTGAATTGTGACTAATTTAAGAATAGTTCTTTCAACAATAAGTTGTAAATGACTTTATAGAATGTGATTGAGTTTAGAACAAACAGGTCAGTAAATTCTGATTAATATGAATTTAAACTTACCGGTTAAATAACTTACATTTGACTCGTTTACAAACAATTCCATATTTGTTAATTAATATTTAAAAGGAAATAACCTTTTTTGAATAATTTTGAGAATCTGCCATGTTATTGGACCTCATCTAAAAAAACAGACAAATAGAATTGTAGAAAATATTTCAAACCGTAATAACCTGATTTTTTTGGTGATTGAGAAAAATTTAAAGAGATCTGGGAAGAAAATAAGGAGAACGAAGGTGAAGACCGAATGCAGTAACACGGTTATAAAAACTAGGCACGGTAAAGATGAAATAAAAAGTAAAAAGTGGCAAAGTAAACAGAAGTAACCAAATAAAGTGATATATGTAACGCTTTTTCCCCTCGGGGCTCGTCCGCGGCCTTGCCGCCCCAATAGCACTGCAACCTTTGGTTGATTGTGCATACCCTTAGTCTTACTCGACCCATTCCAAAATCACTGTGCCTTGAACTAGTCTGCACAGCGATTGGTAGGGTGAAGTTTTATATTGCTCTGTCTCCGGTCTAGAGTGACCGTAGATCAGTTGTCTTTTCCGGTCCAGAGCTTTACACTCGTACAAGATGTGCTGGGCTGATTTATTCCCCTCGCCACAGAGTCTGCATGCGAGGTCATCTTCGAACCGCCCCATTTTATGCAGGCCATGTGTTTGGTCAAAAGACCTGTTGTGTTTCTGCGCTGTCCTCTGCTAAGATTTAGCAGCTCCACAGCTCTCTTTGAACTGGGTACCTAATAAGAGATGTGTAATAAGTATAACTAAAGTCCACAGGACAAGTGATAAAAAAACTTCAGACAAATCGACGGCACTTTGAACAAGGGTATCTAACTGCACAAAATTGTACATTTCAGTTCCATTGCAGCAAATTGGGGGTCATATAACCTCAAAACAAATCATAAACAAGAAGCAGAAGCAAAATATTAGTTAAAAGGAGTAAATATTGCCAAAATTACAAGAATTCCATCACAAAGGCGAGTAGTAAACAGAGAAGCCGCCAGATAGAGCAACGTACAATATTTGGTAATGTAAATTATAACAATCTTTCATTTCGATACATATATCTTCTTTCATTGACTAAATATATATATATATATATATATATATATATATATATATATATATATATATATATATATATATATATATATATATATATATATATATATATATATATATAGTTGAAGTGGAAAGGATTCAGGTAAAGGAATCTGTAAGGCGGTTATAGCAGGTTGACGCAATATAACAAAACAAAGAACAGTGAAATTTGTGTAAAAGAATTTTCTCTTGAACCTTAAAATGAAACAATCCGTGTAGAGAGAGTTATTACAAAGCTGCGACAAAGAAAACTAAGAAACAACAGATCTATATTTATTGTCAGTAACATAAACGAACAGAATTGTACATTATAAGGGTATTGACTATAGTTTCATTGACTAAGTACATCTGAACAGTGAATGTTGAGCATATTTACTAGAAGTTTAGGATTTAGTTGAATTATCAATTGAGAGTGTCCCACAGGCTGAGAAGTATGGAGGCGCAACAACAGATTTCCCTATTTGAAAGCTTAGGATCGATAATATTGACGATTGGGGGCACTGACAAAGTCAAACACAAAGGTGCAAGTTTTCTGGGTGTACCGGAAAAAGCTTTTTAAAATGTGAAGCATTTCTATGTTTAAACAAAGAGAGAAATCGCTTTTATGTATTTCATAACGAAAAGTTGTGTGCAAAAGTCGTAGCTGAATGTTGTGACATATATGGCATAAACACTTATTTTGCTCTTGTATCCTTCAAATTCCAAATATATTTTTTCAATATGTTTCCTGTTGTTTATACTTTATTCCCTGTACCTCCAATTTTTTCTGAGGAAAAATAAAAGTAATTCAGTAAGTGGTTAAGTTAGTTACCTGTGGTAGCATTTTAAAAAAATCAAACAAAATACTCGAATATCATTTAATAGCGTGGAAACATCAAAAATACATCAACTTGTGCATATTAGCAAAAACCTAAACAGTTCTATCTGAATGAAAACCATTAGTTATGTAATTTTTTAAGAAGAAGCTAGCTCAACCGTCTGTTTAAGCATTTCTATACCCTTTGCGTTGATTTCTTCGTAGTAAGGCAGTTGTTTAGCTTTCTCAAACCAAGCAGTCAAAAGCGGAAACCTATCAGGATCAACAGGTAATATGAGTTCTGCAGAAGCCATGGTAGCTAATATGCTGAGATCTGCTATAGTCATATCATCCCCAGCAAACCATTCTCTACCCTCCAGAAAGGCTTCCATGAAACCATATGCTTCCACCAAAGCATCCTTGACATCGTCAGTTAATTCAGCACCACAGAAGAGCAAAATCTAAAACAATAGAACATATTTCGTGTAATAAATCTTGTTAAATCGGGACAAAGCTAAATATTAGTGCTCGGATTGACTAAGTTCTGGGAAATTAAGTGGGTAACATTGAAAAAATATATCGTCGCAAATACGGGTACTATGTATATTATATCAAATGATTTTTATGTCTTCATGAAAAAATTACGACTGAAAAATAATTTAGTAAACCAACAAGACGAGCAGATCCCGTGGTAAGCCCGGCGTCTCCTCCCGCCCTGCCTCGCGGTCGGGGATTTCCACTGTAAAATTGTTTTCGATACAGATTCGCGGGCTCGCGAAATGTTACCTCATTTCAAGCATGGGCTCCTTCACGATCTCTTGAATTTTGCAGTGGCCCATGCAGCATGGGTTGATCTTCAGTCTATCATTGCAAACTAGTCTGTATAGTTTTAGTCTGGGCCTCCCCCATGATAACTAAGATTATCCAACAACACCTCCATGGCGGGTGTTGAGGTTGAAGTCATTGCCCCTGTGGTGCCGAGGCAAGTCATCCTTTGGATATTGCCTAGTTTTTGTTTGGCACTGGATTGTGTCACCTTAGGCCACCAGACCAGTGCCGCATATGTTAACGATGGTCTGACCACCCTTGTTTACAGCCAGTGGGCCATACTAGGTCTTAGTCCCCACGTTTTTTGATATAGCCGCCTCGCGGCGGCTAGGGTCATAACTGCCTTACACAATATTTTTTCAACGTGACCATTCCAGGTTAGCTTAGAGTCTAATACGACCCCAAGATATTTTACCTCCCTGGCCATTGGGATGTTTCTACCGTATAGAGTGAGAGTTCTGTGGCTCTCCCACTTCCTCCTCCTCGTAAACGGTATGACGGTTGCTTTCTCGGGACTCACCGCGAGCCCTTGGCTAACCGTCCACCTTTCCACCACTTTCAGTGCTGCCCCCCCCCCCCCCCCCCACACTGACTGTATAACCTTTCCTCGGACTATGATGGCAATGTCGTCCGCATAGCCCTGTACCTCGTACCCCCCATCCAGAGAGCGTCTCTGGCAGACTGTCCACGACTAGACACCAGAGCAGGCGAGACAGAACGCTCCCCTGTGGAGACCCCCCCACGACCCTCGCCAGCAGAGTCCCTCCCGCGAGTGAGGTGAACACCGCCCTGTCCCTGAGCATGGAACAGATTCACTTGCAGCAGGTCTCCTCTTTTTTCTGATCCCTGGCACAGCTGCCAATCTGAATGAGGTGTTACTGAAGGTCCCCTCTATGTCTAGGAAGGCCCCCAGCGGCACCTTCCTGTTCTCCAGCGTATTCTCCAGTTTCAGCACCAGTTGGTGCAGTGCTGTTTCTGTTGAGACTCCTGCTCTGTACTCATATTGTCCGCAGTGTAGGGGATATGCTTCCAGTACACTGCCCCCAATGTGCCAGTCGAGCAGTTTTTCCATTGTTTTTAGCAAGCAAATAAGAAATAATACAAAACAGATTTACTTCAACAAAGCTTACTTATGATCAAGATCGAATACCACTTAAGATAAGTTCACATGATCTTAAGATTATTCAAACACCATTTAACAGGAGCAGAAAAAGTGTATTACATATTAGCTTGATTAGATGATGCTTCAAGAGCAGTCAACCGTCCTCCCTGTTTTGTTATCATCTCTTGTCTTATTAAGATGCCAGTTGAAAACAAATAACTTCACCAACATTGTTCCATTAGGAAATCGATGAATAAATAATCAGCTTTATTTGGCTTCGTGACAAATCTCTTTAAGCTTACCGCATTAACATTGATTTTGTGTTTGTAGATAAAATAGGAAATTCCTTTATATGCCTGAATAAGGTAAATAGATCAATACGCGTCGGCTTACAGCAAACCTAATTATTAAACGTCAAGCCTTTCGTTGTCTCTGATAGCTCATTAAATATGCTTTGATGTTCTTTTATGGAAAACTTGATTCTAGATAACCCAGGAAATTTTGACAGCTTACAGAACTATACGATAATTAATAACTTGAATTTTAGCTATATTCCAAATCCATTTGCGACCCAGATAGTAGGGCTTGGATATTACATCTAGTTTTCCAATTTTAACGAAACATTTTTTTTAGTTTGATTTAACGAATTTTCTTAGAAAAAAGTTCACTAAGGGGGAGATCCCGACTTTTGAATTTTGAAAAAATGACTTCAAATGGGCGCGATCTAGGACCCCTAGAACCCAAATCCGGGGTCAGTTTCAATTTTTATATGTATATTATATATATATATATATATATATATATATATATATATATATATATATATATATATATATATATATATATATATATATGTGTGTGTGTGTGTGTGTGTGTGTGTGTGTGTGTGTGTGTGTGTGTGTGTGTGTGTGTGTGTGTGTGTGTGTGTGTGTGTGTGTGTATGTATCACACCGATAACTCAAAAATAAACCGATTTTGATAAAATTTAGCATATACCTTCCTTTTGTAAGTGGCTTGGATAAGTTCGTTAGTCAGGAAAATAGAACCAGGTTTTCCGGGAAAATTTGGGATTAATTTCGGAAAAAAAAATTATCTCAAAAAATAGAAAATCTATGGCAACCAAATTTGGTAACTAAGTAAGTTTACGATATTAAAAGGAAACTATATACGAAAATTTTTATTTCTATGTTAAGAGAAGAAAATTCGGGACGTAGCAAGTGCGTAATAGTAGCGAATTTTCATAAGAATTGTACACTATTATTATACGGCATATGTAAAGTTGATACTTTAAACTTACACAGAGGTTGAAGATCGATTTTAGAGGTGCTAGTACGCGCACATTTAAAGAATTCCTTCGAAAGTGTTACCATCGATATCTCTCTATTGTCAAAAAAATCTTGCGTTTTAACTCCTTTTGAGAAAAATGCCCAAAACTCAATTTTCTATGAAGGTAAAAAACCAAATTTTGCTATCTCTGTAGATAGTGTAAGTCTCTTTAAGAGAAACTTGTATTACAAATTTCATTAAAGTTATACAGAAGATTTCCAGAATGAAACGTAATTCATATTTAGAAAAGTAAAGTATCTGCCGAATCATAAACGTAGCAGTTATTTTTCCTCAATAATCTTTAGTATGATTTTGTTTTAATCAACCTAATCAAACCGGTTTTTTCAATAACAATTACAACAAAGCAAAATTATAATTTCAGACTCAAAGGTGACAAACTAATTTAGGCGTTTTAAACAAAAATAAGATCTTGTTCAAAACGTATGAAATCTGTGCACTATTGTTTCTTCAAATGTAAAAATAAAACATTAAAAAGACATGAATTTACCAGCTGGATTCGATCGCGTAACCTTCTGCGTAGCATGCGAGCGCGGTACCCGCTGCGCTATCTGGCCACACGTCGACAAAGGTTTTATTTGCGTCATACTTTAGATCGGCTTCATGCCCGGTATATTATATTCAAAGTATACATAATTAATTAATTACAGAATTAGGTAGTAGAATTATCATTGAAACACATCCCACAACTGTTTCGGTCTTATATGACGTCTTATGTTTAAGTTTAAAGATAAAATAAACTATTTATTATTTTACTATTTTTATAGAGACTTGGCTCGATTTTGTTTAAATTTCTGCTACATTATTATGCGACAGCATTATACATCTATGCTGCGTTAAAACTATGTTTGAAGCCATTAATAAAGCTACAAATATAGTGTATTTAAATAATTGATTGAATCGCCCAGTTAAATAACAATCAATTGGCAAATTTTAAATTTCACGTCGTCTGTTATTTTCCATAACTGCGGCCGAGATTTCAGGATTGTTGATTCGGGTAGTATGTTTTCTGCCTGGTATATATTTAGTTTGGTTACCGTTGCCATATGGTTTATACATGTTGTATGAATTAATCTACGCGTGGCAGTTAACTACTCCGCCTGTCGGGCATTCGACTTTTACCACTAAGTCGTTTCAACGCATGTCTTTGGGATTTTATTTTTAATTTGGAAAAACTCTAAATATTGTGGACCAAATTACTTAAAATTCAAAACATATGTTTATTTGCTCTATTTCTAGCCACATGTAAAGTCTCATTCCAATTACTCTGATACTTACAAAACATAGCGTTTTCAAAAAGTTTTCCCCGATTTTCTACCGGAAAAACTTGAGCATACAGGCTGGTTAACGAACTCGACCTCGGTTTTTGCCCACACAAGATTTTTGCCAAGGTTTATTGAAGTCAGTTTAATATTTTTTGAGTTATAGCTCGGATACATACATACATACATATATATATATATATATATATATATATATATATATATATATATATATATATATATATATATATATATATATATATATATATATATATATATATATATATATATATATATATATATATATATATATATATATATATATATATATATATATATATATATATATAAACATATAAACATATAAAAATTTTAACGGACCTTGGTTTTGGGTTCTGGGAACCCAAATTTGCGCTCATCTAAAGAAATTTTTTCAAATGTTTCGTGACCTCTCTATTAGCGAATTTTTCTCAATGAAAATTCGCTAAGAAAAGTTATAAAAAAATATTTGGTGCCAGATCATTTCTATGAAAATTCACTACCATAACGAACTTGCTGCGTCCAGACTTTTCTAGTATATCCTCACAATCTCAAGACTATGTCGCCCTGTCATTGTAATCATAACTATATTTGCCCAACAAAGTGTCCTCGTTAATTTTTCCGTACTGCATTGATTTCATCAAATTTTCAATAAAGATTCCTTATGGTCTACTTCCTCTTTGTTTATGTCCGCAAAGCTTTTATTGTCTATATTTATTTATCTATTTATTTATTAAAACTGCTCTATAGGTTCTACACGATATAGGAAGCAGTCAAAAATCACCATTCTAAAATACAGGTGTTACTGCACATAAATACCAAAATAAACAACACACAAACCACTCAAAATCAATAAAAACTAACTGTTTTTCAATATACTTCTTAAAAAATAACTGTTTTTCAATGTACTTCTCACTGGTTCTGCAATTAATTATAAAATTAAGTTGAGGAAAACTTACCGCAGCTGCTTTACATCTCTCAAAAAGTACCCCATTCTCGAAATGCAGACGCTGATCCACTAAGGCACGTTTTTTATAATCTTCTTTGGGATACAAAGAGTCATCCGAGGCATAAGTACCAACAAGATAGCCATTGATAGCATGACTGTCCCAAATTACAAAGTCGTCATCTACTAAAAGAGGAACTGTGTGTTGAGGATTTAGCTAAAAAAGAAATGTAATGTTATTCGTTTAAATATTATGACATCCTGTAATATTCTTTCTCTAGGAAAGAAGTCAACTAAAGCAATATTTTGTGAATTGTTGTTAGTTCTGTAAGAACAGGTGGTCGGTATATTGTGTTTGTTGGCAGAGGCAGAAGAATTTAGAATGACATTTAGAAAAACAATAACCTAGAGAGAACTACAAGCACAGATGGGAGAACGTGGTGAGATATAGAAATAATCTAGAGAGAACAAGAAGTGACAGATTGGACGGGGAACGTGCTAGGATCTAGAAACTTCTTTAACCCTTTAGAGACTACTGGTTAGTCCAGCAAGCCACCTTTTCTGAAATATTTATATAGAAGTCTAGCGGTCATGTTGTATAGCCATACCGTTTAATGTGTTGCTTATAATTGTTACAATAAGCTTTTTCTGATAATCGCAACTGTCTCTCGAATACAGAGAAAATATAATTGACAACAAATCGCCTCAATATTTGACGCCAAATCGATGCTTTGTGAGATTTTGAGAACATCTGTTTTATTCACTACCGCAACTCCCTTGCTGACATAACGAGAGTCTCAAAGGAAGCTTAAATAGGAACATGTAGCTTCATTATTGAACAACAATTCAAGCTTTGTTTTGAAATGATTTGTTGAAAATTTGCTATTTAAAATTACCATCGTACAACACTGTCAGTGATTTCCTTTCATTTACATTAAGCACTAAATATTCACGAAGGGAATATTTGCCCATGAGAAAAGGTCGTTATTCTGCGGCAGTATCCTACTGAAATAAGTAGGATTCAATAGGTCTATCAAAGGTGGAGTTGGCAACACTGCCCGTCGCTGAAAAAAACTTGCTCTTGTGTTGCAATGAACTTGCAGAATGATAAATATTTCTTTGATAGACTTTACAATTTTAATGACATTTCTCATACCACAATACATTTGTATATCTGACCGAATAGCTCAGTTTGCGAGATGAGTAACCTCTAGAATCGCATTAGGAGGTCGCGGGTTCGAGTCCCGTATTCAGACAGTGGTTTTTTTCACTCGAATGTGGAAAGGCCGGCTTCTGATGAGTTATGGGTGGTGTCCTTTGTCTATACGTGTATGTAAACTCCCCCCCGCACAAGTCCAAGACTTCTGGGTGCAGAGTTTGGCTAGTGTGGTATTATTATTATTATTATTATTATTATTATTATTATTATTATTATTATTATTATTATTATTATTATTATTATTATTATTATTATTATTATTATTATTATTATTATTATTATTATTATTATTATTATTATTATTATTATTATTATTATTATTATTATTATTATTATTGTCATCATAATATATTATTTCGGAAGCTAAGTGAAGATTCGAACTTGTGATGAGCACTGATAAGCACACTTGGAGAACCCAAATCACCACATTACATTTAAGTACACTTCGAGAACCCAAATCACGTCAACACATTTTAAAAGACCTGACGATCGTTTCACTAACCAAGTTAGCGTCATCAGAGGATGAAACATTCTAAATAAAAAACTAAAATCAACTTATATATAAGCAAACAAAGTTTTTTTCCGATTTTTTTCTCCTCTGAACGTCGTTGATTCCGTGAACATTTTCTTTGTTTTCTGTTTGTTGATTAATTTTTCCACTAAGCAAGCAATGTATCCGTTATATTCGGCTTCTCAAACAAACAGAAAACAAAAAAAAATGTTGACGGAATCAACGACGTTCAGAAGAGAAAAATCGGAAAAAACTTTGTTTGCTTACCATCTGAACCTAGAATCACGAGGGGTCTAGACAGCATTTTTAAAAAAGTCAACTTACAGCTAACATTTTCAACAACAAATACCTTAAATACTTGCTAGGTAACTCAAAAGACAAGGATAGCGCGGACAAAATGTCGGGAATTTATGAAATAAGTTGTAAAGATTGTAATCTTAAATACGTCGGACAAACAAAAAGATCGATTGGAATTAGATTCAAAGAACACATATCCCAATTACGTTACGGTACTGTAGATAAGTCTGCCGTCGTCCGACATATTTGGGATAATAATCATCACGTTGATAAAGATAATCTGAAATTAATAAATAAAAAAAAGAAAACCAGGACAGCTAAATGGGTTCGAAAGCGTATATATTGCGAAATATAGTTACAACAAAAAATGTATGAACACTTCACCAGCGCCAATTACGAGTCACTTGATCGATTGCTTTGCTAAATAAAATTCCCACGTTTTCGGCACGTTCTACCGATAACATAGGTATACAGTTATTGCCGCCAAAGGAAACGTTGTTAATTTAGCTGTCGTTGAACCTTCTCAAAACTATTACAGATGGACACTTTTTATATAAAGCAGTAGGGATAGCGCAAAGACCTTGTCAGGCGATAAAACTAGAATACACTGTGGAATTTGCCTACGACTAGTGTCTCATCTCAGTTCGATCTCTTTACCTGAGATTCGGTATGTAAGTTGATGTTAGTTTTTTTAAGTATTTAGAATGTTTCATCCTCTGATGACGCTAACTTGGTTAGTGAAACGATCGTCAGGTCTTTTAAAATGTGTTGTGGTGATTTGGGTTCTCCAAGTGTACTTATCAGTGCCCATCACAGGTTCCAATCTTCACTTAGTGGCACCACAACACAGTTTAAAAAACCTGAAGATCGTTTCACTAGCCAAGTTAGCATCATCAGAGGATGAGTACTTCTGAATATCTTATAGCCACAACTCTATTTCTATTCTTCTGCAGGTAGTTGGTCATTAACGATTTAGGGAGGTTCAACGACATCAAACATTAATATATTTCGTTTGGCGGAAATATCTGGTACTTTTATTATGTATCGGACATGCCTATGCCGGTATTTATTTTGTAAAGTAATCTATCAGGAGACAACCATAGGCGGCGGGGCGAGACTCATACACTTCTTATAATTACTATATTTAGCAATATATATATATATATATATATATATATATATATATATATATATATATATATATATATATATATATATATATATACCTTCGAACGCGCTTAGCTGTCCTGGTTGTCTAACTTTTTTTATTAACTTTAGATTCTCCTCATTAACGTGGTGATTATTAACCCAAATATGTCGGGCGACAGACGGCCTATCTATAGTACCGTATCTTAATTGTGCCAAATGTTCTTTGAATCTAATTCCAGTAGATCTTTTTGTTTGTCCGACCTATTAAAGATCACAATCTTTACATCTTATTTCATTAATTCCCGACATTTTGGCCGTACTCTCCTTATCTTTTTGGTTACCTAGCGAGATCTTTAAGTATTTTGTGTCGAAAATGTTAATTGCAACTTGGCTTTTTAAAAAATGCTATCTAGACCCCTCGTGATTCGAGATTCAAATGGTAAGCAAACAAAGTATTTTTGCTTTCTCTCTTCTAAAAGTCGTTGATTCCGCTAACATTTTCTTTGTTTCTGTTTGTAATTAACTTCTCCACGTTCTTAATATTTCTTTAGTTCTTTATCTACTTGTTAATTAACCTGTTTACTAAAAAATTCAAACTGGCCATTTTTTGTGCGTATGTATGATGTGAGTCATTCGGAATGTAGCTTAGAGTGGTGGTTTCCTTTCTATAGACATCGAATTCTAAAGTGTCCTTATTTTAGATAATTAGTATATCTAAAAAGGGTAATTTATTATTAATTTCTAATTCGTGGGTAAATTTTATAGAATCAAATTTATTGTTTAATCTGGCAATAAAATCATCTACTCTACAAATGTTTGTGTTACACACTGCGAAAATATCATCCAAGCAAGGAAAGCACACTCTAGGAAAATACTCACTTTCACTTTCACGATATGTTTCAAATCTACTCATGAAAAGGTCTGCAATAAATGGCGATAGCGGGCTGCCCATTATCGTGTCTTGGGTTTGTTCAAGAAACTCATTATTGAATTGAAAATATTTGGTTTAATACAAAGGTTTGTTAAAGGTAAATATTCTTTGCAGACGTTTTCATTTATATTATGAATATTTAACACCTCTTCTAAATACGTTAATGTTTGCTTCGTGGAAATGCCAGGAAACAATGAAGTTAGATCAAATGATATCAAAACCCCACCTTCAACCAACTTAACCTCTTTAATTTTATTAATAAATTCAAGTGAGTTTATTACGGACAAACTTTTTTGTTTGACGGCCAAGCTTTTAAACTCATTTGTCAACCACTTTGCTAAATTATGTGTCGGGGAATCTATAGCCTAAACAATAGGTCTCATGGATTTTCCCGGTTTATGGATTTTTGGGAGACAGTACTTTTTTTCAACTATCGGATTTGCAACTTGTAACTTTTTTCCTAATCTTTTGATATAAGGTTGCGACAACTCTTTAAACTATTTTTAACGTCCGAAATAATTTTTGGTAGCGGGTTTCTAGTGAATTTTCTTTAAAAAAATTCACAAATGAGATTCAGATTTTTTAATTAAAAAAAAATATCTTCAAATGAGCGCGAACTACGCTCCCTAGAACGCATATACTGGGTCAATTTTAATATATATATATATATATATATATATATATATATATATATATATATATATATATATATATATATATATATATATATATATATATATATATATATGTATGTATGTAGGTAGGTATGTATCACACCGATTACAAAATAATGGACCGATTTTTTGATCAAATTTGGTACGTACCTTCCTTTTGTAAGTGGCTTGGATAAGTTCATTAGCCAGGAAAAGCGGCTCAGATTTTCCGGGCAAATTTTGTGTTTTCTGTGAAAAAAATTATATCTTCGGAAATAACAAAGTAAGGGCAGCCAATTCTTTGGTATGCGTGTTTGCATTATAACGAGTGAACCATGTATCAAAATTTAGGTCTCTAGGGGTAAAGACAAAAAAGTTATAGGCATTCAAACAAAACATAATGGAATTTTCCTCAAAACGTTCAAGTTGCGATTTGTAACGTCAAAATTGGCAACATTTAGGCAAATAACCTGAAACAAATACGGTTGTGTAAAGAAAATTTCGCAAGAACACTGTTCTGAAACTGTTATGTTTCAGCCTCAACCGTCATTGTCCTTCATTTTTCCACCTGAAAATCATTTCAAATAGACTCTGTCTCTCATGGTTTGGCAGTAGCTTCAGTTAAGTTTATGGTTTAAGGGTATATAATTTTTAGCTAATTCTCATAGAAAAAATTCGTTAATGAGGAGACGGCGACTTTTGAATTTTACAAAGATTTCTTCAAATGACTTTCAAAAAACTAGGCCACCTAGTATACATATCCGGGTTTAGTTTCAATTTTGATCTATTTACATCTATGACGCATTATTACGGTAAAGCTAAATATAAATGTTATTATACAAGATACGAGAAAAAATTGTATATGTTAATTATATGACATCTTAAGCTGCATCTTATAAAATTATTTTGACAATCACAGGTGGCCCATAAATAGTTGGTGATACCTACCATTTTCTTGGTCGAACATCTCTTATTGCATTTTTGCTTTTTTTTTATCGAAATATGATGCATGTTTGTAAGAAAAAATTGAAACGCAGTAAGTACGTTTTGGTAGCGAATTTTCATTAAATGCTTCAAATTTCAATAACTCAATTTGCTATTAACATAAAGTTCGTTGGCTAGCAAACCAGTTTTCTCGGAAACATTTTAGGTTTATTTTCGAAAAATATTTGTACAATCAGTTATTTTGATAAATATGGTACATTGTTTCTATTATATAAGTTATATCGGTAACCAAATTGATGTCTGCTTGCACTAAAGAGACATATTTGCTATTAAAAATATTTTTATGAAAATTCATTTCCGTAACGCACTTGCAACGTCCAGACATTTTATTTAGCTTTTTATACCTTTTTATATCCTCTCTCTATGGCGTTATAAACTCTATCTTTATACTCGTTTTTGCCCAGTGAAAGTAGATATCCTAAAGAATTAAAGTATATTAAGAATGTGGCCAAATATAACGGATACACTGCTTGCCTAGTGGAGAAATTAATTAACGCCTTCTGCATAATCCTATAAAGTAACCGCTCGCTGATGGAAATATGTACATAGGTTCAATATCTGCTGGTCTCCTCTTCCACCTTGGTGTCTAGGAAGGGTTACCCGCTGAATATCACTACGGGGGTGGTGCTTTTTTTTATTTTGTTAGGAGTGTTCGCTCCTTCCGTTGTAGATTTTCGATGTCCGTTTTGCTACAGTTTACAATCCCAAATGAATAGCTGAGCGCAGAAAATGCATATGTATTACGAGCCTTAGTCAGGTTCCTGAGATTAAGATGTGCTCGCACCACCTGCTTTACTCGTTTCGTAAACTTATTGTCAGATCATTCTTCATTACTGTGTGGTTTACTTTTCTCGCTTGCTGTATTTCCAGGTATTTATAACACTCTTCTACACGCATCGAGACAATTTGCTGACCATTCTTTCATATACACTTGGTTGTATCTTCCTTCTGACTACACATAAAGTACGACATTTGCGAGTACCAATATACTGTTGGAGGTGAACAACTTTTGCGTAGGACCCAGTTTGGTGACTTAGGAATTGAGTTTGACACTAAATTATCATTTGCGAAGCACGTGGAAAAAATTGCTGCCTCGGGGTTGAAAACATTGGGCTTTATTGTGCGAAACTCGAGAGGATTCAGTAGAGTTGAAACACTTAAAATTCTTTTTAATGTATACGTCCAAAAATGGTGTATCTGTCGGTGGTGTGTAATCCTTTTTACAAGGTTCATTCTGATGTGGTGGAGAAAGTTCAGCGGAGGTTTGTTCGTTTTCTGCATTTTAAGTTTTCTGGATCTTATCCCAATTTTACACCCTATGTGAGTTTGCTTGCTGTGTTTGACATAACCAGTCTTCAGAGCAGGCGCATAGTTGCTGACCTGGTGTTTTTGTTTAAAATCGTGAGGAACTTGGTAAATTTTTCTGAATTTTTGGGCAGCATTCAGTTTAGAGTTCCTCAAAGGGATAGTAGACTGAAGCAGCTGTTTTATGTACCGGGGTGCAGAACGAATAGTCTGTTCAGTTCTCCGATTTATAGAATGTGCACAACTTATAACAAACTGTGTAAGCATGTTGACATCTTCAACATGAATTTAAGAGCATTTAAGAACGCATTGACTGAACATATACATGCCTGACCACGTTGTCCTGTTGACTTTGTTGGGTCTCCAAACTACTTGTACTGAATGAGATATGAATTTGGAATAGACAGAATAAATTTGAATTTGATATTTGTTTCGTACAATTGATGAACTGCCTGTGAAGCCTTAAATGGAATCTAAGCTTGCCGAAATGTTGTTTTGTATTGTTATTGATTTGATGTGTGTAATAAGTGAGATTGTAGAATTATAGGTGTACACCATAGTTATAGTTTATCTTGTTATGCAATACGTAAATAGTTTATAAACTGTGTATTTGCATATTGAATAAATAAATAAATAAATTTGTCAAGCCCAAACTGCATGTCAATATCGCTGGAAAAACTTCCACGATTTTAAGAATTTGTTACAGGTGGTTCTTTGTGGATGCCATCAGCTTAAGATCAACCATATACAGCAAATGATTTAGCGTCATTTGCTTCCTGCCATTGCTTTTTATACAGAAGCCATATCTGGTAGAGTTCAGGCGGTTCGATAGTGGATTCAATGCGATGCAGAACCACCATGGGCCTAGCGAGTCGCCTTGAAATATACCTCTTCTAATTGGCATTGTGCTGGTTACGATGTTTTGTACCCGTAACTGAATTTTTGTTTACCAGGTAGACATTGTGTATTCAAGGAACCTCAGGATATAAGTATCGATCTTATAGATCTTCAGCACACTTATAAGTCATTCGTGTGGAACTAAATCAAATACCTTTTTGTAATCTAAGTGGACAGCAAAGAGATGTCTTCGTCCATTGCGAGCTTGATTACACACAACCGAATCAATGCTGTTCTTTGCATCCCATAGATCATTTGGCACACCTTTTTGCTAGCTTGCAATTATGTTATTTCCTTCGTAGTGCGCATATATGCGTTTCTCAAGGCAGGATGTGATCAACTTATATATGAACTGTCGGAGTCTGTAGAACACTGCTGGTCTTTTGCAGAAGATACGTATCTCCGTGTGTGAAAAACAAAGGCATCATCTTTGTGTCAAGTATAACATCATTTATTAGCACCGCCAATAGATGATATGTACACCCAAATTTCTGCAGCCAAAAGTTTTGGACGTTATCAGGCCCGGATGTCTTGCAGTTATGAAGCACATTAATAAGGAGACTTTATCTGTGGTAAACGGCTCATGCATCTGTTCATCACCCTGACAAGTTCAGTGTTCTTCGTTAACCCAGCTGGCGCCAATATTGCAGGAGGTTGGTGCGGCTAGTTGACTTTTCCAGAAATCCTCAATTTGTTCCTTATTTGGAAAAGTATCTGTGGCTGCATTCGTATCTGAATTAATCTGACGGTATAAAGTCCTCTCAGAGCGTTCAAATATTATATTGTGGCACTTCATGTTGTTGCTCGCTTTATATCTCTTTAAGCGTTCTGCGTATGCAGAAAACTTATGTTTTAACGTGTGCAAACATTATTGTACAGTGCGGTTCACTGGATCTGGTGTTAAGTGTTGTCGAACTCGGCCTAATACTTCCTCTACTCTTTTCTGCAATTTTCTTATCTGTACTCCCCCAAAGTATTGCGTCAGTTGTCCAACTTTTTTTCGAAGTGTTTCCAATCTGCTTAGCAACTTTTTTTCCCACAGGGGTACTCTTTGAGGCGAGTTTCTGTGATTGGACATTCTATCAGAAATCTTAACACCTAAAGTTTTAAATGCTGCAGTTGCTGCACAGTAAATCAGCCTATGCATGTGCTCCAATGTTGATCTCTAGAAGGCGCGATGGCAAAATTATTCTGTTCAAAAGTTCCAATATAATTGCCAGCCTTCTAGATGATCTTAGAATAGATAATAGTGGTCTACTAAGAGGATTTGTTCCTTCATACTCCGCGACTGCGCGTCTCAGTTCATTGGACAATTGGTAATGAGTTCCTCATTTTCTTACGTACCCCCATTTTCTTATATACCCTGTTCTTCTTGCTCATTATGTACAGGTTGCAGATTACTACCATCAAACAGCATGTCGTTATTTTCCGTAACCGCCATGTTAGTAATTTCACATTCAACTTCCTGTTTGATGGTATTCAATCTCGTTTGTGGAATAAGGTTATTCCTAAATATGACACGATACTCATCTGCTGATCTCAGTTAAGTCACCTGTATGTGTGGGTACATTCTGAGAAATTCGGTGTGAAGTTGTTGCCTATATCCGGTCGTCTGTTGTCCGAGTTGTGTTACTCTGTAGTAAATGCGCATAATTGTTTCATTCATATCCATAGTCCATTTCATCCGCCGACTTATTTTTATTATTATTATTCTCTTTACTATTCTCCTTTGGATAGTATTATTGAATAAAAATATTGTTTTTAATTTTGTAGCTTTTTATTTTCACCAATCAATATTTCCACCATCTGAACAGCTGCTGGTAAAAATAAATCTTCAGCAATTGTATGGCTTATCTACTGATTTTTGCAATGCGATATGCAACTCGATAACTGGCTGGTAATGCTTTTTTATTAGTAGTTGTCGATGACGTAAAAATGCCTTGCTACTCGTGGAGCGAGCTTAGTTTTCTTTCAAAGAATTATACAGGCTTCTCCTTTTTTCTGGATCATTGCTATTGACATGTCGAAGTAGCTTTGATGGCTTCATACTTTCTTTTGATAAGACATCTCCACAAACTCCACATTGCGGTTTATTGAAAATAACGGTGAACATATATTTAAGGTATTCATCACTATGCAATCTGTTTTTCTTTGTATTTATGGATGTTAAACGTCGGGGTCACCAATATGGATGTTAATTGCACTTGTTGATATTAAATCCATACGTAAACATTTAATATAACTTTATTACTTCACTAACTGAATAAACTATACGATGCGTTTAACTATAATACACTTTAATAACAATTACAACAGTACACGAGTACATAGCAGTTCACTGCAGCGGTTGGTAGCGAGGAGAGAGAGAGAGATCGCCTGGTGTATCTTATATGCGGTATTTCTTGACAGATGGCTGTCGCATAACGTAACGCAACGTTTAGCTGTCAAATGCAAAAACATAGAGTAGTGTTGACGGAAACACTGCGGTCGGAACCACCGCCACAGTATTGTTGTCACTTTGGGACGTAGATGATTCCAACGGCTTTTTTTTAAATTTATTAATATTCTGCAAAATAATAAATATCAAAAAATACATATAACCCGCGTTAATTATCCTCTAAATAGTTGATATTGCGCTCCGCACTGGACAAATGGCGCCCCAGCCGCTGATAATATAAATACGAACAGATGACTCCAGAAAGATCTAGTATTGCAGTGTCCTATATTGACCTTGTTAAAAGTTTCGCAAAATAAAGAACGCTATTTAATCATAGCTGGCGCAAGTAACAAACAGGTTTTCTGCTTTGAATTTAATTGCGTTACGTATATAATATTTCCACAACACACCACGAGGGCTTACTGCCTAAATACTATCGTACCGTGCGTGTCGACAAGGAGGAAAGAGGCAACTTGTTAGATCTGGACTTGAAGTTTTGGAGGTTCGGAGAAGAAGGAAAAACATGTGCCGGCAAGGAGTTCCACAACTTGGAAGTCCTCGGTATAAAAGAGCGGGCATAACAAGACTTGGACCTGGTGACCTGGACAGTAAAAGGGTGCATTCGCTCTGTTTCCCTGGTAGATCTGTTGTGGGCAGCAGGTGGAGGAACTATGGAAGAAAGCTCCTATGAGCAGTGCCCGTGCAGATATCTATAAGAGAGAGAGAGAGAGAGAGAGAGAGAGAGAGAGAGAGAGAGAGAGAGGTCGCCAACGGCACATCGATGGGCAAGAGATGGTAGCCTTTGGGTGAGGGTAGGGTCACCGATGAGACATAGGAGCAGTATTCGAGGTTTGGCCTTATTTGTTAAGTATATAAGGTATAGATATTAACTGGTGAAAAGTATTTGCGAGCCCGGAAGAGAAAACCTAATTTCTTAGCAGCCGCTTCTGCAATTGATGTGACATGTTGGTGCCAATTGGGATTTCGATCCACAGAAATGCCAACAAGTGAAAAGGACTCATTACTTTGAATAACTTGGTTGTTCATTGTGATGGGTCGAGGACTGGTGTATCTCTTATGAGAAAGAAAGCAACACTGAGATTTGGTGGGGTTGAATTGTACAAGATTTCTACTTCCCCAGTCTAATAGTTTTTGGAGATCCACGGAAACAGAACCCTTCATGAGTCTGCGATCCTCATCTAATTGGGCTAAAGAGACAGGCTTTAAATATTGTATATTTGAGTGGAGGGCGATGTCTTCCGCGTACCTGTGAACTGGGTTGGATGTACTAGAGAGGAGGTCATTGATGTAGAGAAGAAACAAAGTAGGGGCTAAAGCTGAACCTTGATGAACTCCTGCATTAATTGGATACAGTTTAGAGGAATGGCCGTCCACGACAACAGAAATGCTCCGGCTGGGGAGGAAATTTGCTGTCCAGGTACAGAGTTTTGGTGGTAGGCCAAAGGCCGGAAGCTTATTAAGCAGCGCTGCGTGCCAGACCTCGGCGAATGCTTTGGATATGTCTAGAGCGACAATCTGGGATTCACCGTGCAGTTCTATATACTTGGTCCAAGAATGGGTGACAAAGAAAGGAGGTCAGCACTTCATCTGCGCTGACGGAATCCATACTGCCTGTAGTGGATTAGACTGTGTTTTTCAAGAAATTTTAGTAATTCGGTGTTTACATACTTTTCCATCACTTTAGAGACGACTGAAAGGAGAGAAAAAGGCCTGTAGTTGCTAGGACTTTGTTGGGGACGGTTTGTACTCGAGCAGTTTTCCAGTTACTAGGGAATATGCCTCTATTGTACGATGTCTGAAACAGACGAGTCAGGACAGGAGCAAGTTCTGGTGCGCATTTTTTGAGAACAATTGCTGGGATCTCGTCAAGGCCAGAGGCTTTCCTGGTACTAAGAGAGAGAGAGAGAGAGAGAGAGAGAGAGAGAGAGAGAGAGAGATGGCGCGAACACAAAGAATCTAATTGCGTCTCAGTATTATGAGATGATTATTAGATATCATTTAGCTTAGCTCTTATTTTATTTCCCACGAATACAATTTGATATGGTAAAAAATGGGGTTACTAACGAATTATTACCAAAAAGAGTAGCGGTCTGAGAAATTTTTGAAAGCACTGCTTTAAGCAATGCAAAGAATATCTTTTTTGCTCAGGAAGTACCTATTGGCGAAATATTAAGGACCAAGCTACGTATGGGACCAAATTATACTGCGGAATGCCAATGTCTCGTTATAAAGTGGTTGTTAACAAAAGAGAAAGTTTTGCAATAAAGCTGAAGATAGCAAGTAATCCCCATAATCTCTTTATTGATGAAACACGAATTCAATAATATTCTATTAATAACAACAGAAACAGTTACTAAATCGTGTGATGCTCAGCGCAACAAGTTTCAAAAATGTATCATTTATTCATAAATATTAAATTGTAACAGGCACCTGTTCGTCATATAAGTTACTGACTTAGAACAGGTGTGTAAGTTTCAAGTTTCATTGAATGAAAATTTTACCTTACCTCTAGCATTTCAGGTGTTTTCAGTTGATCCTTCTCCACTTCTTCAATATCCAACTCTAAATCTATAGCCTTGGCCAGCATCATGACGGCTCTGCAAGGCGGACTCATCCATATAATATAGAGCTTGGGAGCCATGTCTGCCTACGGTAAAAAAGGAGGAGGAACTGCTCTCCCGCTAGCACGGTTCAAGTTGAGGGTCAAATATCGACTGGGGCAAGAAGAAATGCCGTGCGCTACCCAGATCCGATAATCAAATAGCTTACCATAGGCAAAAGTTTTAGTTGATAATCTATCTGGGTCATGCAACGACCAACTTGCGGATATGTTTCCAGGAAAGAGAATACAATCAACAAACATAATGTCACGTTCAATCGATAATTTTATATGGCCTAGCGGCGGTTCTTTTTATTTATATGGAGAATACGAGGCTCAATCTGAATATTATACTGAAATGTCGGAAAAAGACAAATGGAGCGTATACAGGGTAGGGATTTTAAGGTGTAGCAAGGTAATATCGAGAAAACGGTTTAGGATATTTGATAAAAAATTTAGTGAGGTTATTGAGATCCAGTGGGTTAGATTTTAAGAAACTTTTGACAACCTCCCGATTTCCACATTTTGAATGGTGGGTGGCAACTTGAACGTAATCTGTATCTATAATATTCACCAGATATGGTTTACCACACACACAATTTTGGTATTGTGCCCTCATTTGACTTCAAGTGAGACTGAAAATGTTTTTCTTTGTGCTTTTGCATTTTTCTTCAACTCAAAGACCGGCGTTTTACGCTTTATAAGAGCCAAATAGGTACCAAATTTTGTTACAATAACTTTATTTTCGATACAAAAATATTTCAATCCAATTGAGATATCGCCTTTAAATTTGGTATACAGTTAGAACTCGACAAACGATCGATTCGGATTGTTTTTTGGTAAAATCGCTTTAGGAGGTAGGGGATGAATGTGGGGTGATTTGGTGAAAATTTACATTTTTTCGTTAAAACTCGAGTAATATAACGTTTTAGGGTTTATTTATTATAAAACTTTTCATTTCATCAAACATTTGGTATTCTGTGCTGAAATTAAATTAGGGGTTGAGTGTGTGGGGTTGGAATGTTGTTGAGAAAAATTTAGAATTTTTTTTTGCTAGAACGACGTAAAAATTTTAAAAAAATATAAAAAACTTAATTCTGGAAAGAATTTTTTGTCTGTCGGTATAGGAAGCAAGTTAGAGGTCTTGGAGGAATCGGCTTCAACATCCTAGTTGTAATGAGGCTGGAGGAGATCAACCTAGGACCTGCATATTGGCGTCGAAGGATCTAGACATGGTGCTGCTCCCGCAGCTTGGATCCAGGGAGTCACACCAGCTATCCTAGAATATAAGAGTAAGACTAGGCTTAAGGTTATCTTGTGCAATATTTATGATCGCTACGATAGACTGGCGGTACCTCCCTTGGAGAATTTGGTGTGTGCCGTCGATTGCGCAAGGGAACAGGGTCTACATCTTATCGTGGGCTGCGATGCCAATTCTCACCACAGACTGTGGAGTAGTACCAACATCAACCCACGTGGTGAGGTTCCGTCAGTGAAGTGATTGATATGAGATTGGCGAGCAGAGGTATTACAGAGGACATTTCAAATTGGAGGGTGACGGAACACATATCAATGTCTGACCATCGTATGATCAGCTTTGAACTAGATGTGGACCGTGAAAGTGCCCCCCCCCCCCCAGAAATCCAAGGAAGGCCAACTGGGGTGCCCATGTAAGGGGTCTTAGTGGGCCGCCAAGGAACCCAAGTGGGGAAGGACTCTCTATAGAGGCATTAGACTGCGAGGACGAGGCTCTAACAGATAAAATAATGTCAGCGTATGAGGCTGCGTCACTACTCAGGGGAACCGACCATCAAGGTGGAATGTGAATCTCGCCGAACTACGAGGGCGGACACGAAATACCTGAAACCGTGCCGTCCGTGAGTCTGGTCAGGCGGCCTGTGACGAGTTTGGAGCTGCCAGAAGGGAGTTTAAGAAATAATTACGGCAGAGTAAACGAGCCGGTTGGCGTGCGTACTGTGGGGAAGTTAGCTCCCTACCGGGCGTAGCCAGGTTGGCAAGGGTGCTCAAACTAGAGTCAGGAAGTACAATAGGATCCTTAAAGAAATCGGGCGGGAGCTGGACAAACCAAATACCACTGAGGAGATCTTCTGCCACCTCGCTGAGGTTCATCTTGTTGGCGGTGGAGCCGTCATGGGGGCTGCTAACCCGGGTCGGTGGTCGGTTCCGAATGCGGACTGGCAGCTGGCAGATGGGGTAGTCACTGACGGCTCTGTAACCTGGGCGGTGAACGAGTTTGCTCCATTCAAGTCCTCAGGCTGTGATGGGATTTTCCCGGCCCTGTTCCAGAGGGGCCTGGAAATATTGCTTCCCAATATAAGAGAGGTTTTCCGGGCCTTCCTGGCGTGGGGCTATGTCCCAAAGGCCAGGCGCCGGGTCAGGGTTGTCTTCATTCCCACACAGGGAAAGGAGGACTACACGTTGGCCAAGGCGTACAGGCTAATCAGGCTTACATACTTTCTGCTAAAGGCACTGGAAATGATAATTGATAGGTTGTTTGCGCTGGGGGAGATCCTCAGAAATCACCCCCACCATAAAAACCAGCACGCGTACCAGCGGGAGAAATCGACGGAAACGGCGCTCCACGCCCTTACACGAAAGGTAGAGAAGCCCCTATACTACGGAGAGAGCACCTTAGCTGTGTTTTTCGATGTTGAGGGGGCCTTCGATAGAGCAAGGACGGGGACAGTCTGTGCAGCCCTACAGGACAGGGGATCACCTATATTCCTTAGAAGTTGTGTGGCAAGCATGCTGGAGCACAAGAGAGTTCCCCTGACCTTGAGAGGCCGGGGGCTGGACGTTGGCATGACCGGCGGCTGTCTTTAGGGCCGTTGCCTGTCGTCTCATCTATGGTGTCTGGTCATGAACGGTCTCATAGAACCGCTCTCCGAGAATGGCTTTTACGCCCAGGCGTATGCTGATGATGGGCAGGTCTTGGTCTCCGGCAAATTCCTCAGCGTCATCTGTGCATGCATGCAAACAGCCTGTAGCGTAATTGAAAGGTGGTGTGGTGAGCAGGAACTCTCCGCAAACCCGGAGAAGACGGGGATGGTCCTGTTCACCAAGAAGATGAATCTTGATGGGTTCAGGGCGCCCGTGGTGTTTGGAAAACCTTTAGCGTTAGTCCGGAACTTCAATTATCTGGGGGTGGTCCTGGACTCCAAACTATCATGGGGGTCGCAAATATAAGGAGTAGCGAGGAAGGGAGTAGCGACCCTCTGGCAGCTGCGTCGCGTGATAGGGCGGACCTGGGGATTCAATCCTCGGGTTCTTCACTGAATTTACACTGCAATCATCAGACCGAGAGTCCTGTATGTGGCAGTTGTTTGGCGGTTCGGTGTGAACCAAACTGCTACCCGGAAGCTGGCCCAACTTCAAAGACTGGCAAGTCTGGGCATCACCGGCACTATGATGACGACACCTTCAGCCGCGCTGGAGGTCTTGCTGACGTTGCCACCGCTTCCCATCTGCATCAGAAGGGAGACTATGGCGTCACATCTCAGAATGGGAGACTCTGAAATATGGTGCGGAGTGGGGTCAATAACAGGACATGCAAGAGTTGGCAAGGAGGTAGAAAAGGAACTCCCAATTTCCACCATCAAGGTGCGGAATGCAGAAGACAATATTAGGGACTAGGGCATATACCCTCAGAATCTCAAGTAGGTATCAGTGGAGGGAAAATGAGATCGCATTCCCGCCCGCAAGTCTGGTCTGTTTTACCGACGGACCGCGGCTGGAGGAGCAGCAGTTCTCCGGGGCGGGAATATACATCGATCGCCTGAGGGTTCGCGAGAGTTATGCTCTGGTCGCATATACCACGGCTTTCGAGACGGGGGTGTACGCTATCCTGTCTGTAGCTAATCGACAGGATATGACGATGAGCCCTGAGAAATGTGTATATATTTGCTCAGATAGTCAGGCGGTCCTCCGCGCTGTCTGTGCGACCAGAATTAGGTCAACCCTGGTTAGGGAGTACACTGAAGCCTTAACGGGACTGTCCAAGACAAAGGAGGTGCAAGTTGTGTGGGTTCCGGGACACTGTGGCATCGCTGGGAATGAAGTGGCGAATGATATCGCAAGGCTTGGTTCCCAGCGGCCGTTGTGTATCCCGGAGCCTGCTATTGGGATAAGTGGGAGGGTGGTCTCCGATGGCTTAGATAGTTGAACGGA
This sequence comes from Tillus elongatus, assembly GCA_964006375.1. Lineage (NCBI taxonomy): Eukaryota > Metazoa > Arthropoda > Insecta > Coleoptera > Cleridae > Tillus > Tillus elongatus. The sequence continues at coordinate 35,470,960 of OZ023263.1, read as the reverse complement.
GGAAACCATGGAGGGACACTGGAAGTCGGTCGGCGGGTGTAGACAGGCGAGGGATATCGTGGGGGTGTTAACAGGCCACTGTGCTCTTAGAAGACAGCTTACATTGGTAGGTGTCGAGAGGGATCCCATTTTCCAGGAATGGGGCGAGACTGAAGAAACGTCTTACCACTACCTGTGTGAATGCCAGGCTTTTGGGAGTCTTCGAACATAATTGTTCGGGTCGAGGACTCTGCAGAGGAGCCAGGTAAGTTCCGTCCAATGGAAGACCGTCATGGCCTTTATTTCCAGGTCGAGGAGCTTTGGTGACGGAACGGAGGAAGAGTAGGGCATGGTTGCTGGGTTGCCGGGGTTGGCAAAAAGGGTCCGTTGTGATCTACTTGCCTGGCGTTAGCCTCCCCACCATTGCTACTACTATCACTGGTCTGTCGGTCGGTCGGTCTGTCGGTCTGTCGGTCTGTCGGAATGTACGTGTGTCTGTTAACAGGGGCAATAACTTTCGAACGAATTGAGATATCATCTTCAAATTTGGTATCCAGTTAACACCCGACCAAGGAACGTTTCGAATTGTTTTTGAGTAAGATCGGTTCAGGGGGTAGGGGATAAATAAGGGGTGAATATGGATTTGTACAGAAGGTTAATGTACAAACACGAATTCCTGGAACATCCAAATCATGCATTGACCATTTGTTTGTAGCCAATGACAAACAGGATGTAACTGACAACACGATTGTACATGATTCAATATCTGACCACTCAACGCTGATCTTAAGCTTAGGATTTGCCTCACTTAGCAGCTTATAAAAGCCTAGTAATGATTACCACCTCAAAACGAATTACAAAAAACTCAAGCAATTTTAATGAACCATGATTGGGCCGAGTTCTATAACTTTTGTGACGCAAAAGTTTTTTGTCAATAATATCTCATTATATTGAAAACACTACTGTAAAGGCTTATCTGAAAAACAAAACAGCTGACAAAAGACTGAAACCGTGGATAACTCAGGGTATAAAAGAGTCTATAAGAAAACAGGAACAGATTAAGAATTATTTCTAAACTTAATCCCGATGATTACAACGCACACTCTGCATATCGCAGATATAGAAATCAGCTAGATCAGATAATAAAAATAACAAAATATAATTACTCCAAGTAAATAATCGATAACTCGCAAAACAACGTGGCATTCCGTTTAATCAATATGTAACACGGCTCTTTGTAATTCTAGTATAAATGCTATACATAATGAAAAAAGCCTGGACGCAGCAAGTGCGTCATGGTAGTGAATTTTCATAGAAATGATCTGACAAAATATTATATTATAACTTTTTTTTCTTGTAACATAGAAATCTAAATTTTGGTATATAGTTTACTTTTTATATCGTTAAACTACTTAGCAAATTTGGTTATCATAGATTTTTTATTTTTTTTGTGATAAAAAATTTTTTCGAATGAAAACTAAAAATTTTCCCGGAAAATCTCATCCGATTTTCCTGACTGACGAACTTGTCCAAATCATTTACAAAAGGAAGGCACTTGCCAAATTTCTATAAAATCGGCCCATTATTTTTTGAGTTATCGGTGTGGTAACTATATATATATATATATATATATATATATATATATATATATATATATATATATATATATATATATATATATATATATATATATATATATACATATAAAAATTGAAACTGACCCCGGATATGGGTTCTAGGGGTCCTAGTTCACGCTCATTTGCAAAAAATTTTTTCAAAATTCAAAAGTCGCGATGTCCCCATTTGTTAATTTTTTCTACGAAAATTCACTAAAAAAAACTCATAGAAACTTATTATTTGCTGTATCTATGAGATCACTGACATATGTAATATAAAATAGATTTTGTTCCCCACAAATATTTTGGTATTGCTTTGCTTCCCTGACTGCCAGCCTGACAAAATAAAAAATAAAAAATAAAAAAAATTTAAATGCCTATAACTTTTTTCTTTCAACCTAGACATCTAAAATTCATTAATAGAAACCGGCATATTAAATTTGGTTGTCATACCTTTCTTACTTTCAGAAATATATTTTTTTAACGAAACCCAAAATTTCACCGGAAGAACTGGTCCCTTTTTCCTGTCTAACGAACTTATCCAAGCCACTTGCAAAAAGAATATTTACCAAATTTGATAAAAATCAGCCTAAATTTTTTTAGTTATCGGTGTGAGATATATATATATATATATATATATATATATATATATATATATATATATATATATATATATATATATATATATATATATATGTATGTATGTATATATATATATATATATATATATATATATATATATATATATATATATATATATCATATACAAATTGAAAATGACCACGATATGCGTTCTTAAAGGGGCTTGTTCGCGCTCATTTGAATAATTTTTTTCTACGAAAATTCACTAATCAATTAAAAAATATTCAAAATCTGCTCTAAATATAGAAGTAGATACCTTTTCTGTGGCTGCACACAGAAAATTCGTTTGCCTGTCGATGCTGTAAAAAAAAGGTACATGCCAAATTTTATCAAAATCGGCCCATTATTTTTTGAGTTATCGGTGTGATACACACACATATACATATACATATATATATATATATATATATATATATATATATATATATATATATATATATATATATATATATATATATATATATATATATATATATATATATATATATAAACATATAAAAACTGAAACTCACCCCGGATATGCGTTCTAGGGGCACTAGTTCGCGCTCATTTGCATTTTTTTTTCAGAATTCAAAAGTTAGGATCTCCTCCATAGTGAATTCTTTCTACGAAAATTCACTAAAAAGAATATGAATAGCGAGCATTGACTAACAATAGAAACGACAAAACAGACAGGACGGTCGAAACCGTGTATGTTAGGCAGAAATTGTACGTTATCTGCAGAAGGGATCATTGACTAATAACTATTTACAAAGACGAAATCTGCTGATGATAATTAAACTAGGGGAACAGGAAATCTAATCTTAAGTGGCCTCACGTTATAAGCGTGATGAATGTAGCAGGAGACCACGGAAGGCACGTAAAAAGAAATGTTACACGGAAATTTCAAGTAATTTATTAGGTCACATAAATAAAAGTTACGTAGAGAGCGAGCATTGACTAAAAGTGTATATTAAAGGTACAATCATAGCAAATGGACACACGATGTCTAGTAAGAGGATGCTTCTACAATTATCATTCTTGAAAGAACAGACTAGTGAGCTTTGCAGATGAATCATAAAAAAGAAAGAGAGGAAAAAGTGAAGCTACAGGAACGTCTTATGCGGTGGAATACAAGTAGGTTTTTGTAGGGTGATACGTATGTAAAATGGTATAGCAGTAGCAGTAAGAGTAAGCAAAGCGTCATGTTAAGAGTAAATACTGTAACAGCGGCAGAAGCAGAAGTCAATGGAAGCCACATGTGTTCGGTAAGAGCAAATTTTAGGAAGAAACTATTGACTTTTAATAATAACAATAACAATAAAAACGATGCGAGTTGTAAGGAAAATAGAAATGATCTGGAACAAAATATTTTATTATAACTTTTTTTCTGGTAACATAGAAATATAAATTTTGGTGTATAGCTTACTTTTTATTTCGTAAACCTACCTACCAAATTTGGTTATCATAGCTTTTTTATTTTTTGAGATAAAAAATTTTTCGAATGAAAACTCAAAATTTTCCCGGAAAACCTCGTCAGATTTTCCTGACTAACGAACTTATCCAAGCCATATAAAAATTGAAACTGACCCCGGATATGGGTTCTAGGGGTCCTAGTTCGCGCTCATTTGCAAAAACTTTTTCAAAATTCAAAAGTCGGGATCACCCCATTAGTGAATTTTTTCTACGAAAATTCACTAATATACTCTTAATTGATAAAGAAGAAATAACTACAACTTTCAACAATTATTTTTCTGACATTGGCAATAAATTAATCAGCATAAAGCGACAAAAACATTAAAATGGAAGTCTGTATAATGCTGTATTACAAAATCCCTCATCATAATTTTTTAAAGCAGTATCGGAACAAGAAATAAATAAATACACAAACTCACTAAAATCATCCCAGAGCAAATCCCACGACTCTATAAGTAACAATTTAAGCAAAATATTTTCTTCTTACATAATTGAGCCTGTTACACATGTTGTAAATTTAATCTTGGAATATATCCTGATACTTTCAAATCATATACTATCATTCCCCTATTCAAATCTGGCGATAAAATGGATGTGAATAATTACCGACCTATTGCCCTAACAAACGTAATTAGTAAACTTATTGAAAAATGTGTAAAGAAAAGATTGGGGAAGTAGAAATCTTGTACAATTCAACCCAATCAAATATCTTGCTTTCTATCTCATAAGAGATACACCAGCCCTAGACCCATCACAATAAACAACCAAGTTATTCAAAGTAATGAGTTTCTTTGGATCTAAATCTCAATTGGCACCAATATGTCACATCAATTGCAGAAGCGGCTGCTAAGAAATTAGGTTTCGTTTTCGGCTCGCAAATACTTTTCACCAGCTTATCTCTATACCTTATATACTTCACAAATAAGGCCAAACCTCGAATACTGCTCCCAGATCTGGGGTGCCGCTGCCGCTTCTACACTCGCTATCCTGGACTCCATTCAGAAGAGAGCTATACGTCTCATCGATGACCCTACCCTCACCCAAAGACTGTCATGTCTTACCCAACGACGTGCCGTTAGGGACCTCTCTCTCTCTCTCTCTCTCTCTTTTTATAGATATCTGCACGGGCACTGCTCAGAGGAGCTTTCTTCCATAGTTCCTCCACCTGCTCCCACCAACAGATCTACCAGGGGAACAGAGCGAATGCGCCCTTTTACTGCCCAGGTTACCAGACATAGAACATCTTGTTATACTAGCTCTTTTGTCCCGATTACTTCAAAGTTGTGGAATTCATTGCCGGCACATGTTTTCCTTCTCCTCCGAACCTCCACACCTTCAAGTCCACAATTAACAAGTTGCCTCTTTCCTCCTTGTCGACACCCACGGTACGATAGTATTTAGGCTGTAAGCCCTCGTGGTGTGTTGTTGAAATATAAAAAAACAGGCACACAAACACACACATAAATATACATTAAAAAAACCATATACATACATACTTGGTACTTAGGTATTTATAATAATATACCTACATATAATATACCTACATATGTAGGCACACATATGAATACACACATACACAAACATTCAGCCATATATAAGTTTAGAATTTGAATTACCTAACTAGTTATAAATGTTCTAAAGTCTTAAGCTAATTTTCGAATTGCTGGCTGCTTCTATAGGAGAAAATATCAATTTTATCCACTATGTTATTACACTCTTTACAAATGGCGCTTATTGGTGATTTAACATGATGTAATGTCTTTGACTGACTATAGCTAAAAGTTACATTTTGTCTGGTGCAACGAGTTCCACAACTTGGAAGTCTTCGGGATAAAAGAACGGGCATAATAAGATGTTCTATGTCTGGTGACCTGGACAGTAAAAGGGTGCATTCGCTCTGTTCCCCTGGTAGATCTGTTGAGGGCAGCAGGTGGAGGAACTATGGAAGAAAGCTCCTCTGAGCAGTGCCCGTGCAGATATCTATAAAAAAGAGAGAGAGAGGTCACCAATGGAACGTCGGTGGGCAAGAGATGGCAGCCTTTGGGTGAGGGTAGGGTCACCGATGAGACGTATAGCTCTCTTCTGAATCGAGTCCAGGATAGCGAGTGTAGAAGAGGGAGCTGCACCCCAGATGCAGGAGCAGTATTCGAGGTTTGGCCTTATTTGTAAAGTATATAAGGTATAGAGATTAGCTGGTGAAAAGTATTTGCGAGCCCGGAAGAGGAAACCTAATTTCTTAGCAGCCGCTTCTGCAATATTGATGTGAAATGTTGGTGCCAATTGAGATTTCGATCCACAGAAATGGTAACAAGTGAAAAGGCCTCATTACTTTGAATAACTTGGTTGTTCATTGTGATGGGTCTACGGCTGGTGTATCTCTTATAAGAAAGAAAGCAAGACTGAGATTTGGTGGGGTTGAATTGTACAAGATTTCTACTTCCCCAGTCTAATATTTTTTGGATATCCACGGAGACAGAACCCTCCATGAATCTGTAATCCTCATCTAATTGAGCTAAAGCGACAGGCTTAGAATATTGTATTTTTGAGTGAAGGCTTGTGTCGTCCATGTAACTGAACTGGGCTGGATGTGCTAGAGAGGAGGTCATTGATGTGGAGAAGAAACAAAGTAGGGGCTAAAGATGAACCTTGAGGAACTCCTGCATTAATTGGATACAGTCAAGAGAAATGGCCATCCACGACAACAGAAATGCTCCGGTTGGAGAGGACATTTGCTGTCCAGGTACAGAGTTTTGGTGGTAGGCCATAGGCCGGAAGTTTATTAAGCAGCGCTGCGTGCCAGACCTGGCCGAATGCTTGGGATGTGTCTAGAGCGCCAATCTGGGATTCAGCGTGTAGTTCCGTAGACTTGTTCCAAGAATGGGTCACAAAGAATGGATTAGGCTGTGTTTTTTAAGAAATTTAAGTAATTCGGTGTTTATATACTTTTCCATCACTTTAGAGATGACTGAAAAGAGAGAAATAGGCCTGTAGTTGCTAGGAAGCGCTTTGGATCCTTTCTTGGGGACGGGTTGTACTCGAGCAGTTTTCCAGTTACTAGGGAATATGCCTCTATTGTAAGATATCTGAAACAGACGAGTCAGGACAGGAGCAAGTTCTGGTGCGCATTTTTTGAGAACAATTGCTGGGATCTCGTCTAGGCCAGAGGCTTTCCTTGTATTAAGAGAAGAAAGCATCTTTCGCACCTTTTTAATTTTGAAAATGATATCAGTCATTTTATGCGCGACATTGGGGACTACAGCTGTTGGTGGTTGAACATTTGGAGGTCGGTTGAGAGTAGAATTGCTGGCGAACAACGAGGCAAAAAGTTCAGTCTTGCCCAGGGCGGTAGAAACAATTTCATCCCCTGAGACAAGAGGTGGTAACGTGCTTTTGCAGAAATTATTCCCAATAGATTTAGCAAGAGTCCAGAAGGGTTTGCCGCCGTTGGAGCTTAAGAGAACTTTGTTTTTGATGTGGTTATTAAACGAGTTTTTTGCCTCAGAAAGAATGCGGATATAGAGGTTTCTTGCGTCGTTAAATGCTTGACGATTTTCTTGACTGGGATTGTGTAGAAGCGTTTTGTGAGCTTTGACCTTTTCAAGTCTGGCCTTGTCACAGGATTTAGAGAACCAGGGCTTTTGATTAACTGAAGAGATTTTCTGTGTACGTGGAATAAATAATTCCATGCCAGCTTGGATAATGTCGGTGACGTTTTGTGAGATATCAGAGGGGTCAGGATGAGATAAGCAGACAGACGCCCATGGAAATGAGGAAAAGTAATCCCGCATTTCATCCCAGTTCGCGGAGTTGTAGTGACAAACGATACGTGGGTGTGATAACTGTGTGACCTCGGGCTGCATTGCGCAGGAAGCAGTGACCATGCCGTGGTCTAAGCGACCAAGGGGGGCGGTGACTGATATCTTATAGCATTCCGGTTTTGTAGTGAGAAGGAGATCCAAAGGAATTGAGCTGTGTGTTGCGATGCGAGGAAAGTAAGTAAGTTGCTGAACCATATTGGCTAAAGAATTGCTGACTGCAAAGACCTCCGCTGCTCTCCCTTGTGGATCGGTTTTGAAGATCCTAGCCATTCCTTATTATGGACATTGAAGTCACCAAGAATAGTGACCTCGGCGGAAGGATATTCAGAAATCAGATGGTCGGTTTTTTTCAGAAAGGTAGTCGAAGAGCTGGACAAAGTTGTTGTTAGAAGAACAACAAAAATAAAATATTTTTTAACTGCTGACACAATTGTCAGTTTAACTTTGCATGGTTGTTAGGGCTTGTTTTGATGTTTGACATTAGCCTTTGTTGGACCTTGTACTTTCTGTAGTTGCTCGCATGTTAGACCTACTATAAATATAGTTTCTGACAAGCAACTTTTTACATTATAGGTCTTAACCCTAAAGATGGCTCGATAAGGGTCAAAACGTGTAGGGTTGTAAACTAAACATATTGTCTGGTAGAAAAACCTTTTAGTTATTCATTCAACCAATAAATAAACACTTATTAAACAAAACATTTAAATCATTTTAAGAAACGAAACATCTAAACTCCAAAGTTCTTGTCATGATATTGCCATCATAACATTTATCAAAATTAGAACAGAAAACACGTAAAGGGCCTAATGTAGAAAATGAAATATTTATTGTCAGTGAAAATATAGACATTGACATATTGCTATGTCAGATACCATTCTCCAATAGTGACCTTCAAAAACTATTGGCCCAAAGATTCTATCTCCTATTACCCCCCAACCAACAGTTGAACCCAAATCTCTCTTGAAAATTCTCCTCCACCATTAACTGGAAATTTTCTTGCGACCAATATCTTTTATTGCTTTTATTAAATAGCTTCAAGTTTGTGAATCGGCTTTCATCGGAATAAATATTTTTGATGGAAAATCTGATCCTGAAATTTTCTTAAAAACCAATTGCAATATTCTAGCCTTGTGTGGAAGTCGTTTTCATATAGGTGTTGATGCAACTGGTACTTATAGAACAGAATGTAATAGAAATTTATTTAACATTCAGCCAATAAACAATTTACAAATACTGTAATATTAGAAAATTAGAAATATACTTTCGAAGGATTTACCAAACAGATGAAACACTTATTTGGCATTCTGCAGCGATTTCTCTCGTAGATGCGCTAAAATTTTGTTCCACATAGCCAGTAGGGGAATGTGGGGCAAAGTGGACCCTCGGGGCAAAGCGGACTTCTCCCACCACGCATAAAAGAAAAATCCGCGCGCGACCACAGTTAGCACGTCTTGAAACTCACGCCGAAACCGTATTGTTAGTATGCTTTCGACAGCAGCCGCGTCACAACCCTGCGCGTCCTTGAATGCCTAAGTTTTTCGTGATCTGTGATGCAATATTTAGTGTTTACAAAATAAGCGATAATAAGGTATGTTTTTGGAGTTTTTAAGTTGTTAATGTGTCTTTGAATTGTTGAATTTGTAGCTAGAAGTTATCATCAGTAACTTTTTGGTAGACAGTTCCATTCTTTTTTTAACGGCTTTTTTGTTCTAAAATGGCCCTGCGGGGCAAAGCGGGTTTTTTCAGCCGGCCAAGTGGTCAGTGGCCGCTTTGCCCCTATACCTCAAGATTATTTGTTAAAATTTTTGTGTAGCTTACTATAGTGTTGTGAAAACAGCATTTAGACACTCAGCATGACGTTTTCAGCTACATATTATGTTTTAACAATCTTTTGTACCAATTTTTATATTACTTATACCAGTTTTAAACTGCATATTTTTGATTGTTTTAGTTTGAAAATGGTACGGAGCTATAAACGAAAATCAAACCAACAATCTTGGTCCGAAGAGGCTATGGCAAGGGCTATAGATGACGTAAGAAATAAATCCATGCCTATTAAAAAAGCAGCTTTAACCCACCAGGTGCCTAGAACCACTTTAAGGCGCCATTTGAATAAGAACGACATGGAGCCAAACGATGCAGCAAAAAAAAAGTTGGGACGATTCACCACAACTTTTACAGCCGAACAAGAAACGGAATTAGCAAATCATATCCTAGAAATGGAAAGTCGACTTTTTGGACTTGGGACCACCGATCTGAGAAGGCTGGCGTTCGAGTATGCGGAGAGAAACAATATTCCTAATACATTTAACAGAGAAAAAGGTTTAGCTGGGCGCGATTGGATTTATAATTTTTTAAAGAGGCGCAAAAATATTTCTTTGAGGTTGCCAGAACCCACATCACAAGCAAGAGCTACAGCGTTCAACAAAGACAATGTTTCAAAATTTTTTGCGCTTCTAGGAGAAATGTTGGAAAAACACAGTTTCTCACCAAGTCGGATATTTAATTGTGATGAAGCAGGACTACTGACAGTACCAAACAAACCATCAAAAATATATTCTTTAAAAGGGAAGAAACAAGTTGGAGCACTGTCGTCAGCGGAGAGAGAGACCCTTTCTACATTGGAAGTTTGTTTTAATGCTGCGGGCTTTTATGTTCCCCCTTTAGTAATTTTTCCGAGAGTGCGAAGATCTCCTCTTCTTGAAAAAGGCTTGCCTCCAGATTCAATTGCTGCATATCATCAATCAGGATGGATGCAATCTGAAATATTTTCAGGTGTCTGGTTCAAACATTTTTTAAAGTATGCTAAACCCACCAAAGAAGATCCGGTCCTATTGGTATTAGACGGGCATGCAACCCATACCAAAAATTTGGAATTTGTGGAAATGGCGCGAGCCAACAATGTGAATATTATAGTTCTACCCCCACATACATCTCATCGACTGCAGCCGCTCGACGTGACTTTTATGCGACCTCTTATGACATATTACGAACAGGAGGTAAGAAAGTGGCTGGTGAATAATGCAGGAAAACTGGTAACCATTTACGAAGTAGGTGATCTTTTTGGCAAGGCATTCCAAAGAGATGCTACTACAGAAATGGCTTTGAATGCGTTTAGAGCCACTGGAATCTATCCCTATAACCCGAACATATTTCCAGAATATTTATTCAAACCCTCGGAGACCACAGATAAACCTGCACCTCAGAATGAAGAAACTCAACTTCAGAACGAAATGGCACAATCTCGGAACGAAGAGATAACATGTCACAACGAAGAAGTTGACGCTGAGAGTACACAAAAGCGTTCTGCATCACCTCAACCAGGTCCAAGCACTAGATCATCTCCACCATCTACTCCAGTTGAGACAGTAAAAAAAAGCGTCGGCAAAGATAACTGCGAAAACCTGAAACAGCTTTATTTTTCTCCAGAAGATATTCTTCCACTTCCAAAGGCTGGACAACGTGAACAAAAGAGATCAGTGAAAAGAGGAAGAACAATGATACTAACAGCAACTCCCAATTATGAAGAACTCAAATCTGCAAAAGTTGTTCAACCAAAGAAAGCTAACACCGTTAAAAAACAAATAGCCAAACAACTACCAAAGAAGATAGTTACTGAAAATGACTCCTCATCTGAGAGTTCTGCTGATGTGGAATATACTGAATCGGGTAATTCAGACAGTGATATTGAATATTATCCAAAAACATCTAGATTTAAGATAGAAAAAATAAACATTCGAGATCTGAATATAAACGAATTTATTTTGACGGAATTGGTTTCAGATAAATAAACCAAAAAACAATTTGTAGCTCAAATTATAAACATAGAAGAAAATTCTGCTCAGGCTAAAAAAATACAAGTGAAATTCCTACGACAGTATAGATAGAGTAAAAATGTTTTTATATTTCCAGACGTAGACGATATTAGTGATATCTTTGAGTGTGAAGTAGTGGGAAGAGTTCATATTACAAATCTGAGGCATGGGAAAATGCAGATTATATGAATATGGGTTTTTATTTTGGTATTTAAAAAAATATTAAATATACTGAATCGGGCAATTCAGACAGTGATATTGAATATTATCCAAAAACATCTAGATTTAAGATAGAAAAAATAAACATTCGAGATCTGAATATAAACGAATTTATTTTGACGGAATTGGTTTCAGATAAACAAACCAAAAAACAATTTGTAGCTCAAATTATAAACATAGAAGAAAATTCTGCTCAGGCTAAAAAAATACAAGTGAAATTCCTACGACAGTATAGACAGAGTAAAAATGTTTTTATATTTCCAGACGTAGACGATATTAGTGATATCTTTGAGTGTGAAGTAGTGGGAAGAGTTCATATTACAAATCTGAGGCATGGGAAAATGCAGATTATATGAATATGGGTTTTTATTTTGGTATTTAAAAAAGTATTAAATATACTGAATCGGGCAATTCAGACAGTGATATTGAATATTATCCAAAAACATCTAGATTTAAGATAGAAAAAATAAACATTCGAGATCTGAATATAAACGAATTTATTTTGACGGAATTGGTTTCAGATAAACAAACCAAAAAACAATTTGTAGCTCAAATTATAAACATAGAAGAAAATTCTGCTCAGGCTAAAAAAATACAAGTGAAATTCCTACGACAGTATAGACAGAGTAAAAATGTTTTTATATTTCCAGACGTAGACGATATTAGTGATATCTTTGAGTGTGAAGTAGTGGGAAGAGTTCATATTACAAATCTGAGGCATGGGAAAATGCAGATTATATGAATATGGGTTTTTATTTTGGTATTTAAAAAAGTATTAATGCATTTGTGTTTGTGTTATGTTCTTTAATAGTTTATCATTTTAGAAATAAAGTTTATGTCGTACCGTTCTTTAAATATTATATATATATATATATATATATATATATATATATATATATATATATATATATATATATATATATATATATATATATATATATATATATATATATATATATATATATATATATATAACATGTAGGAAAAAGTTTGTTTGTTTCATATATTTTCTTATTCTATGATTTTAAGAATAAAGTTTTGGTTGTATTGTTCTTTAAATAATGTCTTATGTTTATTCCCCCTATTTGAGTTTCTACCGTTGACATGGAATTAAAACTTTAAATTAAATTATACATGTGTTTTTTAAGTTATCACCAGTTTAACCTCCTTATGTCCACTTTGCCCCATACGTCGGTCCACTTTGCCCCACATATGGGGCAAAGTGGGCACTTTTGACTTAAAAATAAAACCTGATATGAAATAGGTTTACAGTAACAGCAAAAATAAAAGGTAATTAAACTAGATAGATAAGGTGGGCCTTAATTAAAAGGTGCAACTTTTGGAGAAAAATGTTGAAAAAATGAAATATGATAATGTTTATAAGCTTAGGGGGGCCGCTCTGCCCCACATTCCACTACATCAATTCCTTTATTTTCACTTTTTTTCCCTCAGGGCTCGTCCACGGCCTTGCCGCCCCGATAGCACTGCAACCTTTATTGTGCATGCCCTTAGTCTTTTTACTCCACCCATTCCAAAATCACTGTGCCTTGAACTAGTCTGCACAGCGATTGGTAGAGTGAAGTTTTATAATGCTCTGTCTCCGGTATAGATGACTGACCGTAGATCAGTTGTCTTTTGGGGTCCAGAGCTTTACACTCGCACAAGATGTACTGGGCTGATTCCTCCCCCTCGCCGCAGAGTCTGCATGCGAGGTCCCCCTCGAACCGCCCTATTTTATGCAGGTGTTTCTTGACGGCCATGTGTTCCGTCAAGAGACATGTTATGTTTCTGAGCTCTCCTCTGCTAAGATTTAGCAGCTCCACAGCTCTCTTTGAACTGGGTTCGTCAATTACTGACTTCCCATGTCTGAGCCCTGGATAGTCTGCCCAGTACACCTTGTGTTGGTTTCTGACCCAGGACTTAATGGCTCCCCTGGTAGTGCTCTTTGCCACGCCCAGAGCCGGTTCTGGTCCCATAAATGGTTCTGCTGACCCTCTATTAGCGAGACTGTCAGCTTCTCCTTTGACCCCCGAGTCACCCGGCACCCAGATGCGGGTGACCTCATTCTGCCAGGCCAGGTCGCTCGTCTCGTCTCGGCACTCACTCACCAGCCAGTAATTTACTTGTGGGCCACTTAGGGCTGCCTGGCTGTCTGTGGCTATGAGGATTCGCTTGTTGGTGTAGCCCCGCACACAATGCCGGATGACGTACATTTCGGCCTGAAAGACCGTTGCATGGACTACGAGGGAAATACTATGACCGGTCCTTCCGAATAAACACCTGTCCCCGTCCCACGCTCCCCGCCGGATCCGTCCGTGAACCAGACGAGCGCGTCCCGTGGTGTGCCCGGCGTCTCTTCCCGCCATGCCTCCCGGTCGGAGATTTTTACTGTAAAGTTGTTTTCCCTGCAGATTCGCGAAGTATGACCTCATTTCAAGCATGGACCTTCATGATCGCCTGAATTTTGCAGTGGCCCTTGAAGCCTGGGTTGATCTTCAGTCTACCATTGCAGGCTAGTCTGCATAGTCCTAGCCTGGCCTCCTCCATAATAACTAAGTGTAGAGCGGGCAGATCCAGCAACACCTCCATGGCGGATGTTGGGGTTGAAGACATCGCACCTGTGATGCCTAGGTAAGCCATCCTTTGGATCTTGTCTAGTTTTTGTTTGGCACTGGATTGTGTAACCTTAGGCCACCAGACCAGTGCCACGTATGTTAACGATGGTCTGACCACCCTTGTGTACAGCCAGTGGGGCCATACTAGGTCTTAGTTCCCACATTTTTCTATATAGCCGCCTAGTGACGGCTAAGGCCATGACTGCCTTACGCAGTATTTTTTCAACATGACCATTCCAGGTTAGCTTAGAGTACAATAGGAGCCCAAGATATTTTACCTGCCTGGCCAATGGAATGTTCCTACCATATAGAGTGAGAGTTCTGTGGCTGTCTCACTTCCTCCTCCTCATAAACAGTATGACTGTTGCTTTCTCGGGACTCACCCCGAGCCCTTGACCAACCGTCCACCCTTCCACCACTTTAAGTGCTGTCTGCATGCGCTCCCACACTGACTGTGTAACCTTTCCTCGGACTATGATGACAATGTTGTCCGCATAGCCCTGTACCTCATACCCCCCTCCCGAGAGCCTCCCAGCAGGCCGTCCACGACTAGGCACCAGAGCAAGGGAGACAGAACGCTCACCTGCGGACACCCCACCGCGACCCCCGCCAGCAGAGTCCCTCCCACGAGTGAGGTGAACACCGCCCTGTCCCTGAGCATGGAACCGATCCACCTGCAGCAGGTCTCCTCTATTCCACGCTCCCTGACAGCTGCTAGAACTGATTCGCATGAGGTGTTGCTGAAGGCCCCCTCTATGTCTAGGAAGGCCTCCGGCGCCACCTCCCTGTTCACCAGCTTCAGCACTAGTTGGTGCAGTGCTGTTTCTGTTGAGAATCCTGCTCTGTATGCATATTGCCCACAGTGAGGGGATATGCTTCCAGTACACCGTCCCCAATGTGCCGGTCGAGCAGTTTTTCCCACACTGACTGTGTAACCTTTCCTCGGACTATGATGACAATGTCGTCCGCATAGCCCTGTACTTCATACCCCCCTCCCAAGAGCCTCCCAGCAGGCCGTCCACGACTAGGCATCATAGCAAGGGAGACAGAACGCTCCCCTGCGGACACCCCGCCGCGACCCTCGTCAGCAGAGTCCTTCCCGCGAGAGAGGTGAACACCGCCCTGTCCCTGAGCATGGAACCGATCCACCTGCAGCAGGTCTCCTCTATTCCACGCTCTCTGGCAGCTGCCAGAACTAATCCGAATGAAATGTTGCTGAAGGCCCCCTCTATGTCTAGGAAGGCATCCAGCGCCACCTCCATGTTCTCCAGCTTCAGCACTAGTTGGTGCAGTGCTGTTTCTGTTGAGAATCCTGCTCTGTATGCATATTGTCCGCAGTGTAGGGGATATATGCTTCCAGTACACCGCCCCTAATGTGCCGGTCGAGCAGTTTTTCCACTGTTTTTAGCAAGGACGTGAGACTTATTGGCCTCAGGGACTTTGCCTGGTCTGTTGGACGCTCAGGTTTAGGAATAAATACAACCCTGGCCAGTCTTCATGCCCTCAGAATGTATCCCAGAGCCAGGCTAGCCCTCATAATGAGGGTAAGCGCCGGCAAGTATATCTATCCCCTGTTGGAGCATGATGGGCATTATTCCATCAAATCCCGGTGATTTGTATGGATTAAAGCTGTTAATGGCCCATCTGATTTTGCTCCAAGTAACCACCTCTTTAGCAACTGTCCAGTCTACCCTAGATGCCCGCCTATAAGGCGCCTCTATTTCTGAGTATTCCCAGTCCGGAGGTGATTGCTTTATTATGTTACAGCCGGGGGAACGCGCCTGGAGTAAAATGTTCATAGTTTTCTCCCCCGAACTTGTAAAGCCTCCCGTGGATGTTCTAAGGAAGCCTATGTTGGTCTGAGTGCCCTTGGACAGGATCTTGTGTAGTCGAGCGCTCTCGGACGTGTTCTCCACTTCATCGCAGTGTCTCCTCCACGACTCCTTCTTGGCGTCCCTCAGTCTTTTGTTATAGGTCGTTAGGGCCTGTCTATATTCATCCCATGCTCCCGACATTTTGGCCGCGTTAAACAGCTTACGAACCTGCGCCCTCATTTGCCTGAGATCCTCGTTCCACCACAGGACGTTCCTGGTGGACGGCCTCATTTTCAAGGGACAGTTGGCGTTATAAGCCAAGGTGATTGCGTCTCGCAATTGGACTGTCGCATTCTCAAGGTCTATTGAATTATCTACGGTACTCTTAACCCCCTGCAGTTCCACTGCTAGGTCTGCCCTGTACACTTCCCAGTCTGCCTTGTGGGAGTCCTGGTACCATACCGTTTGTCTTTCGACTTTGGCGATTTCAGACCGGATGTATCTGTGGTCTGAGCTACTCACTTCCCCAGACACAGCCCAGTTCTTAACAAAGTCACCAAGAAACTGGGTGGAAACTGTTAGATCTAAAACTTCCTCACGTTGTGTTATGACGAAGGTCAGTTTCTTACCTCTATTCAATATGTCTAAATTAAATTTCATAAAGAATTGTAGAAGTGCCTCACCCCTAGAGTTTGTGTTCGAGCTTCCCCACAATTCATGGTGCGCGTTCGCATCCATGCCGATGATGGTCTGCCATCCACCTGCTCTGCTACCCACCATCAGCTGCTCCAATTCCTTGGGTGTAAGAGGGTCAGTGCTGTCCCCTGACAGATAGGTTGGCACGACAGTAATGTCCCTCGGCCCATCCGCTTCTCCACATCGGATTTTGATCGTTGCCAGGTCCCTGGAACAGAAATTCATTAAAGGCAGAAACTCTATCCCTTCCCTGACAAAAATGCAGGTTCTCGGGTTCTCGCTGCATCTGCTGTATATGAGCTTTCCAGCAGCTCCGCTGAATCCCTTGATCTCTCCTTTATAGGAGTACGGATCCTGGATGAGGGCCCATCCGTGTTCCTCAGAGCCATCAGCAGTCCGGCCGTGGCTGTCCTACTGTGTTGGAGGTTGACCTGAAGGAACCTAAGTCCCATTAACCCCTAATTGCTTCCCCAGTGGGCGGAAACTAACCCTTCCCAGGCCCCAGAATGTCTTGAAGGAGGTTCCTTTAAGGGCTCTGTAAGACACCTAGTCGATCGAGAAGGCGAGAGTCTGTCCTTTCTCCTCTGCTTTCCTGCTTAGAACCGACCAGTGTTGTATCCCTAGTTCAGGGTTTCGTAAGAGGACCTTGCGTCTCTTTGGGAGTTCCTTGAGCTCGACGGCTGTCAAGTCCGCCCCCTCCCAAATCTGACTGGGGCCCCCGATCGTTTTCCGCAGCCAGTCCCGCGACTGCAGGCCAGCACAGGTTATCCAGAGGATGCCCCCTGCCAGGCGCGCCGGGTGGAACTGAGGCGGGCTCTCCCCTTCCTGAAGAGAGTCCACCGCAGCCTGGATCAGGTCCACCTTCCTCTGGTCTAGCGTGACCTCAGGATGGCGTCTGTCAATCACCGCCATCCCGAGGCCCTCCGCAGCCTCCCTATACGAGCCAGTCTGCGCCGGTGTTCCTGCCCTGGTCCTTTTGGGACGTCTGTCTGTAGTAGGTGTGCTAGAGCCCAAGCGCGGCGTCTTCTGACTCGCACTCTCCTCTTGCGCCTTTACAGATGCCCTGGCCCTTTTGAGAGGTCTGTCTGTAGTAGGCGTGCTAGAGTCCGAGCCCGTCCTTTTCTGACTCGCACTCCCTCTTGCGCCTTTACAGGTTTCTCGACCGTCCACGTCCTGGTGCCATTTACTGCACCTCATGGAACTTCTTTCTTTGTGCCCCAGAGAGACGCTTGGACTGCCGGGGCAGTCCCTCTACCCCTACAGTAGGGTCCTCATGGTGGAGGAGCCCCCAGAGTACGCGGACCTCGCCGCCCTCCGGTGGGACCCAGCCTACAGCTTGGGTGTCGGGGACAGGTCTGTGGCCGAAGCTAGCCCCTGATCCCCCGTATCTACGTCGGTCGTGAGACCTCCAGAGTCCGCTGCCACCCGCTGGCTCGTCTCCGTTTCCAGAATAGACGCAGGGCACGAGTCTGTAGCCGGAGCCACTCCTCGAGCCTCATTGGTTTTGGTTCCATATTTATTTATGAATTTCATGTTGTTCCCACGAGAATGGGGGAAATACTGCCCACACCATCAGAACACACTGTGTGGTGCAAGGCGAGTTACTCTGGAGGGTTGCCAGAGTTTCCGTTCACGACAGCATCACCCTGGTGCCATCCATCCCTAGGCACGGGTCACGTGACACCATAGATTGGGGGAGTTTATTTCAACCTCCTTGTCTAGATCCGTCATGTTTAGTTATGAGCAGGGTCACCTCGTACAGGATGTGGCTCTTCACCGCACATGACGGTCTTGGGGAAAGCTTCATCGAAAGTTTATGTTGCCCTTTCCACTTTCTCAGCTTGCCATCTTTCATTTCCTTCATTGTTAGGCTCGTTAATGCATTTTCTGTTCCAATTTAGGAAAATAATGGCGTGATGGGTGACATCGTTCAGGATATCTTTACGTGTAAAGTCTAGCAGCTTCACCAGAATTTTTCCCAGCTTCTACATAAATTATTAACAGCACGTAAATTGTCTAATTTCTTCCATATCTTTCTATTTTCTCTTTTAATAATTAATAACAAAACTACACCAATTTATAGGTAGTTTACCCACAGCAAATACTCATTTGATAACCAGCTGACAAGGACGCAATCGCCAAATATCAGCAAATTGTTACTTAAGAAAAAACATATTTTTTTGTAAAAATTTTATTCTGAAAAAGATCATACAGAAAGACATTATTCTGTCCAATCTCAATTATCAATATATACACAGGAAAGGAATTATAAGGAATGATTATTTAAACATAATTCTGAATTATTAGAAAACAACTATAATCAAATCAAAGTAAACAAGATGTAAAAAAAATCAAATACATTAAAAATAAACCAAAAAAATGTGTTTTGTAAAAATGTCACAATTAAACATCTATAAGTACTTCAAAATCATGGAACAACAGAATCATTTAAAAAGTTTTTTATATACAGTGTGTTAACGGATAAGAGGAAAATGTATTCTCGTACCATCCGGTATATTTAATGTGGTAGCAGCAGCACTTGTAGCAGAGCTGTTGAAAAAGTAGGTCAAGTTCTTGCAGAAATGCCATTCTTAAGTTAAGAATAATTATCATCCCCATTCCAAACAAAAGGGGTACGCCGTTCTTGTTCTAATTAATAGTTAGAGTTGATTCTATATAATAACTATTTTCTTAGAAATTTAAAACCCCATGTTGAAGGTCTAACACACCCAGGGGTGCGAGTTAGTACAGGGGTAAGTTGCGTTAAATCACCATATTTTAGGTTCCCCTACATGCCCTTGCTGTGTCGGTTGTTATGTGAAACCCCCTCTATATATCATTATAGGAATATTAGGTGTATTTTTTCAGAATGTACACAAATGTAATTTCGGATTTTGTATATATCGACTTTTTATTTTACAAAAAAAGATTGAGGTAAAAAAAAATTAAAAATTTGTATATAAATAAATAAAAATAAACCTTCTAATGAGATGGGTTACAGTTTTGGCCACATAAAAACAGAATAATCAAATCCACATCAAAAGAAGTTATTTTTGTTAATGTTGATGCCATTATTTGGTAATATGTAAACAAAAAAGTACATTAATAAAAAAAAAAATAGAAACATCCATATTAAAATGTTCAATCCTGATTCTTAGGAACATTTTGGTCTTGAAAACTGGTATACATAATAATAAAAAATAAGAAACATCCATATAAAATTTTCAATTTTGAATTCTCCGGAACATGTTGGTCTTGAAAACTGGTATACCTAATAATAAAACAGAAGAAACATTCATAATACAATTTTCAGTTCTGAGATCTCAGGAACATTCATAATAAAATTTTCAATTCTGAATTCTGTGGAACATTTTGGTCTTGAAAACTGGTATACCTAATAGTAAAACAGAAGAAACATTCATAATACAATTTTCAGTTCTGAGATCTCAGGAACATTCATAATAAAATTTTCAATTCTGAATTCTGTGGAACATTTTGGTCTTGAAAACTGGTATACCTAATAATAAAACAGAAGAAACATTCATAATACAATTTTCAGTTCTGAGATCTCAGGAACATTCATAATAAAATTTTCAAATTCTGAATTCTGTGGAACATTTTGGTCTTGAAAACTGGTATACCTAATAATCAGAGATAAGAAACATTTTTAATACAATTTTCAGTTCTGAGATCTCAGGAACATCCATAATAAAATTTTCAATTCTGAATTCTCTGAAACATTTTGGTCTTGAAAACCGGTATACCTGATAATAAAAGATAGAAACATCCATAATAAAATTTTCAATCCTGACTTCTTAGGAACATTTTGGTATCGAAAACTGGTATACATAATGACAAAAGATAAGGAACATCCATTATAAAATGTTCAATTTTGAATTCTCAGGAACATGTTGGTCTTGAAAACTGGTATACCTAATAATAAAAGGTAAGAAACATTCATAATAATTTTCAGTTCTGAGATCTCAGGAACATCCATAATAAAATGGTCATTTCTGAAGTCTCGGGAACATTTTGGTCTTGAAAACAGGTATACCTAATAATAAAAGATAAGAAACATTCATTATAAAATTTTCAGTGCCAAGACCCCAGGAACATCCATAATAAAATTTGAAATTCTGAATTCTCTCGGGAACATTTTGGTCTTGAAAACTGGTATACATAATACTAAAGACAGAGACGTCCCTAATAAAAATTTCAGTTCTGAGAAATATTCATAATAATTTTCAGTTCTGAGATCTCAGGAACAGCCATAATAAAATTTTCAATTCTGAATTCTCGGGAACATTCTGGTCTTGAAAACTGGTATACCTAATACTAAAGACAGAAACGTCCGTAATAAAAATTTCAGTTCTGAGAAACATTCATAATAATTTTCATTTCTGAGATCTCAGGAACATCCATAATAAAATTTTCCATTCTGAATTCTCGGGAACATTCTGGTCTTGAAAACTGGTATACATAATACTAAAGACAGAGACGTCCATAATAAAAATTTCAGTTCTAAAAAACATTCATAATAATTTTCAGTTCTGAGATCTCAGGAACATCCACAATTAAATTTTCAATTCTGAATTCTCAGGAACATTTTGGTCTTGAAAACTGGTATACATAATACTAAACACAGAGACGTCCGTAATAAAAATTTCAGTTCTAAGAAACATTCATGATAATTTTCAGTTCAGAGATCTCAGGAACATCCACAATAAAATTTTCAATTCTGAATTCTCGGGAACATTTTGGTCTTGAAAACTGATATACATAATACTAAACACAGAGATGTCCCCAATAAAAATTTCAGTTCCAAGAAACATGCATAATAATTTTCAGTTCTGAGATCTCAGGAACATCCATAATAAAATTTTCACTTCTGAATTCTCGAGAACATTTTGGCCTTGAAAACTGGTATACATAAGACAGAGACGTCTCTAATAAAAATTTCAGTTCTGAGAAACATTCATAATAATTTTCAGTTCTGAGGTCTCAGGAACATCCATAATAAAATTTTCAATCCTGAATTCTCAGGAACATTTTGGTCTTGAAAACTGGTATACCTAATAATAAAAGATAGAACATCCATAATAAAATTTTCAATTCTCGGTTCTCAAAAACATTTTGATTTTGAAAATTCCTCATGATGAATGCTGACAAAAATTACAATTATTTCAATTAGTGCAGTCACTAATACAATTATAGAAATCACTAAATTATTAAGTTTGCTTATAGTTCTAAGCAAAAGCGCCAAGGATTGATATATACAAGTTTTCAAGTGGAATGAAATTCAATATCAGTGCTTTTTTATGGAGTACGATCTTCCATTTGTGTTCATTATAGTTCCTTTCACAGGAGCTTCTAAACACCATTCATACCAAACATTTTGAGATGATTCCACCCTCCAAAATGAGACTTCTATGATGCTACCAGCGACTAATTGAATAGGCTCCTGTAAAATATATATATAAAAAAAAGATAAGATATAACTTTTATTCTAAGAATTCTTGTAAAAATAAAGCTGATATATAAATTTACAGTAGAAATGCAGTAAGAAGGGGCTTAAATGTTGCAAATTTTGTTATCAGAGCTAAATGTTTTTCCTAAAATATAGGGTGTCCTACAAAGTTTTTGGAGAACCGCAAAAGCTAGTGATTGGGACTGCAATTAAACGCAATTGAACGCAAATGCGAAAAAATTAATTCCAAGAAAATGTAAAAGTAGCAATGCAACCTTCTGTTTGACCACATGGAGTTTGCATCAATTGGTTTTTTCATTTGCGAAGACAGCAACAGTAACATGCTAACTTAACCTAGATTCTAATCAAAGCCGTGACATGTTATTGTTAAATACACAGGGCTTTACAATTTGTAATGCCGATAATATAATCATTGGCGATAGTCACCACGACTTAAAACTTATATGTCTGAAATAAACGTGGTGTAATCACGGATCTTAAATCTTAATGAAGTTCAACAGCTACAAATTGCCTGCAAGCTTTTCTAAAAAAGTCTTTGCACTTGGAGGTGTAGCTATGGGTCAAAGAAATCAATACTGTGTTGAAAAATATGTTAAGATATGTGGAATATATTATAAGAAGACTGGGTACAATTATAACACATATATAATTTTATGTTGTTACAGATCTCCTAGAAATGTATATATTTGTATTAGAGATGTGCGAACCTTCTAAATTTCGAACCGAACCCGAACTGAACCTTCAGTTTGAAAATGGTTCGCGCTAGGCAATGTTAAAGTAATTCGAAGTTCGAAATATGTAATTCTACGAAATAGTTCGAAGTTCGTTGCTACTCTGAAGTAGAACTTTACAGGCATTCAATGCTGCCACATATAGCGAAGTTGTAATTTCGTAACGGCCCCGGTAACTCGGCAGCGGTGCTTTAAATCCGGTATTGGTTCCATTGAGACGGTAGCGTAATTTCAGGAGATTTTGCTCAGGCGTATTTTGGCAGTTCATAGGTTATGAGACCTGACAGAGTCATTTAACAATCACAGAATTCACTAAGCGAAATTGGAGTCCGTGATGAGCACTGATAAGTACACTTTGAGACCCCAAATCACCACAACACATATAAAAAAACCTGACAATCGTTCACTAACCAAGTTAGTAGTAAGTAGATAACGCTAACTTGGTTAGTGAAATGATTGTCAGGTTTTTTTTTAAAATGTGTTGTGGTGATTTGCGTTCTCCAAGTGTACTAATTACAGAAATATATTTTTAATATCATATCCTGGCGTCCCAAAGCGTTTTTCGGTTACAACATTATGATGGCAGGGTTCGAAAGCGAAACCTGCAAATTTGGTTGAACTTTTCCGTAAAAAAAAAAAGAAAAAAAAAGAATGGAGATCCTGTACCTACCAAATAGTGTATGCTACAATATACTAATATTTTGTGTTTAAAGAAATGATATATGCACTTTAAAGAATTTTGGTTTGTTCGATGTTCGACTTTAAATGTTTAAGTAGTTCGAAGTTCGACTGTCAACCTTGGACTTATTATTTCCGAGGTTCAAAGTTCAAGGCAGCATATTTGCTTGGGTTGGTTCATAGCTTGGTTCGAACAAACATGGGCTCGCACACCTCTAATTTGTATGAGAAATGTTAATCTTGTTTTAGACAAACTTTTTAAAAATAGTTGTCACTATCATTTGGAAAATGTTCAAAAAAGTTCAGAAATTCCAGACAAAATCCAAAAATTCTTAATTTACAGATTTCATTGGTTTAGGTAAAACATTCATTGGTTTAGGATCACAGAAATCGAAATGTTTCCACAGGGTACCCAGCAGAAATAAAAAATCAAATTCCCTGACATTTCCAGGCTCAGAAAGTGAGTTTTTTCATAAAACTTAAAATGAAAGGCACACATCTCTGAATACCTTTCTATTCATGAAGTAAATAAAAATTCTGACCAAAAAACTTGTTTAATACACAAACATCATCAAAAGCATAAATATTCTTATTCTTTATTAAGCTTCTAAAGAAAACTGATAGCTTTTTACTTAAATGAACGAGTATTACACGTTTTTGCAGTAACTAGTAATTAAGCTTCACTCATTTTAATCTAATATAGATCAAACCACAAGAGCCATATTACAAGCACTGTTCAAGCATTCGACACAAAATAATAAAGCTTCTTGAACAACGAACATAAATATCAAATGTTTACTATGAAAAAAGTTGGAATGAAATTACCACATTGTGGAAATAAGATAATATTCATACATATTTTATCAATGTGGTAATTTTAGGTTTCAAAACTCCAATCTCAAACTTTGCACTTTCTTCAGTGTGTTTTCCGCGTTCCTAGTTATGATAGTTCTCTAAGTGTCTTATATTTCATTATTTCTACTTCGGTCATCTAAAGCTCTTTTACATTGATATTATGAATTCTCGATTACTACTTTAGATTGACTTCTCTATTTCCCTCTCGTCATAATTTCTTTACACTATCGCACACAATGCGTTGCGATAGTAAGGTTTCTTCTGATGGATTATAAGTACCCATATACAAATACCCAATATTTTCACTCCACCTTTAACTCTGTTACATGATCATAAAGGTTAAAATAGAATAAACACAGACAGCGCAGCTCTACGCCGCCGATAACTAGAATGCATTTTGCATTTTATGCATTTAAGGAAGAATATTTCAAGTGACATAAACAAATGAGACATATCTGAGATAGATGAAGATATAATTTTTTTTACGAGCGCCTCGCGACAGTAAAAACTCGGTCATATTGATCATGCACACTTCGCAGAATATTTTATGAAACGAAATAAAAGACCTCCCTGACATGCTGTTTACACACAATCCTCCCACCTTCCTTATCTGCCCCGGCATTAGTTTGCCTAATCTAAACCTAAAAGAAGGAAAAAGGGGACGGCAAAGTACATTATGCTCACATGAATGGGAGGGTAGATTTTCCTTAGGTTTCGAACCAAATTTTGACTTGCTTGCTTTTGCGGTTCTCCCAATACTTCTAACCAACGGCGACCATGGGACACCCGTATGGTAAAACAATTTAGTATTAGAGTTTACTGAAATTCGCTAAATAAGATTATTTATTTTATTTATTTAATACACATCACAAAGCCAATTTAAGGATGGGGACATACAAGACATACAAAACAATACATTACATTACATCACTAATAAGTACAGAAACAATTATTTATGACAGAAACAGAACAGCAGAATATATCCAGGCTGTCCCGCAAATTGGAGTACTTTCTACACATATAATAGATTGGAGGTGAGCTCAACAGCTCCGTATGTGTCATTCTATATGTGGAACATTTAAATTTTATTGACTCAAGTAGAGGAAAAATCAAGAGCTGAACTGACAATTTCAAAAAACAACACAATGCAACTGCACCGCCTCTTGTCTTCCAGGCTAGCCAAGTTAAAGCGCTTTAATAAATCACTCTCTCGATAGCCAATCCACGGGTTTTGACCATCAATTGAAAAACTAAGGAATTTCAGAAACATTCTCTGACTATTTTCCAGACTATCAATGTGCACCAAGTATGCTGGAGACCAAACTACCAAAGCATAGTCAAGACGGGGCCTCACCACTGCCTTGAAAAGGAGGATCAATGTTTCATCAGATGTAAAATCCCTCTTACTCCTAATTATAAAACCCATAGTCTTATATGCAGAGTTTACAATGGAATCATAATACTGCTGAAATGAGAGCATAGGGTCGAAAACCACTCCAAAGTCACGAACTGTGTCAGGATGTGCCTAACTATGTCCCTGCAATTGGTAATCAAATAAAATTAACTGTTTGTTCCGACTAAAGTACATTATACAGCACTTAGCAACATTTAAAGTAAGAGCATTCCACAGCATCACCCATAAAACTTCAAAATATTGCTCTGTAGGCATATGCAGCCGTCAACATCCCTAACTTCTGAATACATTTTGATGTCATCAGCGTAAATAAGGTAAGACCCATCTAATATCCAACACTTGGTCAATAAAAATATTAAAGAGAAAAGGACCCAAAATGGACCCCAGATGGTGTGTCATAAGATTCAGATTTAAAGCCTCTAATCTGAACGAATTGTTTCCGATCCCTCAAATAAGACTCTAATGTTTTTATCAATTGGTTAGCGAAAGCGAAGTAATGAGGTCTATTTATAAGAATAGAGTGATTGACTCTGTCAAACGCCTTTGACAGGTCCGTATATATAGCATCTACCTGCGAAGAGGTCTTAAGTCGATTAGGAGCAAACTGGTTAAAGGTGGCCAAATTTGTGAGTGTAGATCTACCAAAAATAAAGCTGTGCTGATGACACGAGGGTTTATATTTAATATGAAAAATTCTATGTTCATACAGGCACGCTTCGAACATCTTACAAAAATTACACAATATAACAATTGGCCTATTATTTATTATTGCCTCAAAAATTTATTGACATTTTTTACACGTTATTTAAAATATATTTGTTTATGAAAAATCGTCAATTGTTTTTACGAAAATTCACTAAAAATATTTTGCTACTAAAATTTTTAACGAAAATTCACCTGAAAAATTTGCTACGAGAAGTCACTAAGAAGAGTTTTCTATAAAGATCAGATCCAGACAAGATCTAAAACATGTCACCCATCCAAGAACTGGCAATGACCGACAATGCTTAACTTCATTTAAGAAAGGTCGACCCGTATCCGACCTGCGCTGTTGAACAACCACTCATATCGGCTAAGGTAACCAGCCTCAGGAAACATTGTGAGTTGTATGACACAGTCGCCATCTCAGTGCGTAACCAGGTAGACCAGGTAGCTACTCGGATATACACCGAGATGGCGGCTCTGTCGTACAGCTGAGAATCTTTCCATCAAATTCTTAATGGAAGTAATTCTTTATGACTTTTCATCAATAATGTATATAGCAGCTCTATAAGACCATTAATTCACAACTTACCGGTAAAGGAAACACAATGGGAAACCAGCTAACCATTTTATCTGTGTGTGTTTCAGGGTGTATACTTAAGGTTATGTCTCTATATAAAACGGTGTCAAAAAAACCAGCAAATGCAGTCAATACACAATCTTGAGTGCAGTTGAATCTCAATTTCTTATATCTCTCATTGGAGTTATTTTCGTTCCAGTTGGGATGTTCAAATTTAAATAGAGGCTGAAAAAAGAAAACTGCTTTTATAGTGTAATAAAGCACAAATAAACTAGCTGGAAATAAATAACTAATTTAAATAGCCACAGAAGCAAATGAAATGCTTATGATTAATACTACCATCCTTTATCCAACAATGAAAAACAACAGAATAATTTCACGATAACAGAAGTTTTATAAAATTTCAATATTTAATGTCCCCTGTGGGTCCGGGGACTAACTAAAAGAATAGGCCCAAGGTAACTCCTGCCTGTCTTACGAGGCAACTGATCGGAGTCTAGCAAGTGGTAGTGGACTTTTCCTTTACGTGATAGTAAAGGATTTTTTCACGCCTGAGGAGGTACCACCCCATACATCAAGGGGCCGGTGAAGTCCCAATGGATGTTTCCGGTTCTGGTGTATAAGTCGGTTTCCCTTATAAACAAAAATGATAATGGCTCCTCCATGTACAAAAGATTCCGGAGATAAAATACCCCTCCATTCGGATATCCAGGAGAGGGGTGTACAGGGGGCGCCGGCGTCAAGATTTAACATATCCTTCTTGAATACATGTGGCCTAAATTCTAACCTGAACTCCGTCCACCATTTCCTTAAGGCTAATAGGCCCCAACTCCTCTTCCTCACCGAAACCCAAATCAGTGCCAAAACAGCCATTAAGCACCTTAATTTCCCGGGGTATGAGCTCCTTACTTCCTTTAGATTGCATGGAGTTGTGTGCGCATACGTCCGTAGCAATCTACCCTGCACCAGACTCCCCAATTTAGAAGCTGGAAGAAAAGACATACTTTGGATGAAACTCTCTCTCTCAGAGCTGCAACTAAATTCATCTGTTGCATTTACCGGTCACCTTCTGACAACAACTATGTCCAGCTCTTCAACTACCTTTCTGAAAACACTGACCATCAGATTTCTGAATATACTTCCTCCGAGGTCACTATTCTTGGTGACTTCAATGTCCATAATAAGGAATGGCTAGGATCTTCAAAAACTGATCCACAAGGGAGAGCCAGGGAGGCCTTTGCAGTCAGCAATTAATTCTTTAGCCAATATAGTTCAGCAACCTACTTACTTTCCTCGCATCCCAACACACAGCTCAAATCCCTTGGATCTCCTTCTTACTACAAAACCTGAATGCTATAAGATATCAGTCCCCCCCCCCCCCACCCCGGTCGCTCAGACCACGGCATGGTCACTGCTTCCTGTGCAATGCAACCCGAGGTCACACAGTCACAGTCATCACACCCACGTATCGTTTGGCACAACTCCGCGAACTGGGACGAAATGCGAGATTACTTTTCCTCATTTCCATGGGCGTCTGTCTGCTTCTCTCATTCTGACTCCTCTGATATCTCACAAAATGTCACCGAAACTATCCAAGCTGGCATGGAATTATTTATTCCACGTACACAGAAAACCTATTCAGCCACTCAAAAGCCCTGGTTCTCTAATTCCTATGACAAGGTGAGACTTGAAAAGGTCAAAGCTCACAAAACGCTTCTACACAATCCCAGTCAAGAAAACCGTCAAGCATTTAACGGCGCAAGAAACCGCTATGTCTGCATTCTTTCTGAGGCATCAAACTCGTTTAATAACCACATTAAAAACAAAGTTCTCTCAAGCTCCAACGGCAGCAAACCCTTCTGGATTCTTGCTAAATCTATTGGAAATAATTTCCGCAAGAGCATGTTCCCACCTCTTGTTTCAGAGAATGAAACTGTTTCTACCGCCCTGGGCAAGACTGAACTTTTTGCCTCGTTGTTCGCCAGCAATTCTACTCTCAACCCACCTCCAAATGTTCAACCACAAACAGTCCCCAATGTCGCGCATAAAATGACGGATATCATTTTCAAAACTAAACAGGTACGAAAGATGCTCTGTTCTCTTAAGGAGAGCCTCTGGCCTTGACGAGATCCCAGCAATTGTTCTCAAAAAATGTGCACCAGAACTTGCCCCTGTCCTGACTCTTCTGTTTCAGACATCTTACAATAGAGGCATATTCCCTAGTAACTGGAAAACTGCTTGAGTACAACTTATCCCCAAGAAAGGATCCAAAGCGCTTCCTAGCAACTATCTTAGTGTATTAGTGTAAATGTACTGGGTGGCCAATTAAGCGAGGTAAGTGGCTGTATCTCGGAAACCGTTCACCATAGAGCTTTGGGAAAAAATATCTTCATTAAATGTGGCAAAGGGAGTTGAGGATTAGATTCTATATATGCCAAAACACTGATAATATTTTCTCCAGTTCTGGCAAAACGGCGTCTCCACAGCACCGGTCGGCTTAAGCTTCCAGTTTCAAGTAAGTTTTGCACCAAGCGAGGAAACGCTCTTCTGTTGTAATGGTGGCGATTCGGATACCCCATTGCATACACTCTTTTAGCAACTGCTGCATTTTGCAAGCACTCAAAGTAAACACCAATCATATCAACGGCTTCATCATTTGTAAAAGGCATTTTTAATATTTAAATTATATGCCAAAGAATTCAGAGTAGCTAATTTGACGTTTCTTTACAGTATTGTAATTTTGTCTTTTTTCCAAAGCCTACCCATTCAAGTTTTAGAGTATAATTATTGGACTGCTGAACGAATAGGTTATAGTTATGTTATGAATGCGTAAATAAGTCTTATTTTTAACAAAAATCTATAAAACTAAATTTGCAAATTAATAAATTTCCGTTTTCAATTTTTAAATTAGTCAATGCTGAAAGTGTTTTAGTTTAAATTCCAGTATTATCATTTTTTCATTAATATCTCCGGTTAAACAAAAGATAGAAACTTGAGATTTTCACCACTTGCTTTGGCCTTCAGTCCTTTCTATCTATGTAGTAATATTTATACCACTGTATTTAGGTTTCTTGAGAAAAATCATAAAATGTGTTAAATTTTTAAAAAGTGCCATCTCGTGATTACAGTAACAATAATAACAATAAGATATGGCTTGCAATGCAGTTGATAAGAGCAAGAAATGCTCTTTTAAATGACACTAACTTAAATATTTTCCAATGAGGCGATCCCGAGATATTGCATTTTTTCCTAATCAATGTTTGCCTTACCCCCACCCCTTTATCTGAAGAGTTAGAGAAAAATAGTCAAAACAAAAATTGTTCGTGATACACGAGACATTTAGTTGCAGGTATTTTTAACACAGTTTATCTGGACATATTACTGAGATATCCTATTTTTTCCATTTCCTCTTGGTGTTACTCCCCCTAGCAGGCATCTCACGAACTTGAAAATAATTTCCAACTATTTCCCTTGGCCACATTTACCAAACATATTTTTTCCCAAAGCTGTATGGTGAACGGTTTCCGAGATACAGCTGCTTACCTCGCTTAATTGGCCACCTGGTACAGGATGTCCTGATTTTGGATTTTGTCCCAAGTTCTAGACATTCCTTTAACATTTTCTTTGTAAGCACCTATTTTTTTATATTCATAGTAATTCATAGTTGTAAAACTTAAATTTTATCGAATAATGTAAGAATTAGTGGGTTAGGTTAGGTTTGATTGTGAGTAGGCCTTACCGGTCCCTCCACCGCGACCATAAGGTCTATTGTGGCTTACGCCTAATAGTCTATATTTCACCCAACAAAGCCAGCCTCCTGCAGAGGTCGATAATCTTTGTGGGCGAAAGTTGATCCAGATCCTCTGGAGCAAGCTTTATCGTGCCAAAGAGCAGGTATCTAGTCCTGTCCGCTGCCAGACAGGAACACAGTACGTGCTCTGCTGTCTCGTCACTCTCCATACAGAGCCGGCACTCGGTCTCCTGACCGACTCCAATACGGTGCATGTGGTGACGCAAGCAGCAGTGTCCTGTATACAGACCGACTAGAGTACTCAGTTGTTGTCTGTTTAACTCTAGAAGTTTTTTAGCCCTTGACTCAGACAGGCCATTTATGAAGGCCTTAGAGTGAGCTAATCCTGGAAGATTTTGCCAATACTGGATTGTCATTCTCAGGTCTTTAAGGTGTGTTTTGCTGTGCATATCCCCAGCACCGGTTCTGGTCCGACAAAGTCTCTTTGGGCACCACTCCTGGCAAGCATGTCGGCCGCAACATTGCCATCATGATCCGAGTGACCCGGTATCCAGACCAGCGACACCTCATTACAGCTGCCCAGTTCGTTAAGGGCAGATTTACAACTCCATACCGTTTTTGACTTACACCGGTAGGAACCAAGAGCCTTTATTGCAGCTTGGCTATCTGTATATATCTTTATCGATTTGTGTGTGCACTGGTTTTTTATACTTTCCCTTGCACACATCTCGATAGCATACACTTCTGCCTGGTGTATGGTTGCCTACTTGCTGAGGCTAGCTGATAGTCTAGCATCGGTGCTGCCCCCACATGCGCCGGCTACTACTCCCATATTGGTTTTGGAGCCGTCAGAGTACCAGCAGAGATCGGCTCTCAATAGGGTCGTTTGATTTCGTTCCCAGTCCTCCCTTTCCGAGAGGACGGTATTAAAAGACAGATCTCTACTGATCTTTGTAGGCATCAAGTCTAAGACCATTCCCAGAATCCCGTGACCCTCAATGTCATCGACGAGTCCGGACCCTCCAGACTGATTTCCTTCGGCATACTGTCGGCCGTTTGTTTTAGTCTGTACGTTGTCCACCTCGCCACCCTCTCCAACCATATGTGAAGAGGTGGAATATTAAGGAGGAGCTCCAGAGTGGCTGATGTGCGGTGCTTATCGCTCCCGTTATCATCAGACAAGCTTGTCTCTGTAGATGAGCCAGTTTGGCCCTCGCGATACCATGAAGTGCCTTAGGCCACCAAACTATGGCTCCATATGTTATCATTGGTCTGATAAATACAATTAGTGGGTTAAACTTGGTGTAAAATTATATTAATTCTGTGGTCGGCACTTAAAAGGTCATAAGTCTCATATCCAGGAAAAGAGGTTTTTGATCAGATATATAATAATCGGTTTAAAAAAATGGGTTAAATTGTGTTAACATAACAGAATGCTGCCTCATTCCTTATTTTGAATCCTATGTGAAGAAAAAACATTATTTCTAAACTTTCACGGGCCATTTAATATTAATATTATTAATTTATGAGTGTATAAATTTTAGAATTAATCATAAATGTCTGTACTTATGCCCTTTAAAGCACCAACCCTAGAATTAACATCATACAATAAATTAATAAATTACTTCTTATATACCTGTGGTGGTGCAATCTGGTAATAATTAACTAGATGAACAACATAAGGCATTTCATAACAGGACAGCAAAGTCTTATCAGCAGGTCTATTAGCACGGACCTCATTGAATATCTTAATACTATGCAATGGAGCTAAGTACGATGTGTATGAGCAAGGGATCGATATTCCAGTCTGCTTCAAAAACCTTTGGGCTCCATCCAAACATTCAGGAGATAGCTCGTTGTCACCAAATGAACCTGAAATTACAGTTAATAGAAATGTGAGTTTTTAAAAGTATTATTAAATGTACGATGGCATCTCGAGTATTAGAAACTACTTAATTGTCAGTTTGGCTTTACTGAGTCAACAAACACTTCATAAATTGTTGTCATAGTCAATATATGAAAAAATTAATACTTAAAAAGTGATCCTAGTATACAGTAGATACTCGGTACCATCAACGATGTAAGCGAGGTGCTTACAGTTTGAGTATCTAGATTTATGATATTTCTACATAGAAAAATGTTTGTTTTGATCTCAGAAAAGTTTATGAAAAGTCGCCATAGAGCTAAATATTTTAGGCGTAATATATCCAGCATTATATGCATAAAAATATATAGACCGCGAGCAATGTTGAAATTGTGTGGTATTTAATTTGATAAATAAAAAACCAGCTGAGCCGGCTAAAGCGTGAGGTCCGACGGTCAATTGAGTGCAAAAATGAAAGGATGTGTAATTCTAAACGGCACCGGCAACGATAGGACGGGTAAGTAACCGCTAAATAGGCCACTTGAGTTGCAATAGAAAATTTCCGCAAACTCAGTGTTTTTGGGGACTCGGCGACAGAAAAAAATACGTGTCTAGAGGACGACAGTGTTCAGGCGGCTGCCTCCGGGCTAGGCAGTTGCCGCCGCAGCGACAACTGTCAAGGGATTCTGTTAAGTAAATTTGAAAGAATAAGTGAGATTTCAGTGAGAGAATTAGCTTTTGTTTGAAAGGCCGGTTATCACGAAAGATCGTGGTTCAACGGCCATAGGGGCTGGTAAAGCCGAGTATACAGCCTAGGATTTTTCTGGGTGAGTTCGTTCCAGTTGACATTTTTTTTGTAAAATGTTTCCCTAATTTTTTTATTAATATTACTAAGAATGGGTCGGCTGTCTCGAGTACCGAATTAACTCTTAAAACTAAGATCGTATGTATATTTTGAATAATATGGGCTGTAAGCTAAATTAGTATAGATAATTGAGCCGTAGGGCGCTGGACTTATAATCAGAAAGAATGAAATCAGATTAAAATTCAGGGGTTGTTTTATGATGGGAATTTTAATGGATGGGGAAATAATTGTGAAATTTTATAATACGAGGGAGAGATGGGGCTTTGAGTCATGAGAGTTTAGCTGAGACCAATAAGGGGTAATAAATGAGAGCTATAATTAACCTAAGAAAGAGTCAATTATTAGACTAGGAAATTATACCGGGCTCAAGAACAATGTAGTTTTCATCGGTATCAACTTTGTATAACATTTAATCCATTCTAAGGTTTGGAAAAATCTCCTACACCCTCCTGTTTAAATAACCTTTAGGATTTATACTATTAGAATTTCGAGTTTTAGTCTAATTTTAATCCGACAGAAACCTTTGGAATTAAGGAATTTTATTAAAATATTATTGAAAGTTTTCTTTTGTTTAATTTGAATCATACGGAACCTTTGAAAATCAAAGGGTGTATTAAAATTTATTGAGCTGTTTAAAATGTTATCTGTATAAATTTTATTTTTGTATTAAAGTAATTTAAAAAACTAGATGCTGGGTTTCATTATTAGCTTAGGAAGCCCTAAACTAGAGTCCATATTAACAGTTTCTTATAGGGTGACTCTGATGTACTGGGGTCACTGAGTATACGCTAAGACTGAATATATAGTAAAATTCTGGGAATTTGACCCAGATACTCAGTTTTAGTGTTCCAAATAAATTTAGGCAAGACCTCCCTTGAAGGTCGTAAAACATAAATATTAGTTTCAAGGTAACAAGGGGTGGAAAAATGGATACACGTTCTGCCGCTCGAACGTTGCCGACCCTAAAATATACTTGAATGAATAATTACTCAAATTTTAATAATAATAATAATTAGAATTTACAGTCATTGAAAAAAGTAAAAGGCACGTAACATTTGTGATTAACAAAATAAATATACACTGAATATGAAAGCAATAAGAACCATCAGGGGAGTTTTAGGATGCAAATTCTGATTTTAAGACATGTTTTATTTAATATTTACTTATTTCAATACAACAATTATAGCTGGAAAAATCAATCTTACTCAACACACTTGACACAAGCTTATAAAAGCAAGCAAAAAGAATGACTGCAAATGATTTAACAAACCAACTTTGTATTTTAAAGATTCAAAATTCAAGAAAAAAAAAATTGAAACTTTGTAAATATCAAAATATAAATATTGAAATGAAACAAAAGTCACTTATTTATGTACACGCTCTTATAAGCTCGATTTACCAAAGCAGTACAGTACAAGTAGCACAGTCTAAGAGCAACATAAAAATCATTATCAATCTTGTTTGTCATGCAAAAAACATAAAGAATCCAATGTTCAAGTTGATAGCATAAAATTTTTTGAAATTATTGAGAAATTTCAAAATAAAATTCTAACTTTAAACAACCCGTATCTATTAAAACAGCAACATTTGTATTAGACATGTTGGGCTGAAAAAAGGGGCAAAAACTGACAAAGCGAAAAAAGTCTGGACGCAGCAAGTGCGTTATGGAAGTGAATTTTCATAAAAATGATTTTAATAGCAAATATGTCTCTTTGATGCAAGCAGGCATTAATTTGGTCACCAGTATAACATATATAGTAGAAACAACATACCATATTTTATCAAAGTAACTTATTGTTTGAAAATGTACAAAATTTTTCCGAAAATAAGCTTAAAATGTATCCGAGAAAACTGGTTTTGTAGCTAACGAACCTTTTTTTCCTCCCTCAGGGCGCGACCGATAGCACTGTAGCCCTTGGCCTATTGTGCATGCCCTTAGTCTCTTCACTCTACCCATTCCAAAATCACTGTGCCTTGAACTAGTCTGCACAGCAATTGGTAGTGTGAAGTTTTATATTGCTATGTCTGCGGTCCAGAGCTTTACACTCGCACTAGATGTGCTGTGCTGATTCCTCCCCCTCGCCGCAGTTTGCATGCGAGGTCCCCCTCGAAACGCACCATTTTATGGATGTGTTTCTTGACGGTCATGTGTCCCGTCAAGAAACCTGTTCTATTTCTGAGCTGTCCTCTGCTAAGATTTAGCAACTCCACAGCCTTTTGCCAACGAACCTTAGGTTAATAGCAAATTAAGTTATTGAAATTTGAAGCATTTCATGAAAATACGCTACAAAAACGCACTTACTGCGTTTCGATTTTTTTTCTTATAAACATGCATCATATTTTGATAAGAAATGCAAAAATGCAATAATATAAGGGATGTTCTAAAAAAAATTATAGGTATCACCAACGACTTATTGGCCATCCTGTGATTGTCAAAATAGTTTTATAAGATGCAGCTCAAGACACCCTATAATTAATATATACAATTTTTTCTCATATCTTGTATAATAACAATTATATTTAGCTTCACCCTAGAAATGCGTCAGCCTGTATATAGGTAAACAGATAGAAATTGAAACTAAACCTGGATATGGATTCTAGGGGGCTTTGTTTGCACTCATTTGAGGAAACCTTTTAAAATCAAAAGTCGCGGTCGCCTTGTTAATCAATTTTTTCTACGGAAATTAGCTAAAAATTATAGACCGTTAAACCATAAACTTAACTAAAACTACAGCCAAAGCATCAGAGAAAGGGTCTATTTGAAATGAATTTTCTGGAAATATCTTAGTAAAATGAAGGACAATGACTGTTGAAGCTGAAACTTAAGGGTTTACACAACACTCTTCTTGCGGCATTTTTTTTACATAACCCGTATTTGTTTCAGGTTCTTTGCCTAAATGTTACCAATTTTGACGTTTCAAATCGCGACTTTGACGTTTTCAGCAAAATCCGATTTTTTCCCCTTTAAATGCCTATAATTTTTTGCCTTTAAACTTACAGACCTAAATTTTGGCGCATGGTTCACTCTTTATAATACAAACACCGGTACCATTTCGTTGCCCTTACTTTGTTATTTCCTGGAAAACCTGGGCCGATTTATTTTCCTGGCTAACGAACTTATCCAAGCCACTTACAAAAGGAAGGTACATACCAAATTTGATCAAAATCGGCCCATTATTTTTTGGGTTAACAGTGTGATATATATATATATATATATATATATATATATATATATATATATATATATATATATATATATATATATATATATATATATATATATATATATATATATATATATATATATGAGACATACTTGGTTCTCGGGTTGAACAGCGCCCAGAATTTATTAAAACTCGACGTTTCGGCTCCTGTTTTGGAGCCATTTTCAAGAGGTAAAGGAAATATGCAAGGACACACTAATTTTCTTACACTGTCTACTGAAAACTAACCCACACTAATCGTTATCTTAACGCCCAATATTACCATCACCCATCACAACTAAATTCCTTGGTTCGAACACTAGTAACACGATCCCTTAGACTAACGGACAACAACAATAAACAGACAGAATTAAACTTTTTAAGACAGACATTGCTAAAAAACGGATACGACAACAATCACATACTACCAAACATTAGAAACGCACAACAACAAACCACTACACCACAACAAGAACAGAGTGCACACAATGACAGACAGCTTTTTACAATACATTAAAGGTGTCACCGACAAAATCAACCGAATTTTTAGAACTCATAATATCAAAACCATATTCACAACAGAGCAAAAACTGTTAAATCTGATAAAAACTCCCAAGGATACGATTTCAAACAAATCCCATGGAGTTTACGAAATTCCTTGTTCCGACTGTTCGCGAACTCATGTAGGACAAACAAATAGACACATCCACAATAGAATATACCCTCGCAGTTAGAAAATCCGACCCCCCCATCGGCGCTGGCCATGCATCATATTCATACAGGACACAAAATAGACTTCGATAATGTCAAAAGAATAGCACCAATTTACAACTTCAAAACAAGAATTATCCGCGAAGCAATAGAGATAGAAAAACGTCCCAATTGTTTAAATAAGAGAGATGATGGTCTTCCCCTTCCGATTACTTGGAAACCTATTATATCGTCATTACAAATACACAAAAAGAAAATAAATTCAATAGACAATTTCACTTCCCCATTATCTGTCTCAAAAAATGCCGGTAATCCTCTTAATCCTTTAAGTGCTGTGACCAAAGTCCCTCACTTAATTGACAGTGACCCGACTAATTTCACTGATAACGAAGCAGGTAGACGGAACGATAGATACAATACAAGACTTGCAACAAACTGTCCACCTTTGTCCACCGCTCTAAGGAGTAGGCAGATTGACCTTAGAGTGTCCTTACCTATTTCCTTTACCTCCTGAAAAAGGCTCCAAAACAGGAGCCGAAACGTTGAGTTTTAATATATTTTTGACGCGGTTCAACCCAAGAACCAAGTATGTCTCACACTAAAGACCGCGGAAATCTTTCCTTATATATATATATATATATATATATATATATATATATATATATATATATATATATATATATATATATATACATATACATATACATATACATATATATATATATATATATATATATATATATATATATATATATATATATATATATATATATATATATATATAGGGTGTCCCAAAAGTCGTAGATCAAACGTCACATGAAGATAGGATAGCTCAAGCCCTTTCAGAAAAACCTTATATGATCTTATCAAAAAGTTTACGGTTTTCAAGGTATTGACAATTTTATGAAAAATATGAACATCGTTAAATTTTGAGGTATTTCGCCCCCACACAGTTCAAAACTTGGACTGTATGAATATGGTACCCATACTTTTTTAAAATTCTATGAGTAGTAGACGTTGAGACACCAGTTCGTCTCTGTACTTTCCGCGTCGAGGTACCACGTTCTTCGATAACACTGCTGCTAGAATGCCTGGCATCGATTGTGTTGATCGAACTGGATGACCGGGAACTGCAGACGAGGATGCTGCCCTGGAGGCTTTCATCGAATAACCTGGTACCTCGACGTGGAAAGTACAAAGACGAACTGGTGTCTCATCGTCTACTACTCATAGAATTTTAAAAAGGTATGGGTACCATATTCAGACGGTCCAAATTTTGAAACTGCATGAATACGCAAAGCGCAAGCGATTTTGCGAAATTATGTTAAGAAAAATCATAAAAGATCCCAATTTCTTTGATAAAGTTTTATGGAGTGGCGAGTCAGCATGTACAAATGATTTGTAACATGAACCTCCATAACTTTCATAGTTGTAAAATTGAAGATCCACATAAGTTCAGAGAGGATCGGTCCCAGCATCAATTTAAGATAAATTTCTGGGCCGGTATTTTTAACGGAACATTTTTCGGACCGGTGAAACTGCGCTCCTATGTTAAATGGCCAAAGATATTTGGCGTTTTTACAAAACAATTTGCCAGAACTGCTGGAAGACACCCCATTAGAACTTCGGAGAACAATGTGGCTTCAAAATGATGGATGCGCAGCCCACTCTGCCTTAGCAGTAAGGCAATACTTGAATCAGACATACCCGGGTAGGTGGACGTCAAAGAATCAGAAAAGCGGCTCAAGATATTTCACGAAGCAGTCTAAGAAGACTAAGAGGATCGTTTCTAAGACGATCCTGTTTATGTATAAGACAGAATGGCTGACAAATAGAGCATCTGTTATGAATAGAATAATTTCTGTAAATGACACAATCTGTTTATTTTTATTTATTAGCTACCTGATTTCACTTCAAAATTACTTTCAATCGTCGACAGTGAATTACTTTTAAGAGATATTGATCATGTTTTATACCATTTTAGAATCTCCATAAAACAGGGAAGTTTTTGAAATTATGAGCCAGTAAATTTTACTAACATTTTTTTCAATATGGAGGTTTATTCCAAATTTAAAAAAAATGGGGAAGAAAACTGTAATGAATTTTTTTTTTCTTCAGATTTTCTGAATAATAATACAAAATATTTCAGACTGGTTCGATAACGCTATTATCGAGGATTAACAGGCACAAAAATCACATTTATATATATATATATATATATATATATATATATATATATATATATATATATATATATATATATATATATATATATATATATATATATATATATATATATATATATATATATATATATATATATATATATATATATATATATATATATATATATATATATATATATGTTAGAACTGACTCTGGATATGGGTTCTTCACAGTCATTTGAAGAAATTTTTTCAAAATTCAAAAGTCGGGATCTCCACAATAATGAATTTTTTTAAAGAAAATTCACCAAAACAAAAAACTTACAAGATGTCAAACTGATTTCACTGTCAAATCTGTAACTTCTAAAATGAATGTGCCAGATGAAGAAACTGAAAATGTTAAGGTTTTTATCAGAATTAGGCCTTTAAGTGGAAAAGAATCATCACATGGTCTCAAAAACATAATTTCTTGTAATGAAAATCTGAACATATTATCAATTAACCAATCTTTAGAACACAAGCTCAATGAAATGACATTCAAATTTGATAAGATTTTTACTGAATCATCATCTCAATGTGAGTTATATAAAACGATAGCGGCTCCAGTGATTTGCAAGTCATTTGAAGGTTATAATGGTACAATTTTTGCATATGGACAAACTGGATCTGGAAAAACCTATACTATGACAAACGTATCCCAGAATCCTGGATTGAATGGAATAATTCCGAACTCTTTTATTCATATATTTGATGAAATATCAAAACTGACCAAAGACAAACGGTTCATTTTATCTGTAACATATTTGGAAATATATAATGAACAATTTCGCGACTTGCTTGATACCAATAACAAGAAAAAACTGGAATTGAGAGAACATAAGGAACTGGGACCGTACGTGAAAAATTTAAGCACAATTAATGTAACATCTGTAAAAATGTTGACGAAATTTTTCAACTTCGGTAACAAAAACCGAATTATACGTTCCACGGATATGAATGAAGTAAGCTCAAGATCTCATACTATTTTCACAATCTCAATTGAAACAAAAGACGAGTCTAGTGAAAAGACAACTTCAGGGAAGGTGAATTTTGTTGATCTGGCAGGTTCAGAACGTGCTTCCAGAACCAAAGCAAACGGAGACGGCCTTCGAGAAGCTTGCAATATCAATTTATCTTTGATGGTGCTGGGAAATGTTATCTCAGCTTTGGTTGATGGCAATTGTAAACATATACCATATCGGAATTCGAAATTAACAAGATTACTTCAAAATTCTCTAGGTGGTAATTCTAAAACAGCTATGATTGCTATGATTAGTCCATGTGAAATGGATATTGAAGAAACAAGGTGTACACTTCATTACGCTACAAGAGTGAAGTTTATTAAAAATAAGGCACATAAAAATGTTGGAACTGGCTACATTGAAGGTAAAATCTTGATATAATATAGTCTTTTCATCTTCTTTTACAAATTGGTTTAATCATGTCTGCTATGCTGGACAGTCTTCATACTATTACCCTGGGGTTCCTCAAAGTTTGGCCTTTGGTCCCTGTTTTTTCAACCTGGTTATCAGAGATCTCACGATACCTCTTATATGCGGAATATATAAAAATCTTCTTGTCAATTGATTCAAACTCAACTGTGAATTGTTTCAAAAATATCTACATAGGCTAGCAGAATGGTGCCTCACCAATGGACAGGAGCTTAACATTATGCAGGGTAATATTTTGAAATAAGAAGTTTCCTATTTCTCATCTATACAATATTGGTAATCATTCTCTTGAAAACGTGTCTAAAATTATTGACTTAGGTGTGACTTTTAATAGTAATCTGCACTTCCACCATCACACTGCACACGTTGTTTCTTCAGCAACAAGAAGCCTTGGCTTTCTAGTGCGGATCTACAGATGCTCTAGACATACCAACATGACATGTGCACTCTACAATGCATTTGTACTACCGAAATTAGAATATGCAAGTATATACTGGTGTCCCTTTTACAGTTGTTAAAAGTTGATGCTGGAATGGGTCTAGCGTAGATTCCTCAAATACATAAGCTTTCGTGAGAGTGGATGCAACCCTGAACAAGGATATCCTCAGGATATTTTGCTGGTAGATTTCAGTATGAGCTCACTAACTGACAGAGGATCGCTTGCAAAAATAATGTTTATTATTTATAAAATAATTCATAGCTACGTTGACTTTTTTTCCCCTTAGGGCTCCTCCGCGTCTTTGCCGCCCCGATAGCACGGCAGCCTAAGGCTTATTGTGGCTGCCCTTTGTCTTTTCTACTCCACCCATTCCAAAATCACTGTGCCTTGAACTAGTCTGCACAGCAATTGGTAGGGTGAAGTTTTATATTGCTCTGTCTCCGGTCTAGGTTGACCGTAGGCATCAGTTGTCTTTTGCGGCCCAGAGCCTTACACTCGCACAAGATGTGATCATTCCTCCCCCCACCGCAGAGTCTGCATTCCAGGTCCCCCTCGTACCACCCCATTTTATGCAGGTGTTTCTTTATGGCCGTGTGTCCCGTCAAGAGTCCTGTTATGTTTTTGAGCTGTCCTCTGCTAAGATTAAGCAGCTCCACAGCTCTTTTTGGACTGGGTTGCCCACTTAATGACTTCCCGTGTTTGAGCCCTGAAAAATCTGCCCAGTATGCCTTGTGCTGTTCCCTGACCCAGGACTGGTTCTGGTCCCATAAATCGTTCTGTTGATCTTCTCTTCGCGAGACTGTCAGCTTCTTCATTGCCTTTGACTCCAGAGTGATCCGGCACCCATATGAGGGTGAACTCATTCTACCCAGCGAGGTGGCTCGTCTCGTCTCGGCATTCCCTTACCAGCATGGAATTTACCCATGGGCTACTTAGGGCCTTAAGGGCTGTCTGGCTGTCTGTGGCTATGAGAATCCGCTTGTTGGTGTAGCCCCTCCTCTTGTTCTCTCGCACGCAGTGCAAGATGGCGTACGTTTCGGCCTGAAAGACCGTTGCATGAGCTCCGAGGAAAATACTGACTAGTCCTTCTGAATAAACACCTGCCCCCATCCCATGCTCCCCGCCAGATCCATCCGTGAACTAGAGCGCGTCTTGTGGTAGACCCGGCGTCTCCCCCGCCATGCCTTGCAGTCGCAGATTACCACTGTAAACTTGTTATCCCTGCTATTGTATGAAGATAAGACTAAATTGCAATAATTCATTGCAAGTGTGTTGTCATGACGATTTTGCAGTAGTGTAAAGTGATAAGCGTTAAGTCCTTCTTTATGGGACACTTGTTTCACAATCCAATCCGATACATGCCCTACCTAATTTGCTAACTCTACAGAACATGTCCTCTTGATTTCACAGTTATACCGTTACACTTCATGAATGTCTTCAGCAGGATCTGTGTTTTTATAAACATCTCTCTTTATTATCCCCCATATTGCAAAATCTAAAAAGGTTAAGTCTGAAAATCTTCGTTTCCAATGAATGGGAGCATTTCTCGCTAAATCTGACATGTAACCATTCAACTACTTCATGGGCAATATGGGCTGGAGCTCTATCATGTAGGTAATATATATTGTGACACAGTATCAACAGTAAGTATGTTGTCATGACGATTCTGCATTTGCATAAAGCGTGAAGTCGTTCTTGATAAAGCACTTGTCTCACAGTACAACCCAATACATGTTCTACTTCACTTGCTAACTCCACAGAACTTAATATAGCATTCCTATCTTGTGTGTCCAAAATTGTTTCCTCTTCATCTACGATAATGGTTGGTCTGTCGATGCTTTTGTAGCAAGGTTACAACCCTACCAGTTTCCTGGAAACGTTAATACAGCCATTGTGCTGTTCGCCCATTAAACTGTTTCTTAATTTAACATTCCACCGTATCAACATCTTCCGCAATAGAAAATTCGTCTGCTGCCATTGCTTGAAGGCTTTAATAAATCTTCAGAAAACACCAATAATTACAAAACTAACAACTGATTTTCAAAAATTGAAAATAATAATAAAACACTAAGTATGTAATGTATGTAAATTGTCTAAAAACACAATATAAATAAAATGACATACAGATTAGTACCTGCCTGTTACCACCTTGCTTAAATAAGACGATGGAAAAATAGTCGGAAGTGTCAGAGCCTCCACCAAGCAAGTCTTGCATTATACTCTGTACCTAATCTATCATAAATTTCTTCCTTTTAGTGTATGAGAAGCAAATCAAGGAACTACAAGAAAAAATAACATCACTAGATACAGAATCCCATTTACAGACAGTAGATAAACCAAAAAGTAAACAAAGTCAAAGAAGAAAAGCTGAACAGAACTTATTTCAAGAAAAACTACAAGACCATGAGCAACAAAAACAAGAATTGTTACAGAAAATTTCATACATCCAAAGCCAACTTATTATTGGTGGAGTCAACATGTATGACAAAATCCAACATCAAACTGATTTACTAAAAACTTCTGAGGCAGAAATCGAAGATCTTAACAGAACTCATCAAGAACTCGAAGACACTCTGACTCAAATAGGCAGTGAAAAGATCGATGTAGAAGAAAAGTATGCTGATCTCCAACAGGAAGATAAAGCTTTGACTGAGAAGCTCAAGCAAGTTCAAAAACTTCTAGCTGCAGCAAGAGTACGACACGCGTATGAAGAACATGAGCATCAAAGGGAGATTGAGAGTCTAAATGAAAATAGAAGGCAATTAACTGGTCAATTACAACTGACAAAAC
Organism: Tillus elongatus; assembly: GCA_964006375.1. Lineage (NCBI taxonomy): Eukaryota > Metazoa > Arthropoda > Insecta > Coleoptera > Cleridae > Tillus > Tillus elongatus. The sequence goes on along the minus strand of OZ023263.1, from coordinate 35,426,565 downwards.
TTATTACTGACAAATACATCCCAAAATGTTACCAAAACGTTATAAAAGCAAATGTTGTTTGGAATGATGAAGTTCAAGAATATCATGTGAATAAAGTGGCGTTTTCGGCTAATTATGTTAGGCAGAAATCTTTAGGAAGACCTAAGAACCCACCTACAACTGTTGCTAAGAAATCGTATTATGAATATAGTAGAAAGCACCATTCTAAAAGGTAACATATTTGTTTCTCCTACAACGTATGATTAATAAATTTCTTAGTAAATAACAACAATACTATCATCTATGTTCATACCTACAAAAAAGAACAATTCATGATATCATTTGTTACATAATTTTAAGTGGCTTTAAATTTTAAATTATGTTCTATGCTGTTTTATTTATTACCCCTACTCGTCTTTGAGTTAGTAACCTAATTTTCAGTACATACATTGTGGCTGCAAACAACCTGCTTTTTACAGTGTAAATCAATATAACTGCCTCATTGAGACAAAGCTCGAGCATAGAGATATCGCAGGGTGGTTCAGGTAATATATGTTAGTCTTAAGTTTTATTCAAGGCTTTTAAAAACAATAGATCAAATATCTTTTGTCTACTGGAACACCACAAACATTTTTACAGATCTTATTTACCTCGTCTTTCTATGATGATCTTAGACTTACCTTTAAATTACATAAACTTGCGATTAAACATTGACAAGACGCAGTTAATTAACTTTTCATTTGACTTTAATAAATCCAACAGTGCACAAAGCCTAATTGCTATATTGCGAGAGGATAACATATCAAAGTATCACAGGGGCCATGTCTTCAACCCCAACAGCAGCCATGAAGGTGTTGCTGGATCTACCCCCCCCCCCCCCCCACACACACACACACACACACACTTAGTTATTATGGGGGAGGCCAGGCTAGGACTATACAGACTAGCCTGCAATGGTAGACTGAAGATCAACCCAGGGTTCAGGGGCCACTGCAAAATTCAGGAGATAGTGAAGGAGCCCATGCTTGAAATGAGGTCAGACTTCGCGAGCCCGCGAATCTGCAGGGAAAACAACTTTAGAGTGGAAATCCCCGACCGCGAGGCATGGCAGGAGACGCCCGGCATACCACGGGACACGCTCATCTGGTTCACGGACGGATCCGGCGGGGAGCGTGGTATGGGGGCAGGTGTTTATTCGGAAGGACCGAGGGTAAGTCATAGTATTTCCTTCGGAGCCCATGCAACGGTCTTTCAGGCCGAAATGTATGCCATCCTGCACTGTGTGCGGGAGAACAAGATGAGGGGCTACAACAACAAGCGGATCCTCATAGCCACAGACAGCCAGGCAGCCCTTAAGGCCCTAAGTAGCCCAGGGTAAATTCCTGGCTGGTGAGTGAGTGCCGAGACGAGACGAGCCACCTGGCTGGGCAGAATGAGGTCACCCTCATCTGGGTGCTGGGTCATTTGGGGGTCAAAGGCATTGAAGAAGCTGACAGCCTCGCGAAGAGAGGGTCAGCAGAACCATTTATGGGACCAGAACCGGCTCTGGGCGTGACAAAGAGCACTGCCAGGGGAGCCATTAAGTCCTGGGTCAGAAACCAACACAAGGTGTACTGGGCAGACTGTCCAGGGCTCAGACATGGGAAGTCAATAATTGACGAACCCAGTTCAAAGAGAGCTGTGGAGCTACTAAATCTTAGCATAGGACAGATCAGAAACATAACAGGTCTCTTGATGGGACACATGGCCATCAAGAAACACCTGCATAAAATGGGGCTGTTCGAGGGGGACCTCGCATGCAGACTCTGCGGCAAGGGGGAGGAATCAGTTCAGCACATCTTGTGCAAGTGTAAAGCTCTGGACCGCAGAAGACAACTAACCTACGGTCAGTCTAGACCGGAGACGGAGCATTATAAAACTTCACCCTACCAATCGCTGTGCAGACTAGTTCAAAGCACAGTGATTTTGGAGTGGGTGGAGTAAAAACACTAAGGGCATGCACAATAAACCAAGGGTTGCGGTGCTGTCGGGGCGGCGAGGCCGCGGACGAGCCCTGAGGAAAAAAACAAAAACTCTCAAATTTTTAGTTGTACACCTTGATGAACGACTAGACTGAAAAAGTCATGTAAACAGTCTTGCTGCAGGTCTCAATTCTTTTTTGTATGCTATGAGAGTAATCAATCGAAATATTGGCATGGAAGGTGATATAACAGCGTACCATGCATATGTATTTTCCAAACTGAGATATGGGATAATTTTTTGGAGTAACTCGGTTGATTCTGACAGAGTGTTTCTGGTTCAGAAACGTTTTGTAAGACTGATATTTCACCTGAGACATAGTCTTGCAGAGAGATATTCAGGCGGGAAAATATACTTACTGTTCCATCACTGTATGTTTTGGAGAGTATAGTATTTGTTAAGGAAAATTATGTCTGCTTTAGTGGTTGCGAGAGCAGACATACTTACAATACAAGAGGTAGAGATTTGAGGGCACCAAAGACACATTTAACATCGATACAAAGAAATGTGTATTATCAGGCCATTAAGCTGTACAATCACCTACCCAGCGTGGTTAGAAGCTTGCCCTCTCACAGACTTAAGGTACATCTGGGAAGGGTTCTTACTGACCAGGTTTTGTACAGAGTCGAAGACTTTTATAGTATCAATTTTAATGATAAATGTTTTATGACGTCCACTTGAGTTGAGTTCCACATTTTAATTGTACATATTTATACACCTTTTATGACATTGTTTTTGTTTTGTTTGTGTGGGTTTGCTATTCGGATTGTGTTTGATTTGCTGACAGGTCCATTTTTGCTGCAGTACATTATATTGTATATGGAACTAGATAAAGTCATTGTTGTGGTTGTTACTTTGAGAGTAAGTGTATCATAGTATAAGTATTTATAGTTTATAGCTTATATTTTATAGAATATTCTGTTGCTGTTGCATTTATATTTTATTGTGTATTATCTTTTATTTTCTCACATGGTTGTTGGCTGAGGAGACTATTGTATTGTATACCTATGGCCTTTTTATAAAAATATCAATAAAAACCATAATTAACTTTTTTTATAGAATTTGATACCACTAAACAACAACCACTATATTAACCCATTCCATTATATAGCTGAAAAAAATAATTTTTATCAAAAAAGTCGTATTTGCAAAAATTTGTTGCAAAGTACCTGCAATGATGGTACAGTGGCCACTAGAATATGGTACTTTATGTATGTATGTATGTATGTATGTATGTATGTATGTGTATATATATATATATATATATATATATATATATATATATATATATATATATATATATATATATATATATATATATATATATATATATATATATATATATATATATATATATATATATATATATATATATACATTTGTTAGAGTAATGGTTTATTTTGGAAAAAAAAATTCTATCACAAAAAGGCAACTTAAATATACAGACAGAAAGCACCTTAAACTCATTCACCTTCACAATGGCCAAAAGTTAACGGACATTATACATAGATAAGCTGATGGAAAAAGAAAATAAATTTGCTGTCCTAGTTGTGCCGTCAACTTTTACAGGTTGAGATAAATGAAGTACAATATCACTAACTGGAACTGTGGCTAAATCAGGAACATCGGGATATGTGAAGTTGCACCCATGATGTCTCAAAAATGTAACACTGAATTCATCAGTGTCTCTTAAAATTTCTATTACATGCCCAACATAATATTTTATATATTTTTTTGTAGCAAACTTTACAAGAACAAAGGATTTAAAAAAATATATTTCAACAACACACCACGAGGGCTTACAGCCTAAATACTATCATACCGTGGGTGTCTACAAGGAGAAAAGAGGCAACTTGTTAATTCTGGACTTGAAGGTTTGGAGGTTCGGAGAAGAAGGAAAAACATGTGCCGGCAAGGAATTCCACAATTTGGAAGTCCTCGGGACAAAAGAGCGGGCATAACAAGATGTTCTATGTCTGGTGACCTGGACAGTAAAAAGGTGCATTCGCTCTGTTCCCCTGGTAGATCTGTTGGGGGCAGCAGGTGGAGGAACTATGGCAGAAAGCTCCTCTGAGCAGTACCCGTGCAGATATCCATAAAAGAGAGAGGTCACCAATGGCATGTCGGTGGGCAAGGGATGGCAGCCTTTGGGTGAGGGTAGGGTCACCGATGAGACGTATAGCTCTCTTCTGAATGGAGTCCCGGATAGCGAGTGTAGAAGCGGCAGCAGCAGCGGCACCCCAAATGTGGGAGCAGTATTTAAGGTTTGGCCTTATTTGTGAAGTATATAAGGTATAGGGATTAGCTATTTACACCAACATTCGCTATATCGATGCAGAAAACAAACTTATATCGTCAGAGTCGGTCAACTCAACTTCTAGATCACTGTTACTTGAGCTTTTTTCGGATTCTGTATATTTGGTTTGTTTTTTGCTGGTGCCGCTGCATCAATTAAGCAGCACGCAATTTTTCTTTTTACACTGGGCTGTTTTTTTTTTTGAGGTAGACTTTAGAGCTCTTTTAAACTTTTCTTCTTCGAGAGTCGGTGTGCTTGGTATTATTTCAGTTTTTTCTTTTTTCTTTGACGCCTTTTACCTGGCTCAGAAACTGCAGTGGGAAATGGTTGCGGAACAGTAGGAGAAATAAACTGATTCTCCGGAGTTCTACTTCGCAAAGTTGAAGATGTTGATGGAAACACAGTGGGAGGAATAAACTGCTTCTCAAGAGTTATACTTCGTCAAGTTGAAGATGTTGATGGTATGCTCTCAAATAACCGTTGTTCGTTGTTAGACTGGTCTTCCAGTAGGCTATTAGTTCTGAGCTTGCGTTCTTAACGCTCATTTATTTCTGTTTGTGTATCAGTTACAGAGGCCGCCATGAAATATTCATCGTTAAAAATGTCATTGTTAAAAGGATATATCTCAGTTGACCAAAAACCAGAAACACAGTTGCGAGTGGTGCAGGCAAGTGGATAAGATTCCGCTAAAATTTCTGCGATGTCGTAGATACTAATTATTTTTCCTGGATTGTTAAGCAACCACATTTGACAGCTTTGGTTATAAAATGTTTTCAAGAAAAAGTAAACACTTTGTCCAATGGCTGAAGTCTATGACTAGTATGCGGAGGTGGCATAATACTATTATATTATTCTGCTTTGCTAATTTTACACTTTCCAAAGAAATTTGGGTTTCATGGGTTTCAAATATCGTTCCGACTGTATCACCTTCAACTAATGTTTCTTTTATTTGTCGACAGATGTTCCCAAACAAACAAGGACAATATAGGAAATGTCAATACATATGAAGATTTTGTAGCAAATATATAGGAGCAAGCATTGAATGCATTTTATGCTCCATAAATATAGAACTACATTGATTATGGAGAAAGAGAAATAGCAAATTATTTAATTAGTTTAAAAAGTTACAGTAAATAAATTAAAACACCAATTTAAAATCTTTTACATTACTGTTTAAAGTGTTTTTTTATTTATTTTAACAACACACCACGAGGGCTTACAGTCCAAATACTATCGTACCGTGGGTGTCGACAAGGTTTGGAGGCTCGGGGGAGAAGGAAAAACATGTGCCGGCAAGGAATTCCACAACTTGGAAGTCCTCGGGACAAAAGAGCGGGCATAACAATATGTTCTATGTCTGGTGACCTGCACAAGACAAAGGGTGCATTCGCTCTGTTTCCCTGGTAGATCTGTTGGGGGCAGCAGGTGGAGGAACTATGGAAGAAAGCTCCTCTGAGCAGTGCCCGTGCAGATATCTATAAAAGAGAGAGAAGTCACTAACGGCACGTCAGTGGGTAAGGGATGGCAGCCTTTGGGTCAGGGTAGGGTCACCGATGAGACATATAGCTCTCTTCTGAATGGAGTCCAGGATAGCGAGTGTAGAAGCGGCAGCAGCACCCCAGATGTGGGAGCAGTATTGGAGGTTTGGTCTTATTTGTGAAGTATATAAGGTATAGAGATTAGCTGGTGAAAAGTATTTGCGAGCCCGGAAGAGGAAACCTAATTTCTTATCAGCCGGTTCTGCAATTGATGTGACATGTTGGTGCCAATTGAGATTTCGATTCACAGAAATGCCAGCAAGTGAAAAGGACTCATTACTTTGAATAGCTTGGTTGTTTATTGTGATGGGTCTAGGGCTGGTGTATTTCTTATGAGAAAGAAAGCAAGACTGTGATTTGGTGGGGTTGAATTGTACAAGATTTCTACTTCCCCAGTCTAATATTTTTTGGAGATCCACGGAGATATAACCCTCCATGAGTCTGCGATCCTCATCTAATTGGGCTAAAGAGCTTAGAATATTGTATATTTGAGTGGAGGGTGCTGTCGTCCGTGTAACTGTGCACTGGGTTGGATGTGCTAGAGAGGAGGTCATTGATGTGGAGAAGAAACAGAGTTTATTATGTAATAATCTGTAACCATGACTTTCATTTTGGTACTCTGGGAGCATTAATTGCCCAATAATGGTTTTAAGTCATAATCGAATTGAAATTAAAGGTTTCTTACTTATTTTTTCATGCTTTTAATTTTAGGTTATATTAGAACACTGTGATAATACACTAAGTGAAGATTGGAACCTGTGATGAGCACTGATAAGTACATTTTGTGAATGTTGCAATTAGACCCTCGTAATTACCTTCAAACTTTATTTCTCAATACTGTTACAACTCTAGCGGGTTCGTGGGTTCGGCCCGCTATATAAACCACCAAATAAAATCCTTGCAAAGACTTAATTAATTACAACTTAATTCGTATTATCAGAGTGCGAGTCTCATTAACGGAGCAGAGACACAACCATCCCGCTATATCGCACATACGCCAGTTCTTCTTTTACATTCCGTCCCATTACCTGACGAGGACACTACAGCATCACAACACACGCACACTCCTTGATTATATATAAAATATAAGAAATAACAAAAACCAAACATGAAAATTAATTTAACCCCTCAAGACTTAATATATTAGAATGCAGCTGGCATTTCCTTGTACAGTTTTAAATTTATAATATTCTGTTTAGAAACTCCACTTTCATTTGACTTCACCACAATATAGCAGTCTACCGGCGAACCTACTCACCTTGGTGTGGCCTTCGTATAAAAGGAATTCTATTCTTTCTATTTCTTGTTGTTAACTTCACGTTTCTTAGGCTCCTTCTTGTCTTATTTTGTTCCTTACCTTTAATCTTTCTTCCCTTCCTTCCTCTTGTTCTTCCCTTCACATTTCTTAGCTTAACTGTAAAACCTGCAGCCCTCATTTTTTAACTAGGACTAATGAGGAAACCTGTTCTGTCCTTTCTGGACTTACAACCCTCCAATTCATCAATCTGGCACCGGATTTCCTCCCTTTGACGGTCCATACCCCAATATCGTAACTTGTAAGCATTCTCAAAATCAGAAAAACTAGAACATCCAAGCCCCTATGAATGCTATAATAAGGAGCCCAAAGTACTGAAGCATACTCCAAATGCGGTCTAACTTAGGCATAGTAGAGAATTTTCAAGGTATCTATATATGAAAAATTCTTAGAGTTTCTGATGATATAACCCAAGGTCTTTAAAGCTTTATAAATGGCATTCTCAATATGATTCACAAATGAGAGTCTGCTATCAAAAAGAACGCCTAGGTCGGCAATATTGTTAGGTCTACTAGGTATTGAATCAGATAATTTATATGGAAAACTGATTATTTACTTATTGAGTGTATGTCATAATCTCACATTTACCAATACTCAGTGGCAGATCATTTTGGTAGGTCTACGAATATATTCTACACAAAGATTCCTGTAGTTTAACACAAGATGGTTGTTAATGGTATGAAAAATCTTCAAGTCATTGGCATAAAGCAGGTGAGGAACCTCAAGGACGCTAGTGATGTCATTGATGAATCAATTAAAAAGCAGAGGCCCCAAAACAGATCCATGTGACACCTGATGCAGCCAAAATCCCGACAGACTGCAATCCACGATAAAAGGCAGGGTAAACTCTACCAATAAGATATGGGCTAAAAAACCTCAACAGCTTAGGAGAGAACTTGTAGCAATCAAGCTTCTGAAGAAGAATATTGGGGTTCATTCTGTCAAAAGCCTTAGAGAACTCCAAGTAGATAACGTCGGTTTGAGATCCCCTGTCCATTGCTGCACTTATGTGGTCTGGTGCAAAAAAATCTTGATCGTTTCACTAACCAAATTAGCGTCATCAGACAATAAACAATTCTAAACGTTTGATGACTACAACTGTGTTTATATTCTGTGCAGGTACTTGGCCTAGATGCTTGAGGGTGCTTCACACAAACAAACTTTCACTGCTTATTTACAGCAAATTCCCACTATCCAAATTCCGCTATCTTCACTCACATGCTCTTTGTCGGCATCTCTCGCACAGTGGTCAATCTGCACATAGATGAATGTGCCGAATTTATACAAATTTTATTATTAATACATTTAGTGAGATATATATATATATATATATATATATATATATATATATATATATATATATATATATGTATGTATGTATACTTTCGAAAGCGTTTCATTTTTAATTCATTTTAGGTTCTCTGTATCTACATGATGATTATTAGCCCAAATATTTCAGGTCACGCATGATCTATCATAGTACCATGTCTTAGTTATGCTAAATGTTCTTTAAATTTAATTTAATAATAATAATAATATTTATTGCACTCACTGTACAAATGGACATATTCAGCGAACTGTTTTCAACATATCCAGCTACAGAAAAAATTAAAACAGGGTAATATCAAGTTCATGTGTCCCAGCTAACAGACTCTGTCCCAAAGCATATTTTACAGCCCTTATTAAAACGGAAGCTATACCCTTTCTATGCAGATAATTGAATAGGTAAGATATTAAGTAACAAAAGGATTTTTTAAAACTTGCAGCTCTATGTATAGGAACAGTCAAGTAACTCGTGCCTCGCAGTAGTCTGTCTCATGTACATCAGTTCGAAGGCTGACACAGTCATATAGGTAATCAGGTTTCCTTTCCCGAACAACCTTGATTACTAAGGTGGCATAGTGAACAAGTCTCCTTTCTTGCATCTTCAGCCAGTCCAGTGCCCGCATGTACGGCGTAACATGAGCAAAAGGGGGTATGCGAAGAACAAATCTCACACACCAATTCTGCACTTTCTGGATACAGTACCCGTCCAGACGCGTCAGGCAAGGACCATACACATAATCACCATACGTGAACAGTGACAGGAGTTCACCAAAAGTTTACGTGCATCTTGGGGAAGACAATCACGGTACCGATACAGGTGTCACAGTCTATAGAACGCAGAGTGGCAGAGATGGTCTACATGTCTGGAGAACTGCAGGTTCCCATCCGGTATTAATCCCAAATTTCTGGGATTATACGAATGGGACAAGGCATCAGACCCAAGCAACTCAGAGAATCGAAGACTGCGGACCTGTTGAACATTATAGGAGGTGCCAAGAATGAGAAAATTGCACTTCTCAGGATTGAAGCTCAGGTTGTTGCTCTGCACCCACGTCTGAACTCTCTGCAGGTCTCCATTTAACCACCCAATCTGTTAATCAGCATTAGATACACTAAGAGAAATATAATTGCATATCGTCTGCAAAACAGTGAAGAGTCGACAGTAGAGGAATGCTATTCACATCAGCGGTAAACAAGTTGAACAGAATTGGACCAAGTATTGATCCTTGGGGCACCCCCACCGATACTGGGCGGAGCTCAGATCAAGCTCCATCATCAAGTCTCACCATCTGCGATCGACCACTAAGGTAGCTGGCAAACCATTGTAAAAGGCGACCAGAAACTCCATAACTCAACAATTTAGCAAGCAAAAGAGAAAGTCAACGGAATCAAAGGCCTTCGTTATATCCAGCATAACTAGAGCAGTAACATAGCCCTAATTCTGATGAGTGAGAATATCATTAACTACAGAGAGTAGGACAGTTGATGAGCTATGACCGCGTTTAAAGGCAGACTGTTGAGAAGGTATAATACTTTGAGCAAATTCCGACAACTGTTTGTTAATCACACCTTCAGCAATTTTAGAAGGCACAGATTGCAAGTTTATATTACGAAAGTCACTTAGTGACGTTGGAGAGTTAATTTCAATAGATCTTTTTGTTTGCCTGTCACTGTGAAGTAAGTTGTAAAGTTGTGATCTTAAATATGTCATCTGCCAGTATGGCTATCTGGCAAAGCCTATAACTTAGTTTTTTTGTATATTACAATATGATTGTGTCAACTTTTATTCTTCGTTAGGTCTCCTGATACCTATCTTAAGCAGTTCTTGAGTAAATATATATTTTTATGTTGTAATTACACAGCGTTTAGAACATTGCCATGGAGCATAAAACACAAACTGGCAGTCAACTAGTAAGTTGACGTTCAATCACTGTTTTTCCGTTCCTTAACAAGTAGGAATAATAAGTGGTTATAACAACGTAGATATTCTAAATTTACTTTATATATGTACAGTGCGAGTGTCACAGAATATTAAATAGAACTTGTGTATTTAATGACAGATATCCTATGTTACCTGTAATGACAAAGTCAAAATTCAAAAGAATATCTTTTGAGGCTTACACTCAGTTTTTTCAAATAAATGTCATGTATGTTATAAGACAATTAGGTACAGAATTTTATTCTGCATCAATCCTAATTAGATTTCCCTATATCTGTCCTGAACGGTTCTTTAATAAATACCAACCTCTTCTAAAAGTCAGCAATTTTATATTTATCTTTTTCATTATCACAAAACTGGAGATGTTAAATTTTGTTCTCTGCTGTTGTTAAGTGTCTGAAACACCGAAGCCTATAGATGAAATTTCAAATGTGATAATTTATGTAATGCAGTTTGTAACATGTCACATGTGTTTAACATATGTGTAACATGTCCCACGTGTCACCACCTATAACGAACTATAGAGCTACTGAATCAGTCCCACTAGTGACGTCACAATCCTTGGCGCAGCGTACACAGTTCGTGGTCAGTTGCTCTACCTAATTACAACTCAATGAGAATACACCTGCAAACGTGACAACTCGACGATATGTCAAGATAAAAAGTCTTTATAAAACGTTCTGAATGTATGACACGCTCTCTTCTCTCTTATTGAATCAACCTGAGACATGCTATCGTATAATTAATTTTTAATTGGGAGAGGCAACATGCCTAAATGGGTAAGTTATACTTACAATACCCGCTTATTTTCTACTTGCTTGTGAATTTCTTTAATTGAAATTAATATGTGCTTGCTTGCTAGTATATACCACACTGAATTCACTTTCAATAACTGCTCTCTTCATTATAAATTAAATACTGTTAAATGGTGACTTGTGGTAGCATTAATTCAATAATTGCTTGCTATTGTGCCGTACTCATTGTACTTTCAAAGAGGTATTTAAAATTTTATTTCATTTATGTTATTTTATTTTGGTTATTAACACACAGATAAGTTTTGTACTTAAACGCAACCTGCTACCAGCCGCCTCATGTAGATCATAAAGCCTTAAACCAACACTAATTCACCCGCTAGTCAGAGACCAGCCAGTCAGTAATCCGCTGGTCTGTAACAGTTCGTCTGGATCCGCTATTGGACCGCTATATTGAGATCCCATCATCCTAGAAGAGCTTCAGTAATACCGAACATCAACCATGTGTGCCAAGTGACGAAGCCGTTCCTCCAGGAAAATTCACCTACACAATGAGGCACCTCCAACATCCTGAGCTGGATGGATATAATAATCACTCCAAGGGCAGCAGTCTGTATCACAAGCTAAGTACATCATTTATCTGCAAAATCTCTCCTTTAAAACGTAGTTTTATTCTCCACAATTCATTTCAACAGTTTTATATGCCAATCCAACGTAATTAATCACTTTATATTTTGTATTTAAATCTAAACAACTTCAAGTAGTCAATTTACATTTTTCTTTATTTAAATATGCTTAATTCAAAGCAATCAGCATTATATAACTTCAACAATTTTTAATAAACCGATTTTTATTGTTACTCCTGACTTTTATTTGTGCATTTTAAAACCCACCGACTGCAAGTGCTAAAGCCCACGCCCTGCGTTAATTTATATTACATTTGTGCCCCGACTGAGTAGTCAAGCTAAATGTTATCATTAATTCTTTAATTAATACACAGGGTATTTATTTTAAGCTACACTGCCACCCCAACAGTGGGACTAAATTGTGTTATAAGTTCTCGTAAAGTAAAACAAAGTGATCCTCTGAAGATGGCTTGGTAGAAGCCGAAATGCGTAGTGATTTAAAATAAATTGTGTGTGGAAGTATACGCATCTTAATTAACCTTTGAAGTATGTCAAACGCAGATGCTTTGAACCTATATTTTAAGTAAATTTCTCGATTAATTTTTATGTTGTCTTTTCGTGCTCGCATTATAAGGGAGTAACTTCAAATAAAACTTAGCGTTATTTTAGTCAGAGAAGTTCATTATTTTCTACTTATTAGTTTTTTTAAACAATAAAATTTGAGAGTTTCTGATTGCTTGGAAAACTCCCAAAAAAATAAATGTTCATTTGAAGTTAACCAGCATTGTAAAACTATGTACATATGCAAAGTAAATGCATAAAGTAAGTGCTGTTCGCTTATGGTTAGGTTAGGTTAGGTTGTTTGTGAGTGGTCCATACCGGACCTTCCACCGCGACCAACGGTCTATTGTGGCTCACGCCTAATGTTTATATTTCGCCCAACAAATCCAGCCTCCTGCAGAGGTCGATAACCTTTGTGGGCGAAAGTCGATCCAGATCCTCTGGAGCAAGCTTTACCTTGCCAAAGAGCAGGTGTCTAGTCCTATCCGCTGCCGGACAGGAACACAGCACGTGCTCTGCTGTTTCGTCATCCTCCATACACAGTCGGCACTCGGTCTCCTGACCGATTCCAATACGGTGCATGTGATGCCGCAAGCGGCAGTGTCCTGTATATAGGCCTACTAGAGTTCTCAGTTGTTGTCTGTTCAGCTCTAGTAGTTTCTTAGCCCTTGACTCAGACAGGCCATTTATGAAGGCCTTGGAGTGAGCTAATCCTGGAAGATTTTGCCAATATTGAATTGTCTTTCTGTCTGTCCAGGTTTTTAAGGTGCGTTTTGCTGTGCAAGATGTTATTCCCAGCACCGGTTCTGGTCCGATAAAGCCGCACTCGGCACCACTCCTGGCAAGCGCGTCTGCCGCGACGTTGCCATCATGATCCGAGTGACCCGGTATCCAGACCAGCGACACCTCATTACAGCTGCCCAATTCGTTAAGGGCAGATTTACAACTCCATACCGTCTTTGAATTGCACCGGTAGGAACCAAGAGCCTTTATTGCAGCTTGGCTATCTGCATATATCTTTATCGATTTGTTTGTGCATAGGTCCTTTAAACTTTCCCTTGCACACATCTCGATGGCATAAACTTCTGCCTGGTGTATGGTTGCGTACTTGCCGAGACTAGTTGATAGTCTAGCATCGGTGCTGCCCCCATAGGCGCCGGCTCCTACTCCCATATTGGTTTTGGAGCCGTCCGAGTACCAGCAGAGGTCCGCTCTCAACAGGGTCGATTGGTTCCGGTCCCAGTCCTCCCTTTCCGGGAGGACGGTCTTGAAAGACAGATCTCTGCTGATTTTTGTAGGCATCAAGTCTGAGACCATTCCCAGTATCCTGTGACAATCACTGTCATCAAGGAGTCCGGACCCTCTCAGATTGACTTCCCTCGGCATGTTATCTGCCGTTTGTATTAGTCTGTACGTTGTCCACCTCGCCACCCTCTCCAACCATATGTGAAGTGGGGGAATATTGAGGAGGACCTCCAGAGCGACTGATGGTGCGGTGCTTATCGCTCCCGTTATCATCAGGCATGCTTGTCTCTGTAGATGAGCCAGTTTGGCCCTCGCGGTACCGCGAAGTACCTTAGGCCACCAAACTATGGCTCCATATGTTATCATAGGTCTGATAACCACTACATAGAGCCAGTACATCTGTTGGGGGTTTGTTCCCCAGTTGTTCCCACAGATTCTCCGGCAGGTCCACAGGGACATCTTAGCCCTGCGGATAACATTTTCTAACTGTCTGTCCCAGTTGAGCTTCTTATCTAGGATAACTCCCAGATATTTTGCTTGGTCCGAGAATGGTATGTTTTCCCCCATAAGATTAGGTGGTTTTAATTTGTCCAACCTTCTTCTTCTGGTGAACGGGACAATGATCGTTTTGCGAGGGTTCACAGACATCTGTTCCCTTCGGCACCAATCATTGACTACATTTAGTGCTTCTTGAAGAGTACTAGACAGTTCCTCCTCAGACTTGCCTCTAACTATTATGACGAGATCATCCGCATACGCCTGGACCTCAACCTCCCAGAGTTCGAGGATAGCCAGCAGGTCGTCCACAAAGAGGGACCACAGCAGGGGGGATAGAACGCCCCCCTGAGGACACCCTCTCGCAGCCCTAACGCTAACCACCTCTCCCCGTAATGAGGTAATAATGGTCCGATTGTGCAGCATGCTTCCAATCCAGCCACAGATGGTAGGTTCCACCCCCCTAGCGATAGTGGCCTCGTAGAGGGAGATCGGTAATGCATTATTAAATGCTCCTTCTATGTCGAGAAATGCCGCCACCGCAACCTCTCCATTTTCCAGAGAGTGTGTGATCTTCTCGACGAGGTTATTGAGCGCTAACTCAGTTGATTTGCCAGTTTGATAGGCATACTGGTGGGTATTTAGGGGGTTCTTGGGTAAGATGTTCCCCCTAATGTGTCCGTCCAGTATTTTTTCCAATCCCTTCAAGAGGAATGATGTGATACTGAGAGGTCTCAGTGAAGTGGGTAGGAGGTCATTACGTCCCAATTTGGGAATGTAAACCCCCCTAACCACCGTCCAGCTGGAAGGAACATAATTCCAGGCCAGACTGGCTCTGAACAGCCTGATAAGGTAGGGTAGGAGAATTTCCAGTCCCTTTTGTAGTAGGACCGGTACCACCCCATCCTCCCCTGGCGACTTGAATGGCTGGAAGTGATTCACAGCACACTCCACTGCCGAGGCTGTAACTATTCTCCGAGCAACTAGCCAGTCCTCCCTTTGGGGACGTTTAGATCGTCCCTCAGATGGTAGGACCTCACCGTTGCTCAGGATCAGACAATCTGGGAAGTGTGTGTGTGCTAAGAGCTCTAACGTTTCTTTCCGAGATTCAGTAAAGGAACCATCTGGTCGTTTTATCGATCCCAGTTCCTGTACACGGTCGCGTGAGAGAATCCTGTGGATTCTGGCGCCGCTGGGCACACTATCAATGTCCCCGCAGAACCTCCTCCAGGACTCCCTCTTTGCATTCCTAATCTCCTTGTTATACTGTGTTAGAGCAGTTTTATATTGTTCCCAGTTGCCTGTAATCTTAGCACGATTGAAGAGACGTCTAACTTCTCTACGTAGTTTTTCGAGGTTATTATTCCACCAAGTAGACCCTCGACTGTCTCTCTTTGACCTCAGTGGACAGTTTTCGTGATAGGCAGAGACCACAGCTTCCCTAATCTGTTCAGCCGCAATCTCTATCCCATCACGATCCCTCACTGTGGGGATAGTGGACCCAAGTCTTATGGTTAAAAGTTAGTCTGACCACAGTTTCACACATGTGTGGTACCCTTTGGGTATATACGAAGCTAATGTACTTGTTATTTTGTTTCAGTAGGCGTTTGCCTGTCGGTGAATGCACGATGTACACGACAATAGTTTCTCCTGCCAGTTGTGAAGTGCATGCTGTGATTCCATTTTGGTGTGCACAAGGATCTTCGCCTACTGAAATTTATAGTAAGTTGTGTATGAACCCACAGTAATGAGTGAAGGAAAGGTTAGACATTGATGCCGAGACTTTAAAAATAGCCGTGCAAATGTGCATAGTGGCAGGCCCAGTATTCGGACCAACAAAATCGTTGAACAAGTGAACTGAAAACTGCGAAGTGATTGGCGATTGACAATTAGTGCCCTGGCTGATGAATTTCCGCAAGTCGTGTGCACCTCTATCCACACGATTCTCACAGAAAAGCTCGGACATCAGAAATTGTGTGCAAGGTGGGTACCGAAAAGGCTAACCGACCAGCACAAAGAGCAAAGAATTTGCAGTAGCTGAACTTTTTTGGAAGATGGAGATGATTTGTTTTCCCACATTGTTACGGGCGACGAAACGTGGATATCCTACATCAAGGCAGATTCGAAACAACAGTCAATGCAGTGGCGCCATTCAAGTTCATCAAAACCGAAAAAGTTTGAGCAATCCCCGTACTCAAGTCGAAAAATTATAGCTACCGTTTTTTTTGCGACGAAAAGAGCGTCATTTTCTTTAATTTCATGGAATGTGAGTCAACAATTACAGCTGAAGTGTACTGCGAAACGCTCACCAAACTGAGACGTACGATCAAAAACAGACGACGAGGGAAACTGTCATCCGGCATATCCTCCTCCATGACAATGCGTGTCCTCACACTGCTGCCATAAGCAGGAAGAAAATTCAAGCGACCACGTCCTCTTCTTGCATTTGAGACAGTGGCTTGGTAAAATAGTTTGAACACAATGAGAAACTCAAGACTGCCGTTCTCAACTGGTTGTATTACTATTACTAAACTTAAAAAACTGTGATTATCAGGTGATAAATTAATATTTAGCTTCAATTAATTGGAATGATTTGTTCCTTGGTTTGAGAGTTGATGCGGCGGTTGGGGTTTTGTATGATGGACTTTACGCTGTTATTGACAGATGTGTGGATTGGAGGTCGCGGAGGAGCTCAAGTTAACCAGCATGGTTTAGTGGAGAGTTGAGGAGTCTCATCAAATCCAAGAGACAAGCGCATTGTAGATTTAGATCTTCCGGTGATGAACCACATTATGTTCATTTTGCTGAATTACGACGGCAGTGTAAGGAGCTGTCTCAGAGGTGCTACACGAATTATGTGTACAATATGGATGTGGCTCTTCGAGCTGAACCCAGGTGATTTTGGAAATTCGACAGTGACCGCAGAGGCGGTAACACGTTTCCATCAAGGATGAATTTGGATGGTGTGAAGGGCGAAGGTGGAGCAGACTGTGAGGAACTTTCTGCTAGTTATTTTTCTACTGTTTACACTAATAATTCAGGTGTTGTTGTTCCATCATATAGTTTTAGTAGGACATTTGATATTGGTATGTGCAGAATAAGTATGGAAAATGTATATGATAAGATTATGTCAATTAAGACTAGTATGTGCTCAGGACCGGGTGGAATTCCTGCTTATTTCTTGAAGAAGTATATTCATATGGTTACTCAGCCATTACACTATCTTTTTAATTTGTCACTGACTGCTGGTGTCTTTCCTGTAGTGTGGAAGAGTGGTTACATGAGCCCTGTGCATAAGGGTGGTTTGAGGAGGGTTATCAAGAACTACAGAGGTGTTTCTTTTCTCTTGGAAATTCCAAAAACTTTTGACAGCCTTGTGTTTGATCAGATTTTACCTCTTTGCAGGGGCCTGATGATTGAGCAGCACTATGGATTCTTAAGTGGAAGATCAGTTGGTACTAATTTGTTCATATACCAGCAGTATATTATTGAAGCTTTTGATAATTCTCTTCAGGTTGACTCTGTTTAAACAGATTTCTCCAAGGCGTTTGACAGTGCTGACCACAAGTTATTGATTGCCAAGAGCGTTTCCATGGCATTATGTTGAGATGGGTTGAGAGCTTTTTGACGAGTCGTTGTCAATATGTGAAGATTGTGATGTTTCTAATCCTGTTGTGGTAACATCTGGTGTGCCTCAGGGGTCACATTGTGGCCCGCTGCTTTTTAACGTTTTTATAAATGAGATCTCAGAGGTTTTACTAAATTGTGAATTTTTACTTTTTGCGTATGACCTCAAGCTGTTCTTGACAGGGGGATATTATTCAATTATTCAATTGTCTGCGTGGTGAGGTTCTAACCACCTTTATTTGAATTTAGAGAAGTGTGTGATTGTTACGTTCTCCAGACTTCGTCTGACTCATTCATTTGACTATGATATTGATGGTGTCCCTTTGCGAAGAGTGGAGGAGGTTTGTGATTTGGGGGTTACCTTTGATGTGAAGCTGATGTTTGTTGGGCACTACGAGTCTGTTGTTTCTAGAGGTATGCTTCCATCATATGGCAGCCATACTATGCCGTTCATATTGAGTCTCTTGAAAGTGTGCAGAGAAAGTTCCTTAGGTTTTGTTCATAGAGACTGGGTTTTACCAGGGGAGGTCATGATTATGTGCAGCTGATGCATTTAACATCATTGAAGTCTCGTACATGGAATGCTGACATGTGCTTCTTATTTAAAGTTTTGAACTCTCATACTGACTCTGGTATTATTCTCTTGATGATAGGGTTCAGGGTTCCAAGTTATAGAACCCGATCTTGTTAACTGTTTCAGGTGTTTCATCACTCCACAAATTATGGTATATCCAGTCCCCCGAATAGAATGTTGACTTTTGCTAATGCAAATGCTGAGTTGTTGCCTTTTTTCGGTTGCACGTTTTCTGCTTTCAGGTGGTCTCTGGCATCTGTTGCCACACCTAGCATATACCTCGCCTGTATTTTATTTGATTGTTGTGTAATGTTTGATATTATTTTGTAATGTGATCAGTTGATTATTTGATTGTTGTTTTACTTATACCTGATTGTGACTATCACTTGCTAATATTGTGCTTATGTTTAAAATTGGGGTTGTCCCATTTTTCTGAATAAATAAATAAATTCCCTGGTGGTGAACTTCTATGCAGAGGCGTTAAAGAAACTGTTGCAGCGTTACAAAAAGTGCTTAGAACCTCAAGGACGTTAGTGATGTCATTGATAAATAAATTAAATAGCAGAGGCCCCAAAACAGATCCATGTGGCACCTGACGCAGCCAAAAGCTCGACAGATTACAATCCACAATCAAAGACAAAATAAACTCTACCAGTAAGGTAGGAGCTAAAAAAAAAACCTGAACAGCTCAGGAGAGAACTCGCACCAGTCAAGCTTCTGAAGAAGAATCGTTTCACTAACCAAATTAGCGTCATCAGGGGATAAAAAATTCTAAATGTTTGATGACTACAACTCTGTTTACATTCTGTGCAGGTTGCCCTAGACGCTTGAGGGTGGCTTAGTAAAATAGCTTGAACACGATGAGGAACTCAAGAGTGCCGTTGTCAACTAGTTCAATTCCCAGGCGGCGAGCTACTATCCAGAGGGGTTAAAGAAACTGTTGTAGCATTACAAAAAGTGCGTAGAACTGACTAGCGGTTACGTGGAAAAGTGAAGTAGATATGTAGTAAACTAAAACTGTCAATAAAGACCTTTTCCCGCGAGTTTATTATTTTTTTTAATGACCAAACGGCCTTCACTTTATGAATATGTCACGTACTTAAAAAAAACCCAGAAGACTGGACATACCCACCTAATAATTCCGACACTAGTATATCAGCCTTCTCTGGGGGTTCATATACTCTCATATCTTCGTTGATGAGTGTCACTTGATTGTTCCATTCATTTTCTACCCTATCTATTAATGTATTCACAGCATATGGATTCTTCTCTACAGCATACACCTTAATTTTCCTATGTAGTATATAAGACACATTGAGTGCGGCTTGTACTAAAGGTCCCCTACCAGCACCAACAATCATGATGACGGGAACTTCAATTGCCGCAGGCACATCTTCTAAGGCCTTGTGTATTGCCTTTTGGTATTCGTTGTATTTTACAGGATCCTTCTCAAACACTTCGTAGATGTTACTTTCTAAGTGTTCTGTTAAGGGTTGGAGTGGATTTTGTAGGAAGTCTTCACAACTGTAATGGGTAAAAACTATATTAGTAAATGTAATATGTGCTTTTAAAGTACGAGGTTTTACCAAAAATTCATATATGATTGCTATAAAATTTGTATTGAACAGTTAACCAGACAAGTCTGTGAACAATCGGAAATTCCTAAGTTGTTAGATAACATAGTAACTGATTAGCTGACGTGGCAGATTAAAAGTGCAGTAAGTACTAGAGGTGTGTAAAGCTTCGACGAAGCAAACCTGAACTCGAACCGAATCCGAACTCAAACTGAACTCGAACCGAACCCGAACTCTAACCAAACCTGAACTCAAACCGAACCTGAACTCGAACCGAACCCGAACCAAACCTTCGGTTGGAAAATTGTTCGCGCTAGGCGATGTTAAAGTAGTTAAAGGTCGAAATACGTAATTCTACAAGATAGTTCGAAGTCCGTTACTGAGAAATTCCACAAAATTGAACTTTACAGTCGTTCAATGCTACCAAAGGTAACAAAATTTTTACTCGGTAGCGGCCTCACTAACTCCTATGCGGCGCTTTAAACTCAGTAAGGACATTTTACTCATGCGTATTTTTGACAGTTGGTGGGACACATTGGGACCTAACAGAGCCATTTAGCAATTACATAATTACTTTTTATACATCCTTGTATTCCAATGCCCTTTTCAGTTAGAACATTATGATGGCAGTGTTTGAAAGCAATCGGTATCATAACTTTTTAGAATGTATGACGATGTAGTAGTAGCAGTGGTGGGGAGGCCAACGCCAAGCAAGTAGGCCACAATGGGCCCTTTTTGCCAACACCAGCAACCATGCTCTACTCTTCCTCGGTTCCGTCGCCAAACCTCCTCGACCTCGAGATGAAGGCCGTGACAGTCTTCAATTGAACGGTACCTACGTGATTCCTCTGCAGAGTCCTTGATCCAAACAATTCTGCTCGAAGACTCCCAAAAGCCTCGCATTCGCACAGGTAGTGGTAGGACGTTTCTTCATCCTCGCTGCATTCCTGGCAAATGGGATCCCTCTCTACCCCTATCAATGTGAGGTGTCTTCTAAGGACGCAGTGGCCTGTTAGCACCCCAAGGATACGGCGAAGCATAGGTCGACTCCTTCAGAGTTTCCAGACAGCTTTATCTCTCCGGCCCCTCCACGAAGTCCCTCGCCTGCCTGCAGCCACCAACCGACCCCCAGTGCCTCTTCATTGCTTCCTCAGTCCACCTGTCTAAGGCGACAGAGACCGTCCTCCTACTTATGCATATCGCAGGCTCCGGCCCACAGAACGGCCGCCGGGAACCGAGCCTTGCGAGATTATTCGCCACCTCATTCCCCGATACGCCATAGTGTCCCGGAACCCACACTAGTTGTACCTCCTTTGTCCTGGCTAGTCCCTTGAGGGCGTCAGCACACTCCTGAACCAGTGTTGACCTGATTCTGGCCGCGCCGACTGCTCGGAGGACTGCCTGGCTATCCGAGCAGATGTACACATATTTCTCTGGACTCCTCTTCACGTCCACTAATCCTGTCTATTGGCCACAGACAGGATAGCGTACACCTCTGTTTCGAATGCCGTGGTATATGGGGATCCTGAGGGTGTATGGCCTAGTCAACCTAATATCGTCCTCGGCATCCCGCACCTTTATGGCGGAAATCGGAATTTCCTTTTCCACCTCCTTGTCGTCTCTTGCATGCCATATTACTGCTCCCTCTCCGCACCAGTTTCCTGCATCTCGCATTCTAAGATGCGACGCCATCGCCTCCCTCCTGACACAGATGGGAAGCAGTGGCAGCATCAACAGGACCTCCATGGCGGCTGAGGGTGTCGTCCTCATAGCGCCTGTGATACCCAGGATTGCCAGCCTTTGGAGTTTGGCCAGCTTCCTGCTGGTAGTTTGGTTCACACCACACCACCAGACCAATGCCCCATAAAGGATTCTCGGCCTGAAGATCGCACTGTAGATCCAATGAAGGATCTGAGGATTAAGTCCCCAGGTCCCCCCTATCGCTCGACGCAGATGCCAGAGGGTAGCTACTCCCTTCCTCACAACTCGTTCTATTTGCGACCCCATGTTAGTTTGGAGTCCAGGATCACCCCCAGATATTTGACCTCCCGCCCTAAAGCTAAAGGTTTTCCAAACATCATGGGCACCCTAAACCCGTCTACCTTTCTCTTCTTGGTAAATAGCATCATCTCTGTCTTCGCCAGGTTTACGGAGAGTCCCAGCTCACCACACCACCTTTCCATTATGCTACAGGCAGCTTGCATGCACTCACACACGACGCCGAGGAATTTGCCGGCGACTAAGACCCGCCCATCATCAGCGTACGCCTGGGCGTAGAAGCCGTTCTCGGAGAGCCGCTCCAAGAGGCCGTCCATGACCAGACACCATAGATGAGGTGAAAGGCAGCTGCCCTGAGGGCAGCAGCCCGTCACCCCAACGTCCCGCCCCCGGCCCCTCAAGGTCAACGAAACTCTCCTGCCCTCCAGCATGTTCGCCACCCAGCTTATTAGGGACCTCGGCTTTCCCCTATCCTGTAGTGTGGTACAAACCGTATCCGTCCTTGCCTTATCAAAGGCCCCCTCCACATCGAAAAACACAGCTAATGTTCTGTCCCCGTAGTGTAGGGCCCTTTCCACCTTCCGCGTCACAGCATGGAGCGCCGTTTCCGTCGACTTACCCCGCTAATACGCGTGCTGACCTTTATGGAAGGGGTGATCCTTTAGGATCTCCAACATAAACCTATCTACTATCTTTTCTAATGCCTTAAGCAGGAATGATGTAATGCTGATTAGCCTGTACGCCTTGGCCAGCGTGTAGTCCTCCCTGCCCGGCTTGGGAATGAAGACCCTCCTAACCCGGCGCCAGGCCTTTGAGACGTAGCCCCACGCCAGGCTGGCCCGAAAAACCTCCCTTATGTTGGGAAGCAGTGCATCCAAGCTCCTTTGGAGTAGGGCCGGGAAAATCCCATCACAGCCTGCGGACTTGAAAGGAGCGAACTCGCCCACCGCCCAGGCTATAGAGCCATCCGTGACCACCTCCTCTGCCAGCTTGCTGTCCGCATTCGGGACCGTCCACCGGCAGACCCGGTTGGACTTCTATAAGCTACCTTTTACCCATTTTGCAGCTATACTTCTTAGAACCTGTTTACTTCGCCCAGAACGCAGGTCCTGCAACTTTCTTGTGGGTTGTTCCGACGAAATGTTACGAGTTTATATTGTTTTTGTTTATGCAATAAGAGTGGTTATAGGCATGTAGAAGAGGGAGGTGAACCTCGGTGACGAAGCTGCGAACCAAGATTTTCAATTTATGTTTAAATTGTTACCTCATTTCATTTGTTTAAAATATTTTTCCAAAAATGAATTTGAGGTTGGCTTTTTGTTAGTAGAGAGCTACAATATTTTATCATTTAAAAAAGTACGGATACAGCAACAGTAAACAAGCGATGGATAGAGTCTGGGTGCAGCAAGTATGTTGTGGTAGAGAATTTTCGTAAAAAGATTTCAAGTCTGATAACTCAATTAGGCTATAATCTTCAATCTTGAGCCACAGTAAAACCTATGTAAAATATCTTTTTGGTTGTTTTGTTTGCAAAAACTAATTCGATTGGGTGGACTAAAACAAAACCATCCAAGCAATTAATAAGGAAAAATACCTGCCATACTGATAATTTGGCAGGTACATTCCGTTTGTAAATAATTATTTTTTTTTCTGGAAAACTGTTGTAACATTAATGAAATTTGTCACACAATTTTTTTAAAGCAACTTGCAGTATTTACATATATGTACCAAATTTTAATTTTCTAACTCCATAGAAAATAGAAACTAGTTCGACTGGGTTGGCAGGTACATTCCCTTTGCAAATAATTATTTTTTTTCTGGAAAACTTTTGTGACATTTATCAAATTTGTAACACAATTTTTTTAAACAAGACTTACAGTACTTACATATATCCCTGCCAAATTATAAATTTCTAGCTCCATAGAAAATTGAAATTGCTTCAAATAATCGCTAACTGGGACCTCTAAAACTGGTCTCCCAGATCCATTTAAATTTAAAGAGTTAGTTTCAATAATATACCTTACTAATAGTGTATAATTCTTATGAAAATTCACTACTATAATGCACTTGCTGCGTACCGAACTTTTTTACTATCCAGAAACCCAAATACAAATTGTATATTTTTCAGAGCACAAAACTTACAAAGTCTACTTACCCCTGAACAAATTCTGTAACTGAGTCATTAACAAACAGCTTCTTTCCTAGGAAATGAATATATTTAGCATACAGGTCTATATCTTCATCTGTAGTAGGTTTGATGACATACTGTACATCAATCTGCAGAAACTTCTGGATAATCTCTTGGTGTGCTTTTGACAACACTGGTTTTCCATACTGATTCATTATAAAATGTGACGTTGGTACCACCAGTGCCTTCACGGGTTCCCCGATCCATCTATCAATTTCAGCAGCAGATGGAACATGCTTGATATCGGGTAACTCAAGTACCACACCGAGTCTTCTATCATAGTTACAGTATCGTCTCAGTTCATTCCACCACTCCCACGTATCTTCCTCTTCATCTGTAGTGTAGATGGGGCTGTATCTCGAGGGGTGTACCATCGGAACGCTGACCCAGATAGTGTAACAGCTCCCGGAGATGATCCGGCTGTTGAGAATTTGACCCAGCTGAGTATTGATAGGTTGTGTTAAGTGTAGTAGAACAGCTGGAACACCCAGATGGGTTGCATAACCTAATTCTTGTAGTAATTTGGCTTTGCTTCGTCTACTTATGTGCTCGATTTCACTATCCACATTGATTGAAGGGGATATTTCAGCTAGAAAACAAAGTGGTTGTGTGTTATTATTTACATAACATATAGGGGCAAAATTGAAGAACATGCATGGTCGCTAATAGGTTAGACGTTTACGGAAAACGGGATGTGGGATATTTTGAAAATTTGGTGTCTTAAGTAATTAGTTCTACTCTATCGAACTAAAATATTTTAAGCGCTGCGACGTTGCTGCTTAATTTGAAAAGTAGCAACAGCTGCGATATTTCAAATGAGACACCCTGTATATTACTGCATTTTTCGCATCGATATTGCTTTTCGCTTATTTTTGTATAATACTTCCCTATACCTATCTCCAGCGGTTTTCAAGAAATTAATTCATTTTCTTTTTCTTTTTTTGTGTGCAAAACATAGCTTTAATTGAATGTTTATTACTGTATTGTTTGGATTCGTAAAAAATTAAAATTTTGGATGTAATTTACCAATGTTCTGTAGATTAGTTGTGTTTAAGAAAATTAATTTTCCATTATGCAGGGTCGTACAAAATTTGTGATTTTACTGATAGATGCAAAAATGGTGAAAAGTGCATTTTTTTAAAATGGAACACCCTGTATATTTACAAATATGCTGAAAAACAAATAGTTTCTTTCCAATAAGGTTTCTGAAATAAAAGCAGATTTCTATAAATATCGGCTTATTTTGTCATATTTTGTATTAATCTGAAATGTCAAATACGGATTATGTAAAGTAAATGTCGCAAGAAGAGTGTTCCTGCAAACCCTTAAGTTTCAGCTTCAACCGTCACTGTCCTTCATTTTACTAAAATATTTCCAGAAAATTCATTTCCAATAGACCCTTTCTCTGATGCTTTGGCAGTAGTTTTAATTAAGTTTAGGATTTAACGGTCTATAATTTTTAGCTAATTTTCATAGAAAAAAATTCGTTAATGAGGAGACCGCAACATTTAAATTTTAAAAAGATTTCTTCAAATTAGTGCAAACTAGGCCTCGTAGACTCCATATCCGGGTTTACTTTCAGTTTCCATCTCTTTACATTACAGGGTGACACATTTCTACGGTAAAGCTCAATAACTGTTATTATACAAGATACGAGAAGTGAGTGCGTGCGTGTGGGTGCGTACGTGCGTGCGTGTGTGTGTGCGCGCGTGCGTGTGTGTGTCCAACCAATAACCCAAAAAATACTTCACCAATCAAAACCAAGTTTGACAATTTCCTTCATTTTGTTAATACCTTGGATGAGTTCGTTAGACAGTTTTGACACTCAAATACTTTTAGAAAAAAATGCGAAAAACTGTTCGAAAACGCAATAGCTTTCAAATTACTAGAAGTAGGAAACTAAAACTTTACACACACGTAGATATCGTATAAGTGGTCATCTCTACCAAATTTGAACTTAAAAGGTTCATTAAATCTTGAGTTATAACTAAATGAAAAATAAACAATTTACAATGTGACCTGAAATTACCTCTGAAGGGGTGCCCATAATGTTAGACAAGGTCAGACAGATATATCAGGGTTACACTGCAATTGCAAAGAAATGCTCCAAATCAAACTTCAAACGAACAGGCCACAAAATATGTCATAATAAACAATCAGCAGATTGCCATTTGTCGAAACTGTCATCTGAATCTGAAGATATCAGAAAAAAAAAAACATATAGTAATAGATACAATTTTTAATGAAAGTGATTCAATTTGTTTAAAGCCAATCTAGAACTACGTTTTATTATGTATAAATATTAAGCTTCCCATTCTTCACTGTATTTAAAAGCCATCTCCCTATCCTAGTTTAATCTGACAACTGTTAGCTATTTGTAATTTGTTATTTGGCCAACAGACAGCAGGGGGGAAGTCGAATTCAAGGTGATCTTCTTCTTATTTGTTTAGACGCCATAAACAAAGAAGAAGAAGATAACCTCTAAATCGACTAATCCCTTATAATCTTAGAATAAGGTACTTATTGTTTACTTTTAGTTTTTATTTACTCTTCATGTAGTGCTATCCTGAAAATGTTTGTGTTAAACACTGCGAAAATATCATCCACGTAACGAACGCACACTCTAGGAAAATACTCACTTTCACTTTCAAGATGTTTCAACTTTACTCATGAAAAGGTCTGTAATAAATGGCGCTACAGGGTTGCCCAATGCCGTGCCTTGGGTTTGTCCAAAAACTCATTGTTGAATTGAAAAATGTTTTGTTTAATACAAAGTTAAATATTCTTTGCAGAGCCTTTTATTAATGTTATTAATTTTTAACAACTCTTCTAAATACTTTAATGGAAAGGCTAGGAAACAATGAGGTTACATCAAATGAAATCAAAACCTTGCCTTCTTTCTCTCGCAAATGCTTAACTATTTCCATTTAATCAAAATTTTGGTTTTTAGTGGACTTATTCTCTTTCAAGTTTTTTGAAATTTAATTTTTACATTCTTCTCTAATATTTTTTTTGAAGATTCAGGTAATGTTTTAATTCCTGGTCAATACTAGCAATGATTCCTACTATCTCCTTTTTTTTTTGTGACTGTAGACCGAATTCCAACCGCTTGTTTAAGAGATCGATCTCATTTTTATTAAACGACTGTGAAGAATGATTTTCTACGAGGTAATTGCATGAGGAACTGGTTTTTTATTTTTAGTTTGACATTTTACCAGTTATAGAATTTTTTCATTTTGTATGTTAATTTTCTAAACCAACTTTGCGTTAATGATTACAAACAACAATCCGATAGATAATAAAATAATTCAGATATTTCCGCCAAACGAAATATGTTACTTTTCATGTCATTGAACCAACTACCTGCAGAAGAATATAAATAGGGTTGTGACTATAAGATATTTAGAATTATTCATCCTCTGATGACGCTAACTTGGTTAGTGAAACGATCTTCAGTTTTTATAAAATGTGTTGTGGTGATTTGGGTTCTCCAAGTTTGCTAAACATAAACATGAAAAAACAAACATATCAAAGATGACAAGTGGGTAAGCAGCCGGGGACGGTTGACTTAACCACAACCACAAATTGCCAAAATGGCGCACACCACAAGAAAATGCATGTAAGATAAAGTAATAATCTGAAAAAAATAATTATGGAAAATCCATAAATAACAGATAAATTGAGAAATTAAGTTTTTTTGCCGCTTAAATGCAATAAAATATCTAAAATGCTTTTTACGCACAATCCTGCTGTCATGACCTTCTGGACCTGGCAATACCGCCTATCTGCATCAAATATGTCAACAACAGTCATGAGCTCAATGCAAAAATATACGTTTTTATTGCAAATGGAAACGTTTTAATTGTGTTTATCATTAAAAGGTTACTAAGAATGAAATATACCACATTGTTTAACTTTATTAAGGTATGTACAACTGCTTTTAGGCCATATTCTATTATAATCACGTTTATATGTAGTTACAGTTAAGTCAACCTTTCCCAAGCAGTCTGCTTGCAATGGAGACACACTAGTTCTCAAAAATAAGTCAATTGTTTTTAATTAAAAATAACAACGTAACAGTTGGAATACATAAGCACCTGCTGTAACATGAGTAAATCCAACCTCCTTATGGCCTATGCCTCATACACAATGTATAAATATATTTTTCATAAATCTATGAATGACCAATAAGCTTTAAGTTGTAAGACATACTTACAAACAATTAGCCTATTCCATTCCGAGCTTTTTAAAATCCGGTCAGTTCTTCCAATGTGTAAAGGAGGCTTTTTGGCAAGCAGTTCTCTTGCATAAGAAGGATGTATTGTTTGGGTAACTATGAAGTGATATCCGCGCTTATAAGCCTCCTGGAGTGCAAATTTGATGTCATGGGGACAACTGAAATATAGACCTGAAGACATTTTCTTTCGGCGTTCATTGTTTCCTTCACCGGCAAAATAGATGTTTTCAGTCATGTTTTAAGCTGAAAAAAATTTGAGGTTAGGTGGTATAAACATTAAAACACTGTTACTACAGTCATTTTGTCTATAATTAATTTATTTCTTCTACCTCAACTTTAAGGTATATGTAAATTTACTTACTTGTAAGGTCGGTAATTTAAATTTCAAAATGAAAAACGAGGTTTTAAATTTTTCAGTTTGGCAGAAAAGGAAATGTCACTGTCAGTCGTCAGTGTCATTTTTTGACTTTAGTGTTCTTCTTTATCATACTCTATTTCCAGGCACCAATTCACGGAATTCTTGGCACACCCATGCCCTTATAATTGCGTGCCTAGGCTTCAGTCTGTTCGTTATTCTCTTACTTCATGTCGATCGGTCGTGATTAAATTAAATGTTAGGATATAAGTTTCACCAATAATTCTTAATTAAATTGGTAATCTTTGAATTTAGGATGTCACACGGCGCATTCTAAACGGCGCAGCCGAGACATGGAACAGAAACGTAAATACAAGATACAGTGTTGTCGGGTTGTACTTCTTTTCATCGAATAAGATGTAATAAATATTTTATACTTTTTAATATATTTTTGCCAGTATCAAATACATCTAAAAATAGGTCCAACAGCATCTACAAATAATGTAAAAACCCATAATATTGTTACATTTAAGTGTATATTTGTTAAATTTGCAGAGAACCACCCGAACGCTTTTTTCGAAAAAATCTACTATTGGAGAGATCCCGACTTTTGAATTTTATTTAAAAAATTAATTGAGCGCGAACTAGGACCCCTAGAACCCAAATCCGGGGTCAGTTTCAATTTTTATATGTATATATGTATCACAGCAATAATTCAAAAAATAATACACCGATTTCGATAAAGTTTGGCATGTGCCTTCCTTTTGTAAGTGACTTGGATAAGTTCGTTAGCCAGGAAATTTGGTAGGTAGGTTTGTGAGATAAGAAGTAGACTATAAACCAACTTTTTTTTTCTATGTTACAAGCAAAAAGTTCAAAAAAAATATTTTGTGCCAGATTATTTCTATCAAAATTCACTACCATAACGCACTTGTCTCAAGCCTTTTAGAAAAACTTTTCAGAAACATGCTTAGAATACAAGCCCCCCCCCCCCAACTGGATGCACAAACCACAAGAAAAATCGTTAATTTGCATGCTGATGAGCTCCTAAACAGTTTAAGATGAAACGACTGCTGATACATACAGTTTGGTATCTTACATGCACGCTGACAGTAATGTTACCTTTTGTTCGCTTGCCTTTACCGAGTTATTGACATGTCAAGTTTTTTTACACATTACATACTTTGAATAATTTCTCAGCAGTTGATAGATAAAGTTTGGTATCTCGCACGTACGCTGACACTATTCTTACCTTTTGTTCTCTTGCGTTTGCCGAGTTATTTACACGTAAAGTTTTTTACGCATTACATACTTTAAACAATTTCTCAGCTGCTAATAGATAAAGTTTGGTATTTCGCACGTACGCTGACACTATTCTTACCTGTTGTTCTCTTGCCTTTGCCGAGTTATTTACATGTAAAGTTTTTAACACGTTACATACTTTTTAAACAATTTCTCAGTACGGTTCTGTTCCGTGACACCCCTTCTCCTCCTAAACATTATATTTCACCACATGTCAGAATTATTAGGTTATTACATACCTATGTCAGTTTGGAGTTAAATCTGTTAGTTCTCAGTAATACATAAGCAATGTAAGCCTGGATTATCCAATATATTACGTCTTAGCTTCTTGGATTCTTTTTGGCACTTTTCAGTACCCAGATTATCCTTTCTTATATCAATGGAAATAAATATGTTGCTTTCAACATATGAAATTTATTAACTCTGTGCCCCTCCTTTCATAAAAAACTTGAAATGCCTACAAATAAATGTTTTTTAAAGCGAATTAAAATTTGGTATATATATATATATATATATATATATATATATATATATATATATATATATATATATATATATATATATATATATATATATATATATATATATATATATATATATATACATATACACAGGCTGTCCCCCAAGTACTAAATCAAACGTCACTTGAAGATAGGCTAGCTCAATCCCTTTTAGAAAAACTCTATATGATCTTATCAAAAAGTGTACAGTTTTCAAGATATTGACAATTTTATGAAAACAATTAAAATTGTCAAAGTTTAAGGTATCCCCCCCTCCCTTGCAGAAAAAACATTTCCCGAATGTGATTTTTGTGCCGGTTAATCCTCGATAATAGCGTTATCGAATCAATCTGAAATATTTTGTATTCTTATTTAGAAAATCTGAAAAAATAAATAAAATCGGACTTTTGTTCCCCATTTTTTAAAAATTGGGAATAAACCTCCGTACTGAAAAAAAAATGTAGTAAAATTTACTGTGTCATAATTTCAAAAACTTCCCTGGTTTATGGAGATTCTAAAATGGTATAAAACATTATCAATACCTTTTAAGTGGAAGAAAATTTGGAAGTGAAATCAGGTAGCTAATAAATAAAAATAAACAGATTGTGACATTTACAACAACAAAAAAATCTCTTCATAACAGATGCTCTATTTGACGGCCATTCTGTCTTATACATAAACGATATCGTCTTAGGAACGATCCTATTACCCTTCTTAGACTGTTTCGTGAAATTTCTTGAGCTGCTGTTCTGATTCTTTGACGTCCACCTGCCCGGGTATGTCTGATTCAAGTATTGCCTGACTGCTAAGACAGAGTGGGCTGGGCATCCATCATTTTGAAGCCACATTGTTCTCCGAAGTTCTAGTGGGGTGTCTTCCAGCAGTTCTGGCAAATTGTTTTGTAAAAACGCCAAATATCTTTGGCCATGTAACCCAGGGCGCAGTTCTACTGGTCCCAAAAGTGTACCGGCCCAGAGATTTATCTTAAATTGATGCTGGGACCGATTCTCTCTGAACTCATGTGGATCTTAAATTTTCCAGCTATGAAAGTTATGGAGGTTTATGTAACAAATCATTTGTACATGCTGACTCGCCACTCCATTAAACTTTATCGAAGAAATTGGGATCTTGTATGATTTTCCTTAACATAATTTCGCAAAATCGCTTGCGCCTTGCGTATTCACGCAGTTCCAAAATTTGGACCGTCTGAATATGGTACTCATGCCTTTTTAAAATTCTATGAGTAGTAGACGTTGAGACGTTACTTAAAGTGAAGTAGCGACAATTCATCATTTCATAACGGGTCGACCGAATTTCATTTTTTTTTAAAACAAAGTACTTCAAAATCTCCACATTCTAGTATGTATTGTATATTTCCAAAGAAGATTAATTCAAGCTCTCATATGAAAATGTTCGTAACTAAGGTAACGAAAAGCATTGTGTTAGTTACGAGCATTTTCAGGTGAGAGTTTGAATGAGTTTCCTTTGAAAACAAGCCGTTTATTTGGTAGGTAGGTTTATGATATGTAAACTATATACCAAAATTTTGATTTCTATGTTACAAGAAAAAAGGTAGGATAAATATTTGGTACCAGATCATTTCTATGAAAGTTCACTACCAACCGCAATTTCTGCCTCCAGAGTTTTTATTCTTAAAATGTCACAGTCGCGACTTGAAACGTCAAAATTTGCAAATTTAGAGGCAGGACCTGAAACAAATGCGGATTATGTAGAAGAAATGTCATAATAAATGTGTTTTACAAAGCCTTAAAGTTATACAGCTTCAACCATCATTGTCCTTCATTTTACTAAAATATTGGCAGAAAATTCATTTCAACATCTTCTCTGATGATTTGGCAGTAGTTTCAGTTATATAGTTTGTGGTTTAATACTATACTTTTTCGCGAATTTTCGTAGAAAAAAATCGTTATTGAGAAGACCGATACTTTAGATTTTTTAAATATTTGTTCAAAGAGTGCGAGCTAGGCCCACTCGGGGTTAATTTCAGCTTTTACAATGTTTACATAATATACAGGGTGGTGCATTTTTACTGTAAAGCTCAATATATAGGTTATTATGCAAGATACAGATACATTATAAACGTTATTGATAGGTTGTTTTGAGCTGCATCTTATAAAATTATGCTGACAATGACAGGCTGGCCCATAAGTCATTGGTGATACAAATTTTCTTTTTTAATGGAACACCCCTTTGATCGTAACATTATTGCATTTTCCATCGAATCTAAATGCGTGCAAGGAGAAAAAATTGATATTGCCCGTCGTTTTCGAGTTACTTCAATTGTTTTTCAACATGTTACATTTTGGAACATATCAAAAATTGTGATACGGCGTTTTTACCTATGGAAATCGGAGTGCCAAGAACATGAAGCATTTAGGGAGGTTTTCAATTATATTATTCGTCGAAAAAATCGAGTTGCCATATATAGGACGCTCTCAAATTACATGGCGAATTTTCTTGAAACAGATTGTTTACAAATCTTCATGTAAACATTTTTAAAATTTCTGTCATAAAAGCTTTCTGTGAATAATTGTATCTTGGCTGGTATAGTTGTTGTGTAAATGAGGTGGATATAGGTTCGTTTGCCAGGAAAGTCAGACTGTTTTTTTGGGAAAATTTTAAATCTTCCGAAAATTTGTGTACTTTCTCAAACAAAAAGTTAGTGTAATAAAATACGGTGCATTGTTTGTACTATAAAGGTTACACTATACAGGTGTGCAGAAATTGTGAGCAAAAAATTCAGGGGGTTATTCTACTCAGAGAATTAATGCCCCTAGTTCCTATAATAGTTTTTCGAAAACTCGAAAATAACGGAGTTATATGGTATCAAAAAACTTTTTTTTCAAATTTTTGTCGATAACTTTTTTTGTCGTGAAACGATTCTTTTCAAATTTGGTGCACAGGTATATAGTATCACTATGTTGCAAATTTGACATGGATCTATCTAAATTTAAAGGCCAAAGCTGCCCTTGACCAACAGATAATGACTCATAACTTTTTTGCTTGAATCTTTATCTCAAATCTAACAATACACGATTAAAGGGAATTATAAAATCTAAAAAAAAGGTCATCTTGTTGCATCACGATAAAACTAACCGTTTTCGAGAAAAACGTTCTTAAAAATTTAGTGGTATGATTGAATACGAAATCACCTAATCTCATTTTCAATATTAACGGAGCGTGCTTTGAAAACATTCTCTGTCAACAAGATCACGTGGTGTTAGTTTTGACAGATAATAGTTTGTTGTGATTTTACTTGCGGGATAGTTGAGATTAATTATAAAATACGATGAATAATAATAATTATTCTTACGTTGAACTACGTGACATGCATTATTATTAAGGTATAGCTGGCAGCTATGCCCTTGCTTCCAAGACGTTTGTATGCTGAAGCATTTCCAAATAGGAGCGTACCACAATCCCGAATGTTCAGAAATATCCATCGAAGACTGGGAGAATTCGGATCATTTAGAAGTACATTTCAAGGTGTCGCCGTCAGCGAAGTAGGTACTCGAAATCCTGGAGCAGAAGTCTGTGTATTAAATCGAGAATAATCCAAACTTAAGTGTACGGTTAGTTTCTACTCCGGAGAGTATCCCGAAAAATTCTGCGCATGAAATTCTCAAGGAGCAGCTTTTTCATCCTTACCATTACCAGCAAGTTCAAGCTTTATCTCTTGAAGATCCGGAAGCTCGCGTGAATTTGTGCAATATAATTCGAAATAACAATGATCACAATTTTATATCATCGCTTCTCTTCACATATGAAGCTGGATTTGGACATGACGGTTTAATCAACCTTCATAATGAGCATTTTTGGTCTAATGAGAATCCTCACTTGGCGATAGAACGCGGTTTCCAAAATAAATTTTCTGTTAATGTGTGGGCGGGTATTTTAGGAGACCGCTTAATTGGGCCACATTTCTTCCCTCAAAGACTCAACAGTGAGATATACTTAATTTTTTTAAGAAACCAGTTATCCACACTATTGGATGATGTACCAGTAGGTAATGCGGCACTTTGAGCAGACAGTGACGTCACAGGAAGTGACGTCACGGCGCCGGCGCCACGCCCTGGCGCCGGCGCCACGCCCTGGCGCCACGCCCTGGCGCCTGCCCTGGCGCCGGCGCCTGCCCTGGCGCCTGCCCCAGCGCCTGCCCCGGCGCCTGCCCCGGCGCCTGCCCCGGCCCCGGCGCCTAGCCACGCCCCGGCGCCAAGCCCCGGCGCCGGCGCCCAGCCACGCCCTGGGCCAGACAGTCACATCCGTGTTATTCCTAAGGTCATTGACCTGTCTAGGAAACTGTGACGTCACACGACTTGTGCCAGACAATCACATCCAGACAGTCACATTTACATTTAGCCGTGTTATTCCTAAGGCCATTGACCTGTCTAGGAAACTGTGACGTCACACGACTTGGGCCAGACAGTCACATGCAAACATTCCAAAGTGTCTAACCTATTACTTCAAATTATTATATTTTGAAAAAAACCATTTGGAGCAGGTGAGTTTCGAACCCGGGGCATTCAGATGGGAGGCAACGATGCTACCCGTTGAGCTAAGCAGACGCTTATTAATTTATTGTTTTAGGTTGGTATATATATATACGACTACAAACAAACCATACATGTAACATAATTAAAGTTTATTATTAGACAAATGGATAATTTACAAAATAATGTTTAATATTAGAGGCTGCTGAACCAAAACGGAGGAAAATGGCGGAATGAAAGATGGAAGCCTGTGATACCTTACAAACCATACATGTAACATAATTAAAGTTTATTATTAGACAAATGGATGATTTACAAAATAATGTTTAATATTAGAGGCTGCTGAACCAAAACGGAGGAACCAAAATGGCGGAAAATGGCGGAATGAAAGATGGAAGCCTGTGATACCTTAAGCTGACATCCCTGACATTATAAAAATGGCGGCTTTCGCTGATAAAGAATGGCGGCTTTCGTTCTTAAAGATGGTGCGCTGATGAAGATGGTTGAAGACTCCATTATTTAAAGATACGTCACCCCAACCTAGCCGACAAATGAGAGTGAGGTTGATAAGCGAGAATAATGGTATTGCCGACAAATGAGAGTGAAGGTTGATAAGCGAGAATAATGGTATTGGTCGAAGACTCGGAAGATCCGTGAGATGTACGCTGGAACCAACACATGCACGGTGTTAAGGAGGCCAAATCAAATTGGAATATACAATAAAATGGCCACTTCCGGTCTAAACTTTAAATCCTTGTATCTTTTCAACGACAAGTGATAGAAATGAACCGACTTTAAAAATATATCGTTTCGTAACAAGGTCTACAAGAAAATGAGATAAAAAACTTTAAACCCTTATCGCGGAAGATCCGTGAGATGTACGAGAGAACCAATACATGCACGGTGTTAAGGAGGCCAAATCAAATTGGAATATACAATAAAATGGCCACTTCCGGTCTAAACTTTAAATCCTTGTATCTTTTCAACGACAAGTGATAGAAATGAACTGACTTCAAAAATATATCGTTTCGTAACAAGCTCTACAAGAAACTGAGATAAAAAACTTTAAACCCTTATCGCGGAAGATCCGTGAGATGTACGATAGAACCAACACATGCACGGTGTTAAGGAGGCCAAATCAAATTGGAATATACAATTTTAGTACACCCTCTTAGACTTATTGAAGTTGACGGTACAGGCAGTTGTCAAGCGTAGGCAACGTCCACAAACTATAATGAGTTTAATCTAAAGTGAATAGATATTTTTATTATTTGAATCCAT
The DNA here is from genome assembly GCA_964006375.1 of Tillus elongatus. Lineage (NCBI taxonomy): Eukaryota > Metazoa > Arthropoda > Insecta > Coleoptera > Cleridae > Tillus > Tillus elongatus. The sequence continues at coordinate 35,390,327 of OZ023263.1, read as the reverse complement.
TGGAGGCTAGGGTCTTATAAAACGTATATAAAATTAGTAGATATCATGGGTTATTACAAATGGAAAGTTTATTCTGAATGATCATCAGGTAATAGCTTATATTTGTTAAACGTAAAAATTAAAAACTCTAATATAAAAAAACTAAACACAACCTAACCAAACCCAGTTGAAAAGCTTAGATATTAACCTGAGATACCAGTGATATACACTTAACCTGAAGCTAAACAAATACGACATAACATTTAGACAAGTCTGTTAATAATATATATCCGAGTAAAAGAAGGAAAAATATGTCAACATTGCTCAAGCTAAGATAAACGGTTTTAACCCCAAACTGACAACGCTGTCTCGCATAGAACGGATGTCGGATTGATAATCAGAATTTACTGGCCTAGTTCAGGATACAAAGTTAGTTTTACAATTATTCTGGGCGCTGTCAACAAAATTTTAACGGGGTTATTTCAAAGTAGTAAGCAGTTAATTCATAATTTTTCTCCATATTCGTATGTAGACTCCTTTGATAAATTAAATGAGACTAAGCTTCCATCACAGTCTGGATTTTATGATAATCTAAGAGGTGAACACATCATGCAGTCTAATTATGAGCGTGCGTGTAAGGTGTGTGCAAACGTCTGTTTTTTAGTGCAATACGTCAAGAAAAATGTATAGCTATAAACAAACCAGAGAGGACCGTTTTAAGACAAATCTTAAAATATATCTTGTAGCAAATTTTCTTATACAAACTCCTTAACTAATTTTAAAAATAGACAACAATAACATCTTTAATATTGACAAGACGTTCGACAGTGAGAAAAATCTGTGTAATCCCATAAATATTTATTTAACATTCGGTGTCTATATAACGATTTCAACAATTTATGATATTACACGCTGATATGGACGAATTAAAAAATTAGCCTTTATGATTGCTGGTTAAATATATATTTATTACAGCTGTGTTACCTAGAATTTTAAATAGCAGTAAGCGTATAGAAACACCAGTATTGGCCTTATTTAAATCGTCTTAGCATCTAGAATTTTTAAAATATTGTGGGGGATGCAGGCGCCCAATAAATTTTTTTTCTTTAATGACTCAATCTCCACGTGATCTTACTTAAAACGTCTTGATGCCTACAATTTAAATATATTGTGAGGCGCATGCTCTTAATCAGTTTTTATTTTTTTTTTTTTTTGTTGGTTAAAGTCCTACATGTTTGGTGTCATATCACTGGTCTAGGTAAGCAGAAACCAAATTTAACAAATGTACATGCGTACAATAAAATATCTATATTCTTAAGTCTTATTGAAATCGGTTTAATTTAAAGAATCTGTTGAAAGTAGAGCTGGCAACAATACCTCTAGTGGTAACAGCGATATCGCTTCCAACTACGGCTATACTTAGCACTTCCCGAAATTAACCTTGTTAGCCAACATATTTTGCTCACAGCTGTTGAAATAACCTTGTGAGTTGGTCTCAATGCTCCGTTAGCGGTTTTATTTTCCGTTGAATGACCTTAAAGTCATACGAAAAAAGATACAAACATCGCAAACAAAGCTTTGATTACACATGCTATATTTTATTTTGTATAAAATGATGTGAAAAATATTTCATAGGAAAAGGGTGATATTAGAAACTTAAGGGTACAATGAAAACATCGTTAATGCCAAAATAATATTTATTAATAGGTTATACTTATTGTGCTCTATATATAATCATAATCTTCAACATCTGATTGTTGATCGTTCTCTGTATAGTTGACAATCTTCTGTAATAGGAGTCTCAGTTGTTCGTACAGACTACGGCTCGGGCATTGGATACCAAATATCGATAAATCCTTTTGGCCTATGCTAACTACCTGATTGGAAAACTCATCAAATTCGTAATATTTATTTTTCCGAAACACATACAATCTACCATTTGTATACCTAAATACTCCATCTATTTTAGCAGGGAATTCGGGAGAAAAGGAGTGTATATAGCCTTCTTCTTGCCTATAAAACAGAGCTCTAGACTCACTAACGATTTCGTACATGTTATCCGAGTGAAATATTATGGTTTTTCCTGTATACGTATTTACGATCGCATTTATCTTGTCAAACTGTAAAGCACCTAAATAGTTGACATTACGGAACTTGGCAATGTGTTTTGTTTGTATGTGGGAAATCAACAAGGGCGAAGGTTCCATCGTTGGTAAACATAACCACTTCTCCACTAGGTCGTTGGTAAACATGTCTAATTTCTTTAAAAGAACCCTTCAAATATGGAAACCAATCTGTAAGAAGTTTTGGCTCTGTATAGGGACCTTTCATATTATCTAATGGTACAACCCAGACCCATTTCTTATAAAACAGATACATGTTATGGTTAATAATAACTAAAGGCCTGATCTTGTCTATATAATCGCACAAGTCCATATTTGATTTGGTTATTGTTTTAGGTACTGTTGTGGTCGTCTTTGGTGTCGACCTTGTGGTAGTCTTTGCCACCCTCGTTGTAGACTCTGTTGTCTTCGCTGGTGTGGGCGTCTTTGGTGTCGACCTTGTGGTAGTCTTTGCCACCCTCGTTGTAGTCTCTGTTGTCTTCGCTGTAGTTGTAGTAGAACGTTGTCCATATAATTCTTGAATCCGTTGAATATCGTCATTAGACATGCTGTTTCCATAATAAGCGAACATAAGAGAGTTTGTGTCGTAAGCATGGGTGAGTCCTAAACCGTGTCCTAGTTCATGTAAAAGCACTAAATAGTACGACGTGTCATTGCCTTCCGATGTATATGTTTGATAGTTCCATGATTTATTACTACTTAGATGGATTTCAATTGGAGTGTTGGCAGCGTTCGGAAAATAAGTATGTCCTAAAACGGAATCACCAAATGGATATCCACATGGTTGATCTTTTAACAAGTAACGATGGTTGTTGTCGCAAAAACTTATCCCTATATCAGCTTCAGAATAAATGTTTGTTCTTACAAAATTCAAATCAATATACTGCTCCCATTGTTTAAATGCTTTTTGTGTTATCAGACGTATCAAAGGATCTGAATGATGTATGTACCACTTTAATGTTTTCTTTTTCCATATAGGTTGTGAAGTTATGAAAATGTTGCCTATATCTTTTTCACCACATCGATTACGTTTCATCAGGTTAATGTCTGAAATAGTCAGGTTCTCACTTTCGGTTAAATTGTAAAGCACGCGAAACATGTTCAAAGCATCCTTGAAAGGCTGTGTATTTTGCAACATTGATGATTGACTATTGTTAAAGGCACCATTTCTTAAGTACCCATATCTGACGAGATACTTGAGAGCCAATTCTCTGTCTTTTTCACTTATATGTTCCCCAAAGGAGACACTTAGCACACATATAATTAACAGTAACTTGAACATAACTGATTGGCTATTGTCTCTATCAAGAACTTCTATAGGATTCTCCACAACTACTGTCGCAAAACTGATCACTTCCCCTGTATTTATACCAGCCACGTCTGTATCTAGATGACTACTGTCGCAAAACCGTCCACCCCTCTTTTATACGGTAAGTAAATTTTTCCTGTTGTCTAGATTAAGTTTGCTAAAGGGCAATGCGATATCTATTTCGAAAAACATCCTCAGTGGTTAGATTATCAAAAGTGCACAATTGCTTGCGGTTTAAATTTTCGAAAACAGCCTGTCAAAGTTTATTCTCAGTGGTCAGACTATCATTTATTTTTGTCGTTTCCAAGATCTTATTTTTCAGTGGTTATCTTGCTCGTATCCTCAGGGTTATCGTTTTGAAAAGGCACAATATTTTGCTTGCGGTCTACATTCGAAGCTCCATTTGAAACCTCAGAAATATCATATCTAAAGTCATAACTTCTTAAGTTGTTTTTAATTTGGCCAGGATATTTAATTAAAACAATTGAATTATAGTGGGGCAGTCGACAGGCCCCAAAGCGTTAGTAAACAGTTTACATTGGAATTGGATATGGATTCTACAGCTCTTATCTTTTGAACGTTATAGACGTTATAAGTGTGTTTTATAAGTATCTTTTGTTTTGTATTATTTAAGGAAAAATTTTCCTTAATTGTTATGCTTATTGTGTGTGCTATTGTCGTTCTTATTGGTAATTTTTTGACGTACATGAACATCCCTGTGTCATTCAGGTGACATTGGCCTGTTTCATTGTTAATATATACATTATACATTATACAATGAGAATATAGTTTTTAGGGAAATAAATGAAAAAAAACAATAGGAAAAAACTGGTAAATTCCGAGCTTATATGCACAAACAAGATTTTTTCTTACATAAAATGCTTAACTTACATGAAGGTAACGCTACTGCGCACCATCCTGTATTTTTTATTTTTAGTGACTTTATTTTTATTTTGACTTTGGAGCACATACAAACCAAACAATTCTAGATTCATTTTAACTGTATCGTGTTTGACTAAAGCAGCTTCCATCAAATGAAACAATTTATGCTTTACACTTTCCATGGCAAGACGTATATCACTACCATCCATACTAATACGATAGGTAGCCATTCTGTTTTTAAAAGCTTGAGTTAACATATAAACTTGTTCAACTTCCCACGGTTCACACACTTTAGATTTGTGAATTTCACTACGTAAAGCACTCTTTTTTCACTTGTAACGAGCACGATTCACTGTATCTCATCTTAACTACTAAACAGTTTACAACGAGAATACAGTTTAGGGGGAAAGAATGAAATCAATAGGAAAAACTGGTAAATTCCGAGCTTATATACGCAAACACGGATTTTTTTTTTTCTTACATAAAATGGTTAAGTTACATGTAGAGTGGAGCCACTGCTGAACGTAGTGAAATTATCTAAAAACTTAATATAACAGGGTTTTTGATATGTGTACATTTAAAGAATTTTTCATATTTGGATTTTAAATGTACACCTGTAGATAAATATGAAAAACAATTCGATAGAAATTAGGAAAACATATACTTTTTCATACCTGGTACAATCTTAGAAAATCAGTGTTTTAAAGTTAAATGACTTGATAATTAACACGCACTTAGAAGCTTTATAAGATATCATTTGTATAGTTTGAGACTTTGTGTTGAGATTTATTATATTTGGACATGCTAAAAGTATATAAGTTTAAATTGGGAGTTTATAAGGTGCCAGATCTATTTTTAATTGCTAAACAAAATAATTTTTGTCCATGTTTATCAACACGTAAAGTTACGACATCTATTGCAACATAATTTAACTGTAGCGTTTTTGGTGAACTTTCTTAGAAAAACTCACTAATAGGAGATCCTGACTTTTGGTTTAAAAAAAAAAATCTCAAATGAGCGCGAGGTTGGTTTTATATATGAACCATAATGAATCGATTGTGTGTTAGCCAGAAAATTAATTTAGGAAAATCTATGATAAACAAATTTGGTAAGTTTATGATATTAAGAGGAGACTATAGAGCAAAAATGTATATTTACTCCTTAAAATAAAAATGTTTTTATGTCATATTATTTCTATAAAAATTCGCTACCAGTATTACCTTTATCTGCTTTAGTTTTGTTTACTATTTACGTCCGGACGATCTAACAATAGCTTATCTCGACTTTAACAGCTGCCGCGGTTTATATAAGTAATTGTGTGTGTGTGTGTGTGACGTCAGATTCCACTGGCTGCGGTATGGCATATAAGTAGTTAAAAGCAAACAATTAAATCTCCACATATTAAGTTATTCATAATGATTAAACTGTATCCAACTGGAGGTTTTGTTAAAAAACTCTGTAACTTCTTAAAATATTTTACGTTTCAACTATCTTAAAAATCAAAGAGTTTCTACAATTATGAATTTATTTCTATTTATTTTGGTAACAAGTTCAAAAGCCAATTATACAATGCGATACAATTATTGATACTGCACATAGATTTTTTGTTTTTGTGACTCGGACAACTGGGGAATCCTCTTACAAATTTTGGGCACTCCGATGATTGTTCTACATTTATTATGGCAACGGCCTTACCAATTACTCTGAGCTGATCTTCAACGAACTTATGTTTATTGGCACCTTTGACATAAATTCTGTCGATTCCTTCGTCAAGAATGTATTTTTTGAAAATGAACGGTAATTCACTTAATCTGCTGTTTCCTATGTTGTAGTCCAGACCATGGTGAAATTTTTGAACAAATTCCACGTGTCTTAAAGTGTGTGAAGCCAAATTGTATAAAGGGATTGATGGCCTGAACAGAAAATAACGTGTCTTGTTCCCATCATATATAACCAATTCCTTAGGGACAAACTCTGGGATGCAGAACCCTTGGATGTCGATTACTACAAACTTCATTGTGGTTTGGAAATTTATTGAAAAATCAAACTTCTCAGTGTTGTTACCTTTTTGATATAATATAAATTTATTCCGCACTCGCTGCAGCGTCTATGATAAAATGTAAATCTCTTCGAAAATTCTTGGGCCTTAATAATTACCATCATTTCGTCCATGAAAAACGTTGAACAAGGGAATTTTTGAACACACTCAAAACACAGAAACCTCGTGTAATAATGACGTTTACGTTCACCCGTAAAAAAGTCGTAATGACCAATTTGATTACAAAACACCCGTTCACAGTATTCTTTGTAACATGTATAATTATATAGGTAGCAAATCATATTTTTCACTGAATATTATAGCTCTGTGTACCCTTTTTATAAGCTCACAGAAAAATATTGAATCAAAGAAAATAAGGTGCCCTCTTTCCTGAAAATATTTTTGCTTGATAAATCAAAGGAAAAAATAAAACTACCACGATATCCTGAATAATATTTTCTTGAGAGATATTTGCAAAATCAAAATAACCGCTAGCGTGTTTAGAAAAATAAAATACGAGAAAAAAAATAAGTAAGGCACTAACCACAATATCCTGAATGATATTTTTCTTTGAGAGATATGCTGATTTGTAAATCAAATTAACCACTGTTCATAAAAAATAAAAACTAGAAAAAATAAGTAAGACAATAATAACCACATCCTATGTTCAAATTTACAAAACTATTAAGCAAACAGAAAAATAGGTTAATCTCTTACTATTGTTTGGCAAATAGATAAGCTATTCAAAGAAAATAAAACAAGTCCATAACATCCTGACAATAAATTAAAGAAAAATAAAGCCTCAATAATATTTTGCTTTTTAGAAATAGACTGAGTTGTGTGTATCAAACCACAACATAAACTGATAATAAACTGGTGTAACTTACGAAAACATATTTTTTTTTGATATTACATCATAGAAAATAATACGGTAAATTCTAGCTATTAATTCGAAAAGTGAAATTCTCGTTTACAAAAATATTTAGTCTGTTGGAAAAAGTTGTCATCAGATAAAATTATTGAAGTTCGGAGATCACGATTCAACATAAGGCTCTTGCAACATGGGTAAGCTCTTGATTCTTAGTTTTTTTACACTCGGAATTTGCAATAAATATTTTTACAGAATTCCAACAACAAATTATATCAATTTGTAGGCAAAGACTCACCGGGTTTATGTCTGATGAGGTATGTAGATGCTGGATACATAAAAACGCTGTTTCACTAAGTTAACATTTCCAGGATAATCTCAGGGTAATCGAAATGCCTCCAGATTTTACGCCACCATTCAAATATAGATTATTCTTCACGGGCTTGGTGAACAACACTTTCATATCGCTTTGGGTCTGCACAGAACAAGTCGATGGCACAACATCCGTCATTCTATTTTAATGTACACTAATTATATTTTCACATCTTCTAGCTTTGTTTGATTTTTTTTACCTCTCAAACAAATTCACTCATCAAAAACCGTATCCCGCACAGTCGCACAGTAAAGTAATTCGGAAATCACAGTCGGCCCCTGGATATGTATCACGAGAAAGTATCCACGACATTATGCAACGACAGTAAAATACGTAATAAATGAATTTAGTAATAAATTGTATATATTAGTCATGTTTTACGGTGGTTTTTAACTTCCTTTCTCGATAGAGAGGTAAATCTATTGTTAAATGCTTAAATGAATTCTATAAAATTTGAGACACGATTACATTTACGATGAATGTTGCAAAAAATAAAACAGCAGTTTATATTATAAAAATACGTGAAAAGGTTTAATTTATTGCGGTACCCATTGCTGAGGCTGAGAATATTTTTCTTCATAAATTTATGCTCTCATATGAATGTTGCAAAAAAAAAAAAAAAAAAAAATAAAACAGCAGTTTATATTATAAAATACGTGAAAAAGGTTTAATTTATTGCGGTACCCATTGCTGAGGCTGAGAATATTTTTTCTTCATAAATTTATGCTCTCATTCGCAGAATGAACCGTTGATAAACATCTCTACAGTCACGTACATATAATTTATCAATGGAACAGTTTACATAATGCTCGTAGTACTTTAAAGCTTCAAAAAAAAAAAAAAAAAAAAAATAGAATAGGCTTATATTTTCATCGGCCCGTTTTCGGTCCTATGAAAATTTGATCATATTTACACGAATGCTAAGATATATTGAAGTTCATATGTGAAAGTTTTGTGTTTTTCAAATTAAGAGTTGGTTGAATATTTTATTGAGGCGTTCTGCCATATGTTTTTGTAAGTTTATGTCTCGGTCTTTTATTTTATAAGCTTTTAAAAATAGGAATCAGTCTTGTAGCCTCTGAAATTACATAAAATCAATCATTTATATACCTACAAGTAGCTGAGATTTGAAAATCATCTTGATATCCCGTATATCTAAATGACTTGTGAGCTTCAGTTGGTGTACTTTACTTATGTTTTTCTTCTCTTCTTTTTTTTTCTTAAACGGTAGGCTCACCAACACAGCAACGTCGGCGTAACGTATAGAAATATTTAAAATGTTGCGCCTTTCTCTCAGAAAAATACTCACAGGCATAAAATAGTTCTGCAATATATGTGAAATTTCCATCAGATAATCTGTAATTAAAAATCATACGCACACTGGAAAATTCTTAATTAAGCAAATATCACCGTACTCTTCCATTTTCACTGTGAAAAAAGGCAGTAACATTGACGTTTACTATTTGTCGTGAAACCCTCCCCTGAGTGTCATATCCTTATCTTGTTTGTGTCGTAAAAATAATAACAACTTCTACTATAAATACGCTAGGGTTTTCTTCTTTTGTATCAGTAGTTATTTACCATGTCTAAAAAAATCATACTGTTGTCACATACAGAGTATCAAGAGCATTGTAGACTCTCACAAATGTCTGAGTTTGAGAGAGCTCAAGACTACATGAACAAACAGCTGTTGCCTACTAAACAAAATGTTTTTATCAGAAGAATTGGTTGTCAATTTGGCTTAAAACTCAAACATTTCAAACAAATAAACCCCGAAGAATTTTCCGTGAGTCTGGACGACGAGCTATCTGTGAATCCACCTATAGTGATTGCTACTGATGGGCAGATTTTCAGAATTCCTTTCAATTTATGGTTCAAAATTGAAACTTTCGTGGATGATGTCTGCTGCAGAAAATTAATCAATATGTTTCCAGTCAAACTCTTTATTGATGACTTTGGTCTTTGGGTGCATACCTTAAATTGGCTTGGTAAGAAGTGATGAATTATGTAATTTTTCAAGAAAACATACTAATGTCTGTTCGATTTTCTTCTAGTAATAAAATAATAATTTACATGTTTAATTTAATTTTAATCTGTTAGAATCTAGTTATATAAATAAGTGCTGTATTTATGTTAATTTTTTGATGGAAACATACTAATCTGTTCAATTTGCTTTCTAGTTATATAGTTTATTAACATTTTTTTTACGGTTAATGGAAATAGAAAATTGTAGGGTATCTTATATACCCCCCGTTATATATGTATCTGTCTGTTTTTTCAGTTGATTCAAACGGCTCTATGTATATGACCTGGTTTTTGCTGAAAAAAGGCTCTATGTATCTGACCTGTTTTTTCCATCTGAAAGCGGCTCTATGACTGGTTTTTCAGCTGTTCAAACGGCTCTATGTATCTGATCTGTTTTTTAGCTGAAAAACTGCTCTATGACTGGTTTTTCAGCTGTTCAAACGGCTCTATGTATCTGATCTGTTTTTCAGCTGAAAAATTGCTCTATGACTGGTTTTTTGCTGAAAAACTGCTCTATGTATCTGACCTGTTTTCAGTTGTTCATCCTTTAACTGATTGTATGATGTATTATTTGTAACAATATAATAAGCTGATTGTATGATGTATTATTTGTAACAATTTAATAAAACTCTATTTCGATGATTTTTTGTTTTTTTCTTACTATTCATAAAAACATTTATTTTAAAAGTATATTTAAAAAGAAATAATTAATTTTTATTTTAAAAACTTTTGTAAAAATCATAAATGCAAAGTATAGAGCAATCCCATAAAAAGATTCAGCTACTTGCACGATTTTCAATTAAAATATTTCCTTTTATCTCTATATAATCATCACTTGTCTTGATTCAATCGATTTGTAATGAATATCCTATCCTATTTGTTTTCATAGAACACTTAACGCAGAATCCAAAATATTCTCTCTTATATCTCTTAACATAAATTGCTTTTCAGAAACGTACGATACCTTCAATAATTAGTCATTACGCCAATCCTAGTAAATTCAAATGTCTGTGATTTTTATTGTAATTTTATTTTTGTTGGATATTTCTAGATTTTGGTGAGATTACTTTTGTAGAAATACTATTAAAAAAAAATGCAACCTCTGTTAGAATTGTCTGTTTTTATTCCTTTGATTCAGAAACCAACATATAATTGTATTTCTCTATGGCCTATTCTTTGAAGACCCTAATGACTCAAAAATTTTGGGAATATATATGCAGCAGGTAAATTGTATGGTAAAACACAGAAATTTAAATAATGTCTTTTATTTTGCAAACAAAATGCTTATAATATTTCAAATTACATTTTCAATAAAATACAATTACAACTTTTCAAACGTGAAATCTGGTGTTGCTTTGAGTCCATTTATCTCTTTCATACCATGGAAAATGACTGCATATCCATCACTCAATTCCTTCATCGTATTTTCCGTGATGGCATCAGACACCCTTTTTGGCAAGAAAACTCGTCCATGTTCCAGATGCACCAATACTGCCTGTCCAAATTTTGTATCCATTCGTGAAATGTTGAAAATTTTATATTTTTTATTCACTTCTAATTCACTAAACTTGATCGTTTCAGGAAGAGAAGCTAAATTATTTAAAAAGTTAACTTGAGCCATTTTTGTTACTACAAGGCTTAACTACGATGTTGATATAAATCTCTTTTCTACAATACAGCCTTATATACTTACCCCTTCACAGCTAATCAGTTGTTTTGTATAATTTTGTAAACATATTTTCGAAAAACATGTTAGTGGGCATTAGATAAGGTCATCTACTTGTTTGGTACAATCTTTGACCATTTTCCTAAGATAATATATTTTCGAAAATATAATTGTGGTTACTAGGAACTCAGCTTATCGTTTGGCTTAATCTTTTTTTTTGACCGTTTCCTAAGGATAACAAAAACATATTTGGGGCCATTTCCCTAGATAATTAATTTTTTGAAAAACACATTCGCAATTAGTTATTTTTCTTGGCATTTCCTGAGAATAACATATTTTCGAAGGTTGAACATCTTTTTTATTTGGTTATAAATTCTATCTGTCTGTGTTTTTCTGTTAGTTTGTTTCAATCATGTACAAGCCTAGACGTCAACGTTTTCTGACAGTGCGAACGAACAAATTCATTGAGTACTTCAAGAAAAAGCAAAGTGTTGATATAAACGAAGCTTGTCACTTACTAAATATACCAAAGAGAAGAGTAAATGAAATTGTTACAGTCCTCCATCAGTGTGGTTTGGTCAAGAAAAAATCAAGAAATCTAATAGAATGGGCGAACAGTTTGGAAATTCTAAATAATATAAATGAAAAATTTAACCAAGAAATGCGATTTCTTGAAAATAATACAGAAGAGTTTGCTCAAGATAATGGGGTTTTTCTGATGGTTAAAGGTGTCAAAGACATATACAATGTTGGTGATAACATTTTTATGTTGAAAGCTACCTCTGAAAACAGTGTCGTTTGTAAATTTGAAAATAATGCACTCAGCATATCCAGTGAAGAAGAAATTATGAAAGCTATTGTTGTTTCGAATAAAGTGAAAGGAAACCCCCAACGAGATGTCGAACCAGTCGGAGAGATTCTCCGAACATTAGATGTTGATGATTCCCCGTGGACCACTGATGAGTTCGATAATAAGGCCCTAGCTAGTGAAAATATGAATATTGATGGGTTTTTAGAAGACGACTGTAAAACCCAACGAGATGTCGACCCAGTCGGAGAGATTCTCCGAACATTAGATGTTGATGATCCCCTGTGGACCACTGATGATTTCGATAATAAGTCCCTAGCTAGTGAAAATATGAATATTGATGGGTTTTTAGAAGACGACTGTAAAACCCAACGAGATGTCGAACCAGTCGGAGAGATTCTCCGAACATTAGATGTTGATGATTCCCCGTGGACCACTGATGATTTCGATAATAAGTCCCTAGCTAGTGAAAATATGAATATTGTTGGGTTTTTGGAAGACGACTGTAAAACCCAACGAGATGTCGACCCAGTCGGAGAGATTCTCCGAACATTAGATGTTGATGATTCCCCTTGGACCGGTAATGAGCTATTAACAGAAATAAATTCTTTGAACAGTTTCCCACAACTTTCAGAATTAGAAACTTATGATTCTGTGCAAAAACTACTTGATTTGTTAGAAAAATAAGCTTAAATTCAATTATCATTTGTGTTCTATTAATTGAAGAATTCTGAATTGTTTAAAAATAACTGTTTCATAGGAAAATGTAATATTGTTGAAAAACTAAATAACAACATATTTAACATTGTGTAATTTTACTCAGTTGATAATTTATGAAATAAATAATGAGAAATTGCGACATTATGTTTCTATTCACAAACCACTTAATTGATAGCAGCAATGCATGACTAATAATTTTACTCAGATAACACAAACCACTGAAATATTTTGATAGCTGTAATGAAATTAATAACTCGTTCCATTAACAAAAAAATAGTTGGTAATTCTTTACATATTTTATTTATTTCATACACATATAATCAATTCGAAATTCTATGTATTTTTTTTTTTACAAATAATTCGAAAACATTAGTGAATTTTACAAATATTTATCTCAAACTCCATGACATAATATCCTTCATCTGTTTCTACTTTTTCAATGAGTGCACAAACCATTTCATCAAAAACATCGAATCCATTTTGTTTTTCAGTCATATTCCTAGGATGCACAGAAAATTCATTTTCATAATCTCCAGCGTAGATGCTTTCCATTTTGACTTGTAGACTAACTTTAATTTTACCTAAACGTTTCACCTCATTCATGAGTGCATCTACCATTTGATTTCTCACCAGCAGAGAAGTTTGTTCTAGGTTGTCCTGAGTTGATGGGTAAAATATTAAGGAGACTATTCTTTCTTTGAATGCACTTGTATGTCGTATTTGTTTAGCTTCAGGTTAAGTGTATATCACTGGTATCTCAGGTTAATATCAAGCTTTTCAACTGGGTTTGGTTAGGTTGTGTTTAGTTTTTTATATTAGAGTTTTTAATTTTTACGTTTAACAAATATAAGCTATTACCTACGTCTGATGAGTGTCACGTAGAATAAACTTTCCATTTGTAATAACCCATGATATCTACTAATTTTATATACGTTTTATAAGACCCTAGCCTCCAATGGATTCAAATAATAAAAATATCTATTCACTTTAGATTAAACTCATTATAGTTTGTGGACGTTGCCTACGCTTGACAACTGCCTGTACCGTCAACTTCAATAAGTCTAAGAGGGTGTACTAAAATTGTATATTCCAATTTGATTTGGCCTCCTTAACACCGTGCATGTGTTGGTTCCAGCGTACATCTCACGGATCTAACGGAAATTACACTAGATAACGACCGTACAGACAAAGCTCAAACAGGTTTGTGGAACAGGTTTGTGGATGATGTCATACTTCTAACGGCTGTATTCTAGACAAGCTCAAACACGAATACCATTTACCCATCAAGGGGCCCCCTACAGTATGTTTCTGAACTTCATGCGAAATCTAATAGTCTAATATTAAACATATTAATTATTATGTCTTATGTCTAATAACAAAAGCTTTATGAATGGTTTGTTTTAATGGGGGACGTAACTTTAAATCATTTTATCTCATTTTCTTGTAGAGCTTGTTACGAAACGATATATTTTTAAAAGTCAGTTCATTTCTATCACTTTCCATTGAAAAGATATAACGATTTAAAGTTTAGACCGGAAGTGGTCATTTTATTGTATATTCCAATTTGATTTGGCCTCCTTAACACCGTGCATGTGTTGGTTCCAGCGTACATCTCACGGATCTTCCACGATAAGGGTTTAAAGTTTTTTTATCTCATTTTCTTGTAGAGCTTGTTACGAAACGATACATTTTTGAAGTCGGTTCCTTTCTATCACTTGTCGTTGAAAAGATACAAGGATTTAAAGTTTAGACCGGAAGTGGCCATTTTATTGTATATTCCAATTTGATTTGGCCTCCTTAACACCGTGCATGTGTTGATTCTCTCGTACATCTCACGGATCTTCCGCGATAAGGGTTTAAAGTTTTTTATCTCATTTTCTTGTAGACCTTGTTACGAAACGATATATTTTTAAAGTCAGTTCATTTCTATCACTTGTCGTTGAAAAGATACAAGGATTTAAAGTTTAGACCGGAAGTGGCCATTTTATTGTATATTCCAATTTGATTTGGCCTCCTTAACACCGTGCATGTGTTGGTTCTCTCGTACATCTCACGGATCTTCCGCGATAAGGGTTTAAAGTTTTTTATCTCATTTTCTTGTAGAGCTTGTTATGAAACATACATTTTTGAAGTTAGTTCATTTCTATCACTTTCCGCTGAAAAGATACAAGGATTTAAAGTTTAGACCGGAAGTGGCCATTTTATTGTATATTCCAATTTGATTTGGCCTCCTTAACACCGTGCATGTGTTGGTTCCAGCGTACATCTCACGGATCTTCCGCGATAAGGGTTTAAAGTTTTTTATCTCATTTTCTTGTAGACCTTGTTACGAAACGATATATTTTTAAAGTCGGTTCATTTCTATCACTTGTCGTTGAAAAGATACAAGGATTTAAAGTTTAGACCGGAAGTGGCCATTTTATTGTATATTCCAATTTGATTTGGCCTCCTTAACACCGTGCATGTATTGGTTCTCTCGTACATCTCACGGATCTTCCGCGATAAGGGTTTAAAGTTTTTTATCTCATTTTCTTGTAGACCTTGTTACGAAACGATATATTTTTAAAGTCGGTTCATTTCTATCACTTGTCGTTGAAAAGATACAAGGATTTAAAGTTTAGACCGGAAGTGGCCATTTTATTGTATATTCCAATTTGATTTGGCCTCCTTAACACCGTGCATGTGTTGGTTCCAGCGTACATCTCACGGATCTTCCGAGTCTTCGACCAATACCATTATTCTCGCTTATCAACCTTCACTCTCATTTGTCGGCAATACCATTATTCTCGCTTATCAACCTCACTCTCATTTGTCGGCTAGGTTGGGGTGACGTATCTTTAAATAATGGAGTCTTCAACCATCTTTATCAACAAAAGGCACCATCTTTAAGAACGAAAGCCGCCATTCTTTATCAGCGAAAGCCGCCATTTTTATAATGTCAGGGATGTCAGCTTAAGGTATCACAGGCTTCCATCTTTCATTCCGCCATTTTCCGCCATTTTGGTTCCTCCGTTTTGGTTCCGCCTCTAATATTAAACATTATTTTGTAAATCATCCATTTGTCTAATAATAAACTTTAATTATGTTACATGTATGGTTTGTAAGGTATCACAGGCTTCCATCTTTCATTCCGCCATTTTCCTCCGTTTTGGTTCAGCAGCCTCTAATATTAAACATTATTTTGTAAATCATCCATTTGTCTAATAATAAACTTTAATTATGTTACATGTATGGTTTGTTTGTAGTCGTATATATATATACCAGCCTAAAACAATAAATTAACAAGCGTCTGCTTAGCTCAACGGGTAGCATCGTTGCCTCCCATCTGAATGCCCCGGGTTCGAAACTCACCTGCACCAAATGGTTTTTTTCAAAATATAATAATTTGAAGTAATAGGTTAGACACTTATGTGACTGTCTGGCCCAAGTCGTGTGACGTCACAGTTTCCTAGACAGGTCAATGGCCTTAGAATGCAGAATAACACGGCTAAATGTAAATGTGACTGTTTGGATGTGATTGTCTGGCACAAGTCGTGTGACGTCACAGTTTCCTAGACAGGTCAATGACCTTAGGAATAACACGGATGTGACTGTCTGGCCCAGGGCGTGGCTGGGCGCCGGCGCCGGGGCTTGGCGCCGGGGCGTGGCTAGGCGCCGGGGCCGGGGCAGGCGCCGGGGCAGGCGCTGGGGCAGGCGCCAGGGCAGGCGCCAGGGCAGGCGCCAGGGCGTGGCGCCGGCGCCAGGGCGTGGCGCCGGCGCCGTGACGTCACTTCCTGTGACGTCACTGTCTGCTCAAAGTGCCGCATTACCTACTGTCATCTGAAAGGAAAAAAAAAATTTATAAAGGGGAATGTTTTGAATTAAAATACCTATGGCCAAGCAGAACAAGAATGATGAAAGGTTTTAGTATTATGGAATAACCTATCGAAACTACGAACTATTAGCAATGACAAATCTTGGATTGGCAAATGGTTCAGAAAAATCATTAATCTAAATTGTATTATTACAAAACCATCATCTCCTTTTAAGCCACACAATTTATAAACACTCTGAATATTTTGAGTAGATTTTAAAAACTGATGATACATGTGATTGATTAACATTGATGCTAGTTGAGGGTTCCTACAAATTACAAAATAAAAAACGAAAATTAAATTGTGTACTTTACAGAAAACTGCAATACAGGACAGCTTAACACCAGTATTTTATTACTTAAAAATTGTTCTTATTATTCTTTTCCTTTTATTAAACATGTAATCTTAAAATGATATTGTATGACCTCGATGCATCTCATGACGAATTGATTTTTTTTTTACGAATTTGTAGAACAAAATTTAAACTTGTCTTCTGACAGATTGGTCACTTTTAAAATGTACTTACCATCCTCTATAACAACTCTTGGGCCAACTGTAACATTGGGACCTATTTGACAGTTTACTCCAATCTTTGCAGTTGGATCTACCAAGACATTTCCAACAACACCAGGGCCTTTATACAGTTTATCTGAATCATTTGAACGTAAATGCTTTAGATAAAGACACATTCCTAGAATATCACAAAAAGAATATTAGCAGAAGCTTCTCAATAATTAAACAAATAGCTTCAATTATATATATTTTTTATTTCGAAATACTCATATAAACGGGCCATATTTTTTTTATAGCTAATCCTGCAACTATGAGTCTATACATTTACATACATTACACACAGCACGTTTGTACCTAACAAAAAATAACCCCTGCGTTATTGCCAAACTTATACTCTTATAACGAACGATATTGATGCTCCATTGTGAGTAAGCACACAATTATTCGTCTTCAATGATATTGTAAAAATAAATTGGTTGCATTTATAGTTACATTATTTTTGTGAGGCCTGTGTTATTTTCTGTGCCTGGTGAAAACATATTTATAGCTCTACCTGTTCATTATACTGTTCAGAATATTAAAATGGGATTTACGAAAACACATAAAGTAATGTGTGTATTAATATTATTTCTGTTTTGTCTGCTGTTGTGAGTTCAATACCTAGGTTCATATAGTGCTGTAACGTTAAAACACTTGTAGTAAATGAAAAAGTAATTTATCATGATATGATATATGATTCAAAAATATAGATGATGATCGCACGCGTAAATATTAGATCTTTGTTACCCAGTTTTGAAGATTTTTGTATTGTGGTACGGGATAATGATTTAGATTTAATTGTAGTGACTGGGAGTTGGTTAAATAGGAGGGTTAATCGGCTGTTGTGGGTATTTCTGGTTATAGTATGCTTCGTACAGACAGAACTACTGGCAGGGGAGAGCGATAGCGATATACATTAAAAATTATTTTAAATATAATATTAATTTCGACTTTGCCGTTAATGAATATCTTGAATTTCTATTCTTAAAGCTTAAATTACAACACAGAACTATTACGATTGGTTCTTTTTAGAGACCATCAAATAATCACATAAATCACCTTATCAACGATTTTGATAATAGTCTCTCAGCTGTTCCCCTTACTATTGACGAGCTAATTTATATAAGGCAAGGTAAAATGGCGCGGTAATCACGCGTGCGGGAAGTGTAGAAATAAGTTCACAAATAGAGACTATTCTGTGAAATGTTTTGGTAAATATGATAAATGGTACCATAAAAAATGTGTAGAGCTTACAAGTAGGGATTCAAAGCGATTTCTAAGGGTGGAATATATGTATGTGAGATTTGTAAACAAAGTAGTGAGGTTAAACAAAGTAGTGAGGTTAGGTGTGTTGATCAGAATAATGAGAGTGAAATCCAAATGGAATATGCAATAGAAGACGCCGCATTAGAAACAGGAATTAAAATGGAGCACACAATAAAAAAGTGCCTTATTAGATACTGATGATAAATCTGAGATGAAAGAAGTTGTAGAAGAATTAAGAAAAATGTGTATATTAATTAGGGAACAAAACAAGACAATAAATCTAGTCAAAGACGAAGTAAAAGCTTGCTCACCAGTACTGTGGGAGTCCAAATAATATATGTTTGAACTCCGAAAAGAAAAAAAAACATGAAAATGAAGAAAGAGTAAGTAATTATTGTATGAGCACAATTAGAGGAGCTTAATAACTGAAAAATTAAAAAATAAAGTAAATCCAGATGAATTAGGCATAGGAGTTGACAGAGTTAAAAATATAAGCAAGGGGCGTATTACTATAATATGTCATAATGAGAATGATAGAACTTTATTTTAAAAAAAAGAAGTGGAGAGCAAGCTTGGTGATAAACTTAAAACATCAGTTCCAAAAGTTAAACGACCTAAACTGAAGATCGTGGGTATCACAGATGAACGAAGTGAAGAAGAACTAAAAATTGCATTAATGAAGACAGTGCTGTGATAAGTATTATAAACTTAGCTAGGAGAGGAAACAGATGCGATGCTATGGTGGAGGTAGACACAGACACGTTTAAAAATGCAATTAAAGAAGAAAAAGTGAAAATTAAATGGTCAATATGCCCGGTATATGAGTATCTTGACATTATCAGATGTTACAGGTGCTGGGGGTACAACCACATGAGTAACAAATATACAAATCAAAAAGTATGTGGGGATGTACGAGTACCGAACATGGCACAGATGATTGTTCATCTAAAACCTTGAAGTGTATAAACTGTACACTTGCGAGCAAAAATTGTAACATGGAACTAGATACAATGCATTCAGTTTTTGCTTGAGTCTGTGCAGTATTTAAAAGTAAACTAGAAGTAGCAAAGAAAAAGGTAGGATATGGCTATAACAAATAGCAAACAAAATGCGATTAAATGTATCTGCAAAATGTACAGAGTACAATAGCCAATTTTAATCAGCTGCACATTTTATTTACACCTATAAACCAGTCCTGCTTAACTGAAACACACAAATGGGAGAGGGGTAAGCGATTCTGAAATTAAAATTGAAAATTACAGCCTGTGTAGAGTTGACTTCGTGAGCAGGGCAACTGGTGATGTACAAATGTATATTAGAAGTGATGTGAAATGGCAGGTAATATTTTTTGAGTGGTGTGAAGAGCTGCTGTCAACACAAAAAAAGTCAATAATAATATTGGGAGATTTCAATATACACATGGACAAAGACTGCTGTTATGCAAACAAACTAAAAAGGTGTATTGGTGACAGTGGTCTGAAACAGCACGTGAATGAATAGACACATGTTGCTCCTAGTGGATCAACATCTCTTATTGACTTGGTCATAAATAACTATTGTGATCTACACTATGAGGTTTTAAGAAAACCGGTGTTTAACAGACATGTGTTAATTAGGATTAGGTTTAATAACATAAATATTGATAAAACTAGGGTTATTAGGAAGTGCATAGCAGACATTGATGTGTTTCAAACTAGGGTGTCAAATATACAACTAAATTATTATGAAGAAGACCTTGATATGAAATATAGTAGCTTTTATCAAAGTTTTATAGCGATAGTTAGTGAAATTATGCCAAAGGTTGAAGTAAAGTGCAATAGAGCAAGACTTCCTTGGATTTCTTATGAAATATTAAACTTGATGACTATTAGAGACAATGATTTTAAAAAGTATGTACTTACTAGGTCAAATGATGATTGGGAACATTATACATTTCTTAGAAATAGAGTGGTGGGTTTAATTAAACAGGAGAAAGTTCAAGATTATGAAGACAATATAGATCAAAACAAAAATGATCAAACTAAAATGGGGAAAACATTGCAAGCTATTGTATCAGGGAAAAACAAAGCCACTGTGTTTGATGAAGTGAAATTTGGTAGCGAAACATTTAATAACATAGATACGATTGCCCATAGATTTAATAAATATTTTATATAGAGTATGGGTTGGATTGTGGGTTCATTTCCTCCATGTGATAATGATATTACATCTATTGTTAGGGCACCTTCTACCAGGAGACCTGAAAGTTTTAAATTGCTAACAAATGATGAATTGCGGACCATCATATATACATTACCAAATAAAAGAAGCCCAAATGACATACCTATAAAATTGTTAAAATTAACTTTAAATGAATCGGAAAATGTGGTGAGGCTGTTTTTATGCACCTTCTTACCAACTGGAAGGACACACAGGATGGCAGACTGACTACTGTTGTGGTCTTTCTCGATTTACGTGCTTTTGAGACTGTCGATAGAGAAAGACTGTTGCGAAAGCTAGAATGTTTTGGAATAGGTGGTGTAGTGCTAAAATGATTACATAGCTTTTTAGACAATATATTTCAGAAGGTAAGGTGTGGGGATGCAGTGTCGGGTGTTATGCCAATTACAGTGGGGGTGCCGCAGGGAAGTATACTTGGACCTCTTCTTTTCATACTATATATGAAAAATTGAAAGATGTCGGTAAGGTGGTTAGGGGTTGTGACTTCCACCTCTTTGCAGATATGGTGGTTTATCCTAGTGGTAAGGACCCAGAACAAGTAACAACAAAATTAAATAATCAATTGAAGGGTATTGCATGTTGGCTAAAAAATAATAAATTACAATTAAATATACATAAAACAAAGGTGATTTTTGGGAAAGACAAGGATAGGGAATGATTAAAGTCAGTATGTCAAATAAAAGTAGAAGATCAAATTTTAGAGACTGTAAATAAAGTTAAGTATTTAGAAATCATCGTTGATGATAAACTTAGATTTCATGATCATGTTTTTTTTTTTTTTTTTTTATTCAAAAATCCAAGTCGGGCCAAAGGCCCAATTACATGGATAAATCTACATCTAACACTAAATAATACAAAATCTAAAAAAAGTTAAGAGAGAGTTATCTCTTTAAGCTGCTTTTCGAAGGCTCTTGTACTACCAAAATCCATAAAGACGTCAAGGGGTATTTTATTGTAGTTAGAACACATAAAATAAACTGGAGATTTTACTAGAATATTAGTTCTGGGCGTAGGAAGGGAGAAGGTGTCCGTACAACGGGTATGGTGAGGAAATTGGGGTGCCCGGAAAGGTAACAAAGAAAGAAGCTCCGGAGAGTCAACAAACCCATGAATCAGTTTGTACAAGAATGAGAGTCCCATGATAATTCTTCTTTTATCAAGAGACATAAGGTTGAATCTACTAAGGAGAATTTCTTGGGAGATGCCACATGGAGGATACTGTCTTTCTTCGAAGTAGACCAGATGTAGATATGTTGACTACATATGTAAGAAAATAGCTTAAAAAACAGGTTTATTGGGTCGAGTTTATAGTTGTCTGTCGAGATATTCAAGGACAATTGTTTATAAGACCACTATACTTTGGTGGAACGATTCTTTATCTGGCTACAAAGACTGAAATACAGAAGCTCCCAAGTGTTGCAGAACAGGGCAATGACAATAATTCTTGGGTGTGGTAAAAGGACCAGTGCGAGAAGCATGACCTCACAATTGGGCTGGATCAGCGTGGAGAATATGGTGGAGATGAATGCTTTGGTTTTTATCCACAAGATTAAACTGGGATTAATGCCGGATTATTTAGCAGATAGGTTAATTAAATTTAGTGAAACGCATCAATACTGCACTAGGGATTCAGAGGACTTTGTTTTGGAACATAAAAACCCTAAAGCAGCAGAAAATTCAATTTCTTTCAAAGCACTTACTTATAGCATATAATAAAATAGATAGTAAATTGAAAACTGTAAACTTGAAAAATTTAAACTAGGCTTATAAACTGTATATCTAAATTTAGAAGTGGATTGATATACTTTGCTTAAATTAGATTTAGTTTTAAATTTTTTTACATATATTGTATAATAAGTTAGACTTGATGTAAGTTAGTAAATTGTGTTTATGTAGTCAAGTGTATATACTAACCATTTTGTGTAAATTAGTAGCATTTTTGCTAAATAATTTATTATTATTATTATTATTATTATTATAATTTGTGTAGGTGATCTTAATGTAAACTTTTTAAACTTAGGCAATCCTCTAGATTTATGTTTTAAATCCTATAACTTGGTGCAAATACTAAAAGAGCCAAGAAGAATTGCAGGAAGCACCGGTACACTCATAGATCCTATATTTATTTCAAATACCCATAGACTGAATAGTGCCGGTACTATTCCCATGCATCATATAACCGACCATAAACTGGACTATTGTAATGTTTTCTTCAGCAATAAAATGTCCCCAGAATTATTACCTACAGATGTTTTAGGAATTTCTGTTATGACGAATTTGTTGAAAACCTTTGTGTGCTTCCTTGGCATCGTCTGTTGAGAGATGATATTGATATGAAGGCTGATATATTGAATTACTTTATTACTTCTATACAGGCATGCTCCGAAGAGACAAGTAAGAATGACTAAGCCCAGGGTTCCCTGGCTAACAGGAAATGTCAAGCTTATAATAAGCAGAGATTTGGCCTTGCAAATGTTTAGGCAGACAAGATTCGATAACGATTGGAAGACATATAAACAGTTTCGTAACTTTACAGTTTCGTAACTTTACAGTTTCTTTCACCAAGAGGAAAGAAAAAAAAGCATATTTGATCATATTTGTAAAAACTGTAATGCACGCGATAAATGGTCTACTCTGTGTGAGCTTAATATTCATGTGCAAGGCAAACAATCTACAATACCTAATGACCTTGCTGATCCGGAACTCATATATGTATTTTTTTCAACATTTCAACAGAACTTTTCAACTGATTGTAGAGAAATAATACAACATTTTGACAGCAATGTATGCCAGGCCGGTAGTAATTTTCAATTTACTCTTTCTACAGTTGATGATGTTAATGCTACCTTAAATAAAATAAAATCAAGTGTGTGTGGTATTGATAAGGTCTCTCAAATTATACTAAAATATTGCAGCCCTTTTATAGATAAATATATCTCACATATTAGCAACAGTTGCATTGGGAAAAGTTACAGTCCTAAAGCGTGGAAGGTTGCGGTGGGAACTCCCTTGCCTAAGAAAAACGATCAGTTGATATTTTCTGACTTAAGTGTTCTTCAAAGATTTGAGAAAATTTTGTATGACCAAATGTATAATTATTTTATAGTATCAAGAATTTATTACCGGACAGTCAGTGTGGATTTAGACGGGGATTTTCCATGGCTTCTGCCCTCGCTTGTATTGTAGATGATATTATTTCTGCTGTGGATAGGGGTTTGTGAGTGTACTTGTGCTCCTTGACTTTTCGAAAGCTTGCGATACAATAAACTATGACTTACTTTGTGCTAAATTGAAATATTATGGTTTTGTTGGGAAGGCTTAGTCTTTTAAATTGATATCTGTCCGACAGAAAACAAGCCATATGTTGTCATAATAAAATTTTTAGATGTTAGATTAGGTATGTCTTAGTGTTCAATTTTAGGGCCACTTCTTTTTGTTATTTACACTTCCACCAAGTCAGTCAATATTGGTAAGGTTAAAGCATATGCCAGCGATATGCAAATACTTATGAGTTTGATCCTCGGGATTGCTTCCATGCTGCTGGTCTTGTTAATGGTGAGTTGCAGCTATTGAGAAAAATGCCAATGGAGCATAATCTCCATTTAAATTCTGGTAACTCTACTCTTATGTTGTTTGGAAATAAAAACAATTTAGAAATGTGTAAAAACAATTTAAATATTGAAGTTGGCGGTACATTTTTATCATTTGTACAATCTGCTAGGAATATTCGTGTTGTGTTGCATTCTGATTTGAGGTTTAGGATTCACGTGAAGAACCTAATGAAAAAATCATATTCATCTTTTCTTTGAGATTATTATATAATTCTAGAGACATTTTAGAATTTTATGCAAAAAAAATGCTTTGTGACTCTCCGGTAAGTTTCTTTAATTATTGTGGTTTTATTTACAGTTCCTGTATTTACAGTCATGACGTTAATTGCATACAGATGGTTTAAAATTATTGCTGTCGCCTGGTAGATAATTTAAGAAAATATGATCACGTTTCACAAACAACTGTCACCATAACTGGTTAAACATGCAACAGAGAAGAAGACATCAGTTAGGCAACCTTATTAATTCCTTATTAACATCATCACATGCTTCCTCATGTCTTAAAAATAAAAATAAATTTAACCAGCGATCTACAATCCATTCAAGAAATGCAAGATTAAATCACATGTTTACAGTTCCGCTTCATAGATGAGCTCTACTTAAAAGATATTTCGTCTACAATGCCATTAAACTATATAATTATTTACCTGAAGAATTCAAGAACTACACTATAAATACAAATATAAGTTTTTAATAACCAGTTCATGTTGGACTTGCAGTTTAAATTTTCTGTAATTTTGCCACCAACTTTTATGTAAGTTTTGCTTTAAGGATCTGTGTCCTGCATACAACATATAAATTAGAATCTGTGTATCTGTTGTATATCTATTATCGGTGTGGACTTCCATGTGGGGTGAAATTTGGATATCAGTTGCATTGGTAATGGTTAGGTATTGTGTGTGTGTGTGACGCTATCTCTCTCTTGGGTGTGTGGGTTGGGTTGCCATTGTGGCTACACTTCGCTGGGGCTTCAGTATGGCGTCATCCATATTTTGTTTCTTTAGACTTTTATAATACCTTACTATTATATTTTATAGGTTTACTTTTTCAATAAGACAATTTATTATTTATATATATATATATATATATATATATATATATATATATATATATATATATATATATATATATATATATATATATATATATATATATATATATATATATATATATATATATATATATATATATATATATAGTCTCTAAGTCAAATTTGAAGGGACCAGAAAAAAAATTCGAGTTAAGGAAACTTCCATTTAGAGAATAATAGAAATACCAATACCCACATTAGAACGAAGTTTTACACAAATAAGCTTTGGGCACCCTAGCTGACACAATTGAAAGTATTTTCAGATAAGATTTTAAAACTTTATTTATAGTTGACTTGTGTCATTACAGTTAAAAAAAACAAGAATTATTAAGAACTCATCATATAGTTATATATCTCTTTAGGCATTTATATATATATATATATATATATATATATATATATATATATATATATATATATATATATATGTATATATGTATATATATATATATATATATATATATATATATATATATATATATCAGGCACTTTAACTTTTTATTATTGCTCATAGTAAATCGGAACGGATATTAAAATTCTCTACGTAATATAAAATAAAGATACTGGGCTAGATGATGTCACGATACTGAACTAAAAGAAGGGGACAGCAAATCAAGTTGAAAGAGAGCTGACAGTCGGCACTCTAGACACATACAATGTTTCAAAGTTAAAGATGGTCAGAAATAGGTATTGGCTTTCTTAACTGGTTTCCACATAATGCAATATTATTGTAGGGTCAGAATTAGAACATTTTTTTTCCTACATGCTGTCCAAATATCTGATCCCTAGTAGAGTGTATAATAGAAAGGAAGTCGTAAATATATTGAGATTTATGAAGGTTGTATTTGGCGTTTTGTAGAATCTGACAACATACATTCATTTTTTCCACTTCGACTTGTAGAGCTGTTTTGTACAATAAAAACAAGTTTATTTATCGAAACTCCCTCCTTTTTACACCACATGTCTACTACAGTACTAACCTCCCTACACTTAGTTATCATGAGGGAGGCCAGGCTAGGACTAGGACTATACAGACTAGCCTGCAATCGTAGAATAAAGATCAACCCAGGCTGCAGGGGCCAGTGCAAAATTCAGGAGAACGTGAAGGAGCCCATGATTGAAATGAGGTCAAACTTCGCGAGCCCGTGAATCTGCAGGGAAAACAATCCCCGACCGCGAGGCATTGCGGGGGAAGATGCCGAGCTTACCACGGGACGCGCTCGTCTGGTTTACGGGCGGATCCGGCGGGGAGCGTGGACAGGCGTTTATTCGGAAGGACCGAGAGTAAGTCACAGTATTTCCCTCGGAACAGTCTTTCAGGCCGAAATGTACGCCATCTTAGACTGTGTGCGAGAGAACAAGAGGAGGAGCTACACCAAGAAGCGGATCCTCATAGCCACAGACAGCCAGGCAGCCCTTTAGGCCCTAAGTAGACCATGGGTAAATTCCAGGCTGGTAAGTGAATGCCGAGACGAGACGAACGACCTGGCTGGGCAGAATGAGGTCACCCTCATCTGGGTGCCGGGTCAGTCGGGGGTCAAAGGCAATGAAGAAGCTGACAGTCTCGCGAAGAGAGGGTCAGCAGAATCATTTATGGGACCAGAACCGGCTCTGGGCGTGACAAAGAGCACTGCCAGGGGAGCCATTAAGTCCTGGCTCAGAAACTAACACAAGGTGTACTGGGCAGACTGTCCAGGGCGCAGGCATGTTAAGTCAGTAATTGAGGAACCCAGTTAAAAGAGAGCTGTGGAGCTGCAAAGTCTCAGCAGAGGACAGCTCAGGAACATAACAGGACCCTTGACGGGACACATGGCCGTCAAGAAAAATCTGCATAAAATGGGGCAGTTCGAGGGGGACCTGGCATGAAGACTCTGCGGGGAGGACTCAGTCCAGCACATCTTGTGCGAGTGTAAAGCTCTGGACCGCAAAAGACAACTGATCTACGGACAGCCTAGACCGGAGACAAAGCAATATAAAAAATGTAAAAAAAAAAACTACAGTACTACTCGATTTACTGGGAGCTTATTAACCGGGAAGCGGATTAACCAGGATCCTCAAATACATATCAATCGTCCAAACAGCATACATATTTACTAATGATTGAAATGTTTCATCACAAGAATAACATAACGCACGTCCTAACAATTCAAGTAACTTGCCGACGGCCGTCAGCAGGTAGTTTATATTATCTTTGCAGATAATTTTTTTGGCTAGTTACTTCTTTACATATTTACATTCTAGTGGAAGCTATAATGATAACGAGCTACTTCCGGAAGTAATAAATCAGACTCGATGTTATGTTCCCACCAGTAACGTTGTTCAGACATGAACAATAATTCATTAATAAATTATTTATTTCTTAATCTCGGTTTACAATCTAGCATTTATTATTTGCTTCAGAATGCGAAGAATTCCCAGAGTCCAGCTGTTGTAAGTGACCTACTCAAACATCTGTGGGTATGAAGTGCAATTCGATGATGTTTTGCTGTAACAAGCTGAATTTGCTACCGACCTTTAATTCAAGTAAACATAGAAATCCCTATGTCAGCACATTCCTCGTGTTTTCCAACGTCAATCTGCAAACGCCATAAATCAGCGAATATAAAACTGTTGTGGCATAAAATAAATAAAGAAACAATAATAATAGCATGTAAATGTACCAATTGTTTTAGAAGTAAGTATTTACCATTTTAACATCGCTTGTATATATATATATATATATATATATATATATATATATATATATATATATATATATATATATATATATATATATATATCATTATATTCTTAATAAAATCACTTTTTGTTTAAAAACCACTTAGTAGAGTTATTATTGCAACTGGTCATATATCCAAGTCTCCCTATAACAAAGTCTCCATTTACCTTATAACTCTTATCCCTGTTCTGTACATGGTCCATCGAGTACTTGAACTAGTTCCTTATGGTACTATCCTTATTTGACCAGAAACAAGCCATAAAATTTCTGTGTGTGAGGCTGCGCATGTCTGGTCATTATTTTATATAATTTATATAATTTTTAAATTTATTTTATATTGCTTTGTTTTGTTGTAAGCCAACTACAAACTCCACCATGGAAGGTCCCAAGCCCTGCTGAGAAAAGGAGGAGCGCCATACCGTAACCCTACCCAGGCATGTCTTGGGAGGGCCGGGAATGCTTGCCTTAACTGGCCGGCATTGCGAGGAGAGAGCTCTATAAAAAAAAACACATCGCAAGGTCGTTGGAGGGTCGGTGCCAAAGCGATCATGTTTTTGGCCGATATGGCCAGGCATTGGCAGGTTGGTAATTCTGCCCCTAACATAATCCTCCCCAGGGAAACCGGGCGACCTCCCTGTATATAATGCCTCTCCATGGGATATGGGGCTCTTCCATGGAGGTTAACCACAATTTTCCCCAGCTGTTCGTGGGATCAGAATATGAACACGATAGACACAGACCCAAACGAGATGGGTAATAATACTCTCAATCTCCACTGGAGAACACATAGAGGTAGAAACCGGGGTTGCCCCCTCTCTTACCACCTAACCGATGGAGGGGGGGTCGAGGGTCATCCTCTCCCTATCCTCCAAATCTGTCCTCCGGGCGGGAGCTCCTAAAGTCTCCCGAGAGCCACTGGGAGGAGCGAAGGAAAATACGACTGCCTGGATCCGCAAGGAGACAGCCTAGTCGTCCGCTCAAGGCGGGGGTGCCATATTCAACCGCCTTGAGTCAGGTACTAACGGAAGTCGGGTCCCGACGGGCTCGGGTGGGGGTTGAGGGCTCTGAGGGTATGATAAAACGACCCAAGGAGTCTGATGCCGCTACTGAGGGCGCCGTCAGCGGAAAGCGACTCCGGTCGGACGGCAGCACACCACAACAGAGCGCAAAAAAGCCCCGAGAGGGTGCTGTCAGGAAGACGTTCAGTGAGGTGACTGGAGGGGTGGGAGTGGGCATTATCCACTCTGAATATCCCTCCTCCTCACTGTATAATGAAGCGGGCCCTTCCGAGAGTGGGGGAGGGGGAAACAATATAGAACCGCTCTAACATAGTACAACAAAGAGATACGAAAAGCTAAGAGGGAATCCTGGAGGAGGTTCTGCGGGGACATCTCTAATTTCCCCAGCAGCGCTAGAATCCACAGAATTCTCTCATGCGACCGTGTCCAGGAACTGGGATCGATAAAACGATCAGATGGCTCCTTTACTGAATCACGGAAATAAACGTTAGAGCTCTTAGCACACACACACTTCCCAGATTGTCTGATCCTGAGCAACGAAGATGTCAGGCCAGCCGAGGGTCGATTTAAACTCCCTCGGAGGGAGGACTGGCAGGTTGCTCGGAGAATAGTTACAGCCTCGGCGGTGGAGTGTGCTGTGAAACATTTCCAGCTATTTAAGGCGCCAGGGGAGGATGGGGTGGTACCGGTCCTTCTACAAAATGGACTGGAGATTCTCATACCTTTCCTAATCAGGCTGTATAGAGCCAGTCTGGCTTGGAACTATATTCCATTCAGCATGACGGTGATTAGGGGGGTTTACATTCCCAAATTGGGACGTAATGACCTCCTACCCAGATCACTGAGACCTCTCAGTATTACATCATTCCTCTTGAAGGGACTGGAAAAAATACTGGACGGACACATTAGGGGGAGCATCTTAGTCAAAAACCCCCTTAATACCCACCAGTATGCCTACCAAACTGGCAAATCTACTGAGTTAGCACTCAATAACCTCGTCGAGAAGATCACACACTCCCTGGATAACGGGGAGGTGGTGGTGCCTGCATTTCTCGACATTGAAGTAGCATTAATGCATAACCTATCTCCCTCTACGAAGCCACTATCGCTAGAGGGGTGGAACCTACCATTTGTGGCTGCATCGGAAGCATGCTCTACAATCGGACCGTTATTACCTCGCTGCAGGGGAAGGTGGTCGGCTTCAGGGCTGCGAGGGGTTGCCCTCAGGCGGGAGTTCTATCCCCCCCTACTGTGGTATCTCTTTGTGGACGATTTTCTGGCTATCCTCAGACTGTGGGAAGTTGAGGTCCAGGCGTATGCTGATGATCTAGTCATAATGGTTAGGGGCAAATATGAGGAGGAACTAGCAAGTACTCTTCAGGAGACACTAAATGTAGTGAATGATTGGTGCCAGAGGGAACAGATGTCTGTGAACCCCCGCAAAACGATCATTGTTCCATTTACCAGAAGAAGAAGGTTGGACAAATTAAAACCACCTAACCTAAGTCAACTACAAGAAAGAATCCACGATAAACAGTCAGAGTGCTGTTATATCCTATAGAATCAATGCTGAAAATACAGTCTGACGGGTGTATTTTTAAATAAAAAACTATATATATTCAATGCAAAAGCAAACAGTTAAGTGCTGTTATATCCTCACTAAAGTATATAAAAGGGTAAAAAATCCTAGAGCAAGAAATACAGACAAAGTGCTGTATTAAATATATATATATATATATATATATATATATATATATATATATATATATATATATTCAAGCAAACCACAAAAAAGGGGTAAAAATGGAGAAAATAAATACTCTGGCTAAAACTCAAGAGCATCTAGGCTATCGTATTTTAAGAAACATGAAAAAAAGACTCAAAAACAAGAAAAACAATAAGTTAGCTGAACGAAAAAGCAGAAAAATTAAAATCATTACAATTAAGGGTTTAAGAAAATCACAAAGCAATAGCGGAACTGAATATTACAGATCACTTCCATTTTACAAGAAATTATTTTGATCAAATTCTAAATATATATATATATATATAAACCAGCCATGGCTTACACAGGAAAAATAAGAGAAAAAATTTCAAATATTCCATTCTCAGTAGTCAGTTCTAATTTTGAGAGGGTGCTATATGAAATTAATTCTAATATATATATATATATATATATATATATATATATATATATATATATATATATATATATATATATATATATATATATATATATATATATATATATATATATATATATATATATATATATATATATATATATATATATATATATATATATATATATAAATTTACCCCAAAGAAATACGTCAACAATTTTAGATAATAACAAATATATTTATTGGTATAGGAAAATTCTAGATTTTTTTCTTAGCGGATCCTCTACTGTTTAAATCTACTAACAAAGTTTAATTTAATTAAGTGATGATTTTTAATTGTTTTGATTTTTAACAAAATGGCCAAAATTTATACTTTCAATTCCTAATTTGATACACTATCGCCCCTCTATGATTTCGCTTGTGAAATACTATAGGAATTCGGTTTAAATTTCAGTTTATATTTATATGAATTACCATTTATTTCTCAACAAAAGAAGGATTGTTTGTCTCGATTCATATTTAGAAGAAACTTGCTTTAATTGTGATTTAAAATACCTATGTGAAATTTGTGGTACCTTGCATCTGATGATTGCTGTTACAGCTAATGTTTTGATTTATATTACCGTATATTCATTTCTTGTCATGATTTTCTTGGCTGGAACATCTTATGGATTTCTCATTTTACTTTTAGGACATAATGGGTACTGTTCACACACCAATTCACTTTAAAAAATTCGTAATTTATCTGGACGGGAAAATGACGCTCATTACTAGGCGTTCTTCAAACAACCACCTCTTTTAAAAACGGAAAACGGATATCGTCGAAAAATAATCTCGACGCTTATTTCCTGTTCCTGTATTAAATTCATAGCAACCTATCTGGAAATTATTTTCAACATTCATTGTTCTTGTCTTTTGTCCTGAGCTGCTTCTACTCTGCCAAAAAGTGTAGCACGGAAAATTATCATTTCATCTGCTGACAGGTATGTATAATTTAGATACCCGCCAAATTCAAATACTTCACTCTAATGACATTCACAAAAGAAAAGTTCCTAACTCTAGACATGACATTTGATAACCTAACTTATTCTACATATAAGCAATGTTTTTTAATTTAACACTAGAAACACTTTTAAATGTTCAATCTTGCTTGGGAAGTCTTTTTTAAAACCACTGTTGTCTTTAGGAGTTTTAATATTTCACTTCTTATTAATATACAGAGTGTTTTTTCAATAGATTTTATTTTTAAATGATGTAAGTAAAATCTTTTGACACAATTCTTTGGTTTAAAATTAACTTGTTTTTAAACTTCAAGCTATACATACACCTTTAGGTATGTAGCCTAATTACTCTTTACTAATATCGTTCCAAATTATATAGGTTATAAATTAAAATTTTCAACAATGATTTAAGTGAAACATTTCTTTTTTAGCTTTCATATCTCATTTACCCAGCACTAAATAATAGTAACAAAGAATATGTCTGGTGATAATATGTTGTTATTTATGTTTTAATGTGGCTAATGTTGTGTAATATGGATATTTATTGGCATGGATACAATGTACAAAATAGTACATACACATTTCGTGCAAACTGTAAGTATCGTTTTTACTGCTGATCTATGGTCAAATCTCAGCAATACTATTGCTAAAACCTTTTTATCATAGCAATATATATATATATATATATATATATATATATATATATATATATATATATATATATATATATATATATATATATATATATATATATATATATATATATATATATATATATATATGTATATATAAATATATAAAAATTGAAATTTACCCCGGATATGAGTTCTAGGGCTCCTAGTTCGCGCTCATTTGCAAAATTTTTTTCAAAATTCAAAAGTCAGGATCTCCCGATTAGTGAATTTTCTCTACGGAAATTCACTAAAAACAATGGGATCAAATAAACTCTAATAAAAATCTCATCACAGACAGTGTAGAGCTCTGGAGAAAATACTGTGACATGAATAAAAAATCGATGCAAGAATAGAGATGATAAAAACTCAGAAAGCATCATCATCGAATATTAAACTCACAACCATACTGATTAATTCTTCATGGGAAAATACGAAGAGTGGACATCATTTCAAGATATATGCACCAAAGTACTAAACTCAAAGGCAGACTTAAGCGACATTGAAAAAATGCAATACTAAAAACTCATGTTAACGGAGAAGCAAGCAAGTGCACCCAACATTTTCAAATCAACGAAACAAATTATCGAGCAGCCTGGGAACAGTTAGGAGAAATGGAAGTTAATAAGCAATTAATTGTGTCTAAATTGATCGAAAAAATCATAGAATTACCAGCTCTGAAGTACGAGTCAGGGGAAAAACTCAAACAATACTACAACACTGCAAGCGAATGTTTAGAAGCTTTGAAATTACTGGGAATAAATAGAGTCATGGGACCATATGATCATCTATTTACTCACAAAAAAATGGGATACCCGCACAAATGAATTATATGAAGCGTCAATCAAGGCCCTCCATCGAACTGCAGCCGTTAAACGAACTAATGTCGTTCTTGTGAAAAAGATTTCAAAACTTAGAAGCTGCAAAAAAATCACAAAAAAAAAGTGAGACAAATTAAATCAACTCCACTCAACCTAGAACGAAGCCAATCTGAAAAACATTGAAACACAGCGTTCCATACCATCAAGTGAACCAAATTTAAGTCACTCTCAAACTATGAAAAATATCAACACAAAAACAAACCATCTCTGTAAAAACTGTCTGGAACATATCTCAGACTTAAGATGCTTAACGAAAATGCCAAGTATATAACAAAGCACATCATACACTGCTGCATACGGATTTCAAAGCAGACAGGAGTAAGAAATACGAATCAGAACGAAAAACAATCAAGAAACCAGAGTTAATACTCACATAAGTATAGAGAGCAACAGATCCGTGTTGGCTGCAGCATTAGTCAGAGTGAAGAACGCCAGCTATTTCTTTTACATTTATTACAACTTAGGCAACAACATTTCTGGGACTACCATACCAAAAATACGAAGCAGATATATCAGGTTTAGGAGGTGAAATGAACAAAGCGAATTATAAAATCGACATTTGATGCATACCAAGGTTTAGTGACGATTTTTCATTCGAAAGCGAAGCAATAGTAGTCCCTATAACATCTGCACTCCCAGAAAGGCCAATAAATGCAGATATAGAACCTGGAATAACAGTATTTTAGCTGATCCAAGATTTAATAAAACAGGACCAATTGACATTCTGTTTGGAACACAACATGTCGACAAATACTTTTACCAGGATTAAGAAAGACCAAAGATAGTTTAATGGGACAAAATGCAGAAGTGGGGTGGACTGTTTCTGGAGCATTTAAGGAAAGGGAAAACAAAACAACGGGTGCAGGTCAGAGGCATATCTAGGTCAAATCAAACTGACATAGCAAAATTCTGGGAACTGGAAGAAGTTCCATCTTCAAAGAAAATGACAAAAGATGAACAAATCTGCGAAGAATTTTTTGAAAAAATAACTCAACGTGAAACAAATGGTAGTTATAAGGTACAAATACCATTTAAAGACAACAAAGAAAACATAGGAGAATCTAGACCCAGAGCAATGGCAAGATTCTTACAACTAAAAAACCGTTATGCTAAAAACAATAAACTTGAAAAAGAATACAAACTGTTCATGAAAGGTATTTAGAATTGGGACATATGGACAAAATCCCAAAAAATTAAGAAAAAAATGGGAACTACTACATACCCTATCAAGGGGTAATCAAAGAAACTAGCGACACAACAAAATTAAGAGTTGTGTTTGATGCTTCAACTAACTACATCTGGCATAAGCTTACACGAAGCAATGTATGTAGGACCAAGAATTCAACAAGATCTCTTTAGCATAATTTTAAGATGGAGAATTCATCCAGTGGTATTCACAGCAAACATAGAAAAAATATACACCATGGAGAACGCATTAGACCAATACATTAGAAGCGAAACTCCAACAAGAAAACTGCTCCATGTACAACAACAGGCATATCAGGTGGGCAAATCCACACTAGACCCCCTACACTGTCTAGTGAGGGGTATAGAAAAAACTTGTGTAGCTGAAGAAGTAGCCCTCAGCGCATTCATTGACATAGAGGGTGCCTTTCACAACAGCTCATATCAATTCATCAAACGGGCCCTACAAGAAAGGAAAGAGAAATTTACCATTGCAAGATGGATCGAGTCATTGCTAAAAAACTGTGTTATCACAGCTACCACAAATGAAACCAATGCAACAGTGACGACAGCAAAAGGTTGCTCTCAAGACGGTGTGCTATCACATCTGCTATGGCCACTCGCTGATGATAAACATATTACTACATCGAGCAGAGCTGGATTCATAGTCCAAGGATATGCACATGATATAGTCATCATAACAGTTAAGGGCAAGCACGATGCCATTACATCCAGCCTAATGCAAACAGCTCCAAATATAGTAAAAAACTGGTGTGACAGAGGGACTTAATGTCATCCTCATAAGACAGTTCTTGTCCTATTGACGAGCAGAAGAACTAAATGTAAAAGCTTCCACTCTGAATGGAACACAGACACAATTTTCCAATGAAATTAAATACTTAAGGATCTTAGATCAAAAACTGAATTGGAACACACACTTGGAAAAAACTCTTTCAAGAGCCACAATGGCAATCTGGACATGTCGTAGGCTCGTAGGAAATACATGGGGTGGTGGAGGGTCTGAATCCCAGGATGGTATACTGGCTATACCAAACTGTGGTCAAACCCACGGTTACATATGCATCTATGCATGGTGGCCAAAAACGGAATAAGCCTCAACACAAAGCAAATTGCAAAAACTGCAGAGGCTGATCTGTCTTGGAACAACAGGAGCTATGGCATCATGCCCTACAGCTGCAATAAAGGCAATGCTGAATCTTGCTACACTACACATATGCATTAAGAGTGAAGCAGAACTAAGTGCCTCAAAACTATTCCAAGCAGACAATTTCAAACCAGGAGCCTTGGTTAGCCCTTGAAAATCCTGGAAATTATTCCACTGAAGTCTCTCGCCAAACCAACAGACCAAATGCCAACCAAACTGGACATCGTAATCCCATTCGATGTGGTCATAAATGATCGCCGTACATGAGACAGTGCAAGGCTGACAAATAACTCATTTGTATGGTATACAGACGTTTCTACCCAAAGGGAGGGAGCAGGACTGGATATAAGAGGACCCAACTTTAGACTCGTTAAGTCCCTAGGAAAAACATCCACCATCTTCCAATCAGAAATGCTTGCTATAAATCTCTATGTACAGAAGTGCATACAAAGACTCAGAAATATAAAGATCTACATCCTGTCAGACAGTCAGGCAGTACTAATGACTGAAATATTTTAAAACTGAGTCTAAACTAAAAAAATCCATGAAGCAACTCGCTATGAACAACAAAGTAACTTTAATGTGGGTGCCAGGCCATCAAGTCATTGAAAGAAATGAAGAAGCAGATAGCCTTGCAAAAAGGGCAGCAACAACACCATTCTATGGTCCAGAACCCTATTGTGGACTAACAGAAATCTACATAGGAAATGAACTTGATACTCAGGAGAAGAACCAGATGCTGTCA
Organism: Tillus elongatus; assembly: GCA_964006375.1. Lineage (NCBI taxonomy): Eukaryota > Metazoa > Arthropoda > Insecta > Coleoptera > Cleridae > Tillus > Tillus elongatus. The sequence goes on along the minus strand of OZ023263.1, from coordinate 35,353,434 downwards.
TACTGGAAGAAAATGTCAGGCTTAAAGCAGGCAAAAGCGTTCGTCACCATATCAACAAAGAAGTCTGAACTGTTTTTTTGGATTGAACAGGAACAACTTGAGAATAATCAAGGACTTTTCACGGGACACTCCCCAGTAAGGTATTTATCACCTAATGAAAATTGAAACGATGGACAGTGAAAACTGCAGATACTGCACCAAAGCACCAGAAACCACAGAACACTTACTATGCGACTGCATAGCTCAGTTCTGCAAAGGCTCATATACCTTGGAGTGGTGACCCTAACACCCCAGGAAATAGATAAAATAGCCGCCAAGAACATAGTGAACTACATAAAAAGTCTTCACTTTTTGGGCAACTATTAGGAAAAAGAGTCATGCACAAAAGACCCATTGGGGTTGCAGCGCTGAGAGGCCAAAGGCATATACCACTCATTAAACAATCTACAATCTAATAGACTTATGTACTGAATTTACTGACGGATTTTGTGTAAATAGTTTGATCACTAATTATGAAAAAGTCGGGAAGCAGCAAGTGTGTTACGGTAGTGAATTTTCATAGAAATGGTCTGGCACAAATTATTTTATTATAACTTTTTTTTCTTGCAACATATAAATCTAAATTTTGGTGTGTAGTTTACTTTTTATATAGTAAACCTACGTACCAAATTTGGCTATCATAGCCTTTTTATTTTTTGAGAAAACATTTTTTTCTAAAGAAAACTCAAAATTTTCCCGGAAAACTTCGTCCGATTTTCTTGGCTAACGAACTTGTCCAAGTCACTTATAAAAGGAAGGCACATGCCAAATTTAATTAAAATCGGCCCATTATTTTTTGAGTTATTGGTGTGACATATATATATATATATATATATATATATATATATATATATATATATATATATATATATATATATATATATATATATATATATATATATTAGAGGTGTGCGAACCCATGTTTTGTTCGAACCGAACTATGAACGAACCCAAGCAAATATGTTGCCTCGAACTTCGAACCTCTGAAATAGTATGTCTAAGGTTCACAGTCGAACTTCGAACTTCTTAGAAATTTAAAACCGAACATCGAACTACCCAAAATTCTTCAGTGTTCATATATCATTTCCCTAAACACAAAATTTAGGAATATTGTAACATACAATATTTGATATGTGAAAGATTCCCATTCTTTTAACAAAAAGGAAGAGTTCGGCAAATTTGCAGGTTGATTGGGTGAAAATGCCTTCTGGTGCTGATGGTTTTGGCTCATGGTGAAATAAATCATGTTAAAACCAGTGTTTTCCAAAGTCAATCTGCAATTATCCTCATAAATTCTGAAAATTTACGTTACCGATCGCTTTCGAACACCGCCATCATAATGTTGTTACTGAAAAGGGTGTTGGGAGGCTAGGATATATAAGAAAAATAATTCTGTTTTTGCTAAATGGCTCCGTCGTGTCTCAATGTGTCCACCAACTGTCAAAAATATGCATGAGTGAAATCTCATAAAATTACGCTATCCACTCAATGAGACCGATAACGAGTTTAAAACGCCGCTACCAAGTTAACTGGGCCGCAACTTCGCTATCTTTGGCAGCATTCAATGCCTGTAAAGTTAAATTTCGAAGCATTTTTGAGCAACGAACTTCGAACTATTTTGGAGAATTACATATTTCGAACTTCGAACAACTTCAACATCGCTAGTGCGAACATATTTTCGAACCGAAGGTTCGGTTCGAGTTCGGGTTCGGTTCGAAATTTCGAAGCTTCGCACACCTCTAATATATATATATATATATATATATATATATATATATATATATATATATATATATATGTATATTATTTTTATTAAATATAAACATATAAAAATTGAAACCGACCCTGGATATGGGTTCTAGGGGTCCTAGTTTGCACTCATTTGCAAATATATTTTTTCAAAATTCAAAAGTCGGGATCTCCCCATCAGTGAATTTTTTCTATGAAAATTCACTAAAAGACAGTTTGTATTCAATTTAATACAAAAGCTGATCTCTTAGAAGATAATGTCTTAAAAGTCCGGAAGCTACGCCATTCAATTTTCACCGTCTGCAAAATTCCTTGGCCTTTCATCAACCAAGATCTTCAATGGGAGGCTCAGATTAACTATGTTTCTAAACTTTTAAGCTCAGCGTTCTATGCAATCCTAGAGTTGAAACCCACACTCAATCTTGATCTTATTAATGTCTATTATGCAATGTTGTCATATCATGTGGTTTTTTGGGGTAGTGCAGACCAGTCTGGCCAAATATTTATGCAGCAGAATAGGATCCTAAAATTAATATTTGGTCCTAAAGTAACACAGTCTTGTTGACAATTTTTTTATTAAATATAATATAAAACCATACCTATAAGTGTTTGTTGCTTATTTACAACAATCTTCAGTTGAGCTAAATACTGACATTCATTCTTACACTAACAGAAATCGCTTAGAACTGAGGCCCCCTTTACATTCAACTGCTATATTTGAAGGCTCCCTATTATAATGGAATCAAATATTTCAATAAATTGCCTAATGTTTTTACAAACTTGAGCATACATAGTTTTAAAAACGAAATTCAAGCATCATTAAAGACAAAATGTTACTATATCATTGGACAATATTTAAAAGATGATATTTGATGTTTGCTTGTTATGTCTTTTTATTTAGTCCTTGCACTCACTGTGATAAAATGTTATATTTTTAGCCAGATTTTATTTTAAGGTGTCAATTTTATTCATTTAAGAGTTTATATATGTGTGTGTGTATAGCTTCTTTTTATAACAGAGTTTATATGTGTGTTTACTTTTATATATTGTTGTTGACATGCCATACCTACATGTGTTGTACACATTTATTCTGTTGTTGTTCTGCGGTTTGACGGGACCCGTCTACTTAAGGATCGCCGAATTGACGTCTACTTAAGGATTGCCGAATTGTTATGGGTATAATTTCATAATCTTACTTTAGTCACTGACAACTGATAACCCTCACTAATGCCACTGGCTGTAGTATGGGAACAAATGCATGTTACTCTTAGCTTCCCATTTTAATACAATAAATAAATTATGTACATTGAATTTCACCATGCATGATTGTTATTTTAAATTACATTTAAAATGAAGCATGTTTATTTAAAATACTTAAGTACCTGTCAGAAAATCTTTTGGTTGACCAACATCCATCCAAAATCCTTGAAGTTCGAATGCATATAACTGGTTATCTTTGGCCATTCCAGGAAATACTTCTTTTTCAATTGATGTTGGACGTAGTTCAATTCTATTAATCACACTTGGATGAAGTATATACAAACCAGCATTAATTTTATTTGAAATAAACTCTTGTGGCTTTTCTACAAAGCTTTTTATGCAATTATGCTTGTCATAAACAACAACACCATATTTTGATGGTTCTTCAACTTTCGTAACAACAATAGTACCTTCCTTTCCATGAGACTCATGGAAACTAGCTAGCTCCTTGAAAGGGAAATCACAAATAATATCTGAATTGAGCACAAAAAATGGCTTATCTGTTTTGGACAAAAATTTTCTTGCTAAAGCAATTGGTCCAGCAGTACCTAAAGGTTCACTCTCATGTGAAAATATTATGCTGGCTCCTAACTTTGTTGCCTCTACGGTTAACTCTTTTTCCATTTGCTCTGCTCTATAAGAAACTGCTAATATGACTTCTGTCACACCAGCTTGAACAAGTGCCTCAATCTGATGCAATAGAATGGGTTTATTTGCAAATTCAACAAGAGGTTTTGGGCGGCTTAAAGTTAAAGGCCTAAGTCTGGTGCCATAACCTCCAACTAAAATTAGAGCTCTCATTCCCTGTTTGGTCATTAGTGTAACCTATAAAATTATTTAAAAAAAAAAGCAAATTAAAAATGTACAAAATTATAAGCAAATAAAATACGTACTTACTTAAATAAACACGTCAACAAAATTAGTCACGGCGTGCAAGTAATGAGATAAAGCTGATAAAAACCACTCATTAAAAATGTTCTAGATTACACATTTCAGTCAATACAATAATGTCAATAATAATAAAACAAAAACAAATACATAATATGCTGATATGCTGACTTGTCAAGTGTCAGATTTGTCAGCATTTTTAAGTCAAATGTCATCATTAAATGCAAAAATTAAAATAATAATAATAGAAAAAAACAAACTTTATATTATAGAGAACAGTTTCTCTATTTTTATCATAACATAATAACAGAGTTCACAACGCGTCAACCGTTGAATAGTTCTCTCAACGATTGTGTTTACCTTACCCGCTGAGCTTCTGCTAGATCTCTACTATACCGATTTGTCAAGGCGGAATGACAGTAAAACGTCACAAAATAGTGTTTGGAAGTAGAAACTACTAAAATATATCAGTCGCCAACGAATGAGCGCATAAATTAAGCTACTGACCGGATACATTTCAGCGGTAAACGGACTGTTGACTTCAAGCACTATTTTAAGACGTTTGTCTGTCATTCGCAAGAAAGACAAATCGGCAACAGATGAGTTCCAGCAGAAACTCTGCCAGACTAGTAAATGCATACGACGTTGACACAACTATTCAACAATATATATATATATATATATATATATATATATATATATATATATATATATATATATATATATATATATATATATATATATATATATATATATATATACGACAAACCGTTCTTAATCAAAACCGCTTAACAGAGGGTGATCAGAGATTTACTAACATTTTTGTGTTTGATTTTCTGAACGTAATGAGAGCTCGATTTTTATTGTGTAGTCAAGTTTTAGGTTAAATATTCCGAGAATTTATCGCCACGCGACAAATGTACTTAAGTTCAGAGAACTTCTTTAAAAAAAACTTTATTATTCTGAAGCAGGAGTTTACACAACAGAAGCTGGCTATAAACTAAACTAGTATGTAATTATTTTAATGCATAATAATTCCCTCTACTATAAACGTTATCTTACAATACTAAGAATCCTAGATGGAATAAACAACACGTGTTCCTTACAGTGTGATGACACTGCGTTGTGATATAATATAACTCCTCCCTTGTCAGATTGGAGCATTGGGTAAAAAATGCAAAAATAATCTAACATAATAAAAATTGAACTTAAATTATTATATCTTGATTACTATCTTCAGAATTATTTGATTTGGTTAATTTCCTTTTCTTAATAATACATTTATAAATAATAGAGCAAATGGCAAATGTAATAACAATATAAATTAATATAGTCCAAAAACTAACTTTATAAAAATGCATCGGAACATTATCTGATATATTACTAATCTTCTCTTTCTGTTCAGTTATAAGAGCTTTTTGTGTATTTTTTATTTCATCTAACTTAATGGAATTTAAGCTAAGAGATTGAAAATTTACTTTATATCGGGGATTATTGGTTTCGTCACTTTCACTATCAGTTTAAAATTAGGAAGTTCAATGTGTCTATATTTTGTTTCAAGCCTTTGGTGACTTTGAATGTGAATGTCTTCAATCTGCACGTCACACGGTGGTTTCACTTCTAAAACATATGTTCCTTTGAGGGGTACGTTGCCTCGGTCGTTGCCACATTTCCGGACAGCTACTGTAGATATTGGTGCTGATGTCATCCTTTGTTTTTTCTCTAAGCTTTGGACCTTGGCGTTGACTACTTCTACTGGAATTTGATGACAATTGGCTACATTTTTCATGAATTTCAGCTTCTTGACTTCACAGGCTGGATCCTCTTGAATGCCAGCTGAGTTGGTTTCGTGACAAATAAATTCTTCATTGGATATTTCTCGGCACCTTTCTTCCGTAGATATGTAGTAGTGTTCATTAAGGAGCAGGTATTTCGAGTGGGATATAATGGCTCTAAATGAATTAAGGTTTGGAGTAGGTAGTGGATATAAATGATAATAATTGTAGCCTTCTATTTCACAAATCGGAATTTCTATTATGAATATTATTGAATTTCCTTTACTGTAACTTTTAATTTCAATTATCCTTTCTAAAAGCAGAATATTTTCTAACACCGGCTCAAAAGGTAATTTGTTTTTACTTGCATCCAAATAATTGCTGACTTATTTAATTTCTTGTAACAACTCATTCGGCTCAACCATAGAATTATGAAGAGTACCTATTTTAGAAAATGTTTAGCAATGCATTTTCTTTCATATATCATAGATAATCTGATACATAGCAGTAATTTGTGATATTGTCATCTGAATAAGAAAATAACTTAAAAAAATATGCTTTGTAGATTAATTATTTTTATCACCTGTTCAACTTGTTGCAACCGAGACTCAAGTACAATTTCATTATGCTGCAAAATTAAAGTGATATTTTTAAAACTTTCCATCGACTTTTGTAACAAGTTTATTTGTTTATTTACCAATGTCTTTAATTTTCTTGGATTTTCTGACAGAATTCCAATTGCGTTGTCATACCTCTCGGCATCTGCCTGATATTCCGGTGAAAATCTTAATAAAAGATCCCGAAGGATTTAATAAACCACGTTCCGGTCTTTTAGTTATAGTTGGATTGACCTGGTTTATTTGCAGTGTTATTTTATTTTCTAAAACTAAAGCTTATATGTTATACGAGTTGTGAAATTCTCTCTTATATTCTGTAAAATTTTTAAAATGCGATCTTAGTCTATTAAATTTTTGTTGTATTGTATAAAATTGATTGACAATGGATGTAATATCATATACTTGCGAAATGACCATATATCAACTATGTTTTGGGCGTTACCTAATTTTAGGGGTAATAAGCCAGGATTATTTGAAAGGTAATGGAATACGGCTAGTTCTTCTCCAGCTGTGGAGACGATTCTGTAACAACAGGAATTTTTAGTTCCTTTAAGTGAATTATTTCCTCTTTATTAGTGGACTTATTTTTAATTTTTACCGATTGTGTTCTATAACATTTCTGTGATTTCAAAGGGACCTGTAAACTAATTTAATTTTCTATTTCTTTTAATATTTGTCATATAAACGGTTTGACCTAATTTAAATTTATATTGTTCTGGACCTAAACGGTTTCGTTTTTCAACTACTTTTTTCTTACCATCTTCCAATATTTCCAAAATGTTTTCATATAATTTTTTCAATTTGTCCCTATGGTTTATAACAATCTGCATAAAAACTCGAATCAAGTAATTGGAAGGATCACGGGAATCTGTATGACCTAGATTCAGTTCTAATGGTGTAAATTTTGTAGCGGAATGTGTTATTGAAAGCTATTACTGCATACATCATTAAAGTTTTTATATTTTCGTTTATATATTTTTCCCGTATTATTCTCAAATGTTCGATCAATGTAGAGTGAAATATTGCTACGGTGCATTAGATTCACGATGTAACGGTGTGGTAAAATGTGCTTTTATTTTGTGCGATTTAAATAATTCTTGTACTATCAGATTTTTTAGCTCAGGACCATTGTCCATAGTTATGCGTTAGGGTAACCCATAAAATGAAAAATAATGAATTAATGCATACCATATTTCTATGTCGGTTCTACCATGAATTGGACAAGCTTGACCTAATTTGGAAACAGCATCTAAGATTGGGACAAAATCTTGACCGTCAAATTTGAAAACATCGACGTGTAATAAATAAAATGGTTTACCTACCGACTCCGTTAAAAGAATTGGGACATACGGTTTTTTCCTACTATATTTAGTCCTTTGACAAATTTCGCAATTGTTTATATAATTCGTAACATCTGTAGTTATTGAAGGCCAATAATAATTACGTTTCAGTCGCTCTAACGTTTCCGTTATACCTCTATGATTACATTTTCCTTCATGTTGGTATTTTATTATTAAAGTCCTTTCGTCTTTATCAATAACGGTATTAATTAATTTTGTACATTTAACTAGCTAGAGACCAGAGGGTTGAAAATGTTTCATGTATACTTTATTAAATTTCGAATACATTGTTTGGTCATAAAAATACAAATGATATGTTTTATTAGAACCTGTATATTTTTTCAAAAATTATATTACTAGTTTTGCGTTGGATTTAGGAATTTTTACGTTTGTTATAGTTAAGTTATCTAACCTAGTTTGACTGACGTCAAGTAAATTGTGAGGATGTTGTGCTATTAAAATTTGATTTCTTTTGTTATTAACAATATCGTCCAGTATAGGAATACCATTATTGAGTGTTTGATTGCTACTCGAATGAGGTGTAGAAAGAGTATTACTTTCGTTTTGATTATGAGGCGGTCTTACTTGTACATCACCTTGAATAATTATTTTTGGTGAACTGTCGCATCTCTTCAATATTGTTATCGCTATGTGCATAAGAAGTTGAGGGTTGAGGTTCGTTAAAATTAGCAGTATTTTCCACTAATTCTGGAAAAATCTCTAAGAGATCTTGATTAATATCACCAGGATTATTTATTAAACTCTCAGTTTCGATTATATTTAAATTTATTCTCGATTATGCGTCTACGTTTTTATTTTGAGAACCCTTTTTATATATGATTTCATAATCGAATTCTTCCAACTTCAAACACCACCGTAAAAGTTTGCTGTTATGTTCTCTTAAACTAAAGATCCAAACAAGGGGATCGGTATAAATTTTAAATTTCTTACCATAGAGATACGGTCGAAAATATTTACATGCCCATACAATGGCTAACAGTTCTTTTTCTATGACAGAATATCTAGTTTCACTGTCGTTCAGAGTTCTACTAGCAAAAGCTACAGGTTTGTCATTAGGGATATTTCCTTGAGATAAAACTGCACCTAGAGCGTAATTACTTGCATCTGTTGTAAGCACAAAAGGTTGATTAAAATCAGGATATTTAAGTATATGGGAATTGCTAAGTAAATTTTTACAATGTTCGAAAGCTTGTATAAATTCTGGTGTATGTTTAATTTGCATGTCTTGTTTTAAACAAACCGTCATTGGCTTTGTTATTTTTGCAAAGTCTTTTATAAATCGACTATAATATCCTACTAAACCTAGGAACGATTTAATGTCTTTTCCGGTTTTTGGTAAGGGAAAATTCTTTATACTGATATTTTGTCAGGATTCGGTTTTACTCCGGATGGGGGGACTACATGTCCGAGATATTCAACCTCTTTCCTAAGAAATTCAGACTTACCGAACTGTAATTTAAAATTTGCCTCTCGTAACCGCATAAAAACTTTTCTTAACCTATCAAGATGTTCTTGTAAAGACGTGCTAAATATCACGATATCGTCCAAATATACAAGACATATCTCATTTTGTAGCCCTCTCAGTATATTATCGACTACGCCTTGAAATGTGGAAGGAGAACTCTTCAAGCCCATCGGTATCCTCCTAAATTCATAATGACCTTGCTCCGTTTGAAATACGGTTTTTGGAATGTCATCTGGGTGCATTTCTATTTGATAATAACCGCTTGCTAGATCTAGGGTTGTAAAATATTGGCTTTTGCCTAATTTGTCTAAAATTTCTGTAATATTAGGTAAAGGATATCTGTCGTCAATAGTTCGCTCATTTAATTTGCGATAGTCTATCACGATTCGCCATTCCCTTTTACCAGAGGAATCGAGTTTCTTTGGTACGATCCAGATAGGATTTGACCAAGGGGATGTCGAGTTTTGAATAATTCCCTGATCTAACATTTTTGAGATTTGTTGTCTAACTTCATTTCTATGAATTTCTGGATATCGATAAGTTTTAGTAAATATAGGTGTACCATCTTTTGAATTTATTTAATGTCTAATTCAATTAGTAAATGTTAATGGGATTTGTTCACAATGAAAGATGTCCCGAAACTAGTAACATAATTTTCTAATAGCATTTTTCTCTTCTATATCACAATGATCTAATCTTATATTTTTTAAATTATTTTTTAAAGGATTATCTTGTTCTTCAGGCATAATATCGTCAACGTCAATTTTTTCATAAAAATTCATGTCAAAACAATTAATCGGTTCTATGTCTAATGGTTCATTAAATGTTACATTAACCAGGTTATCTTAAGAGTTTGTGATTGTGGTTACAGCGAAATTATTTTTAACGTTTACAAGTGATAATGGCATTTCTGTGCCATCATCAAAAATTTCGTGATTTAGAATTCCGAGTCCCTGATTTTGCTTTATAGGAATCCCAACTATGTCTTGCTATCTAGGTTCGATTGTTATAGTAAAGTTTTGGAATTTGTAGGAGTGATTGTTGTTTTCAACCAAATTTAGTGAATTTTCATATGTTATTGGAATTTCGATGTCCAGTAGTTAATTTACAATTTTGTAAATCAATGTTTGCGCCTAATTTATTTAATATGTCAGCACCAATGAGACCATCGAATTTTTCAGAGAATTTAAGTATATAAAATTTGTGCATACCTTTATTATTTTATTATTAAATAAATTAAAGGTTGGAATAATAGCTACTTCATCATGACACGTCATTGCGTGAGCTGTTTATATATTAAACATTTCTTTTTATATATATCTGCCATAATACTTATAAGCTAACATGGGATCTATAAGACTTTTAGAACTACCTTTATCTAAAAGAAAGTAAGTATTTAAATAAGGCATATACACATAGGGGAGATCTGTTCTTATATTATTAAGTTGTATTATGTTACACTGTTGGTCGGTTGTGCCTGTGAAATATGTATATTTTCATTCTCTGGGTCTTGAAATTCGCCTTGAAAGAAATGATCAATACCTCTCTGAGAATATTCTGCATTACTATCATAATTACTAATATCGTCTTATTCATTTGATTTATTTTCTAGGCCTGAATTATCTGCAAACGTATTACTATAAGCATCTGAAACGTTACGTAGGTGCATGGTATCGTTTTCATTTTCATGCACATATGGAGATAAATTACTGGCTTCGTCTTCGACTTGTTGTGGTGACTGAACGTTGGTCTTGGCCTAGCTACAAATTGTGTCATATTCTCGAGTTACCTGATTTCGTTATTGTCATCTGTAGACATATTTAACTTAGAAAATAACAGACCTCGCAAATCTTGAATTCTCATGCCAAATTGAGTATGTGATTAATTTTTTAAAGGTTTTATTGAAATAAGATCTTGTATCAGACAATCTATACTTCTTTGAATAGAGAAACTTAAAGTTAACGCATATTTGATTGCAAGCCAAGAATTAAGTTCTAATCTTGGATAAATGAGACCGGCTGCTCTACCTTTTAATTTCGATAAAATTATATTAAACAAACAACTATTTATTAGATGATCGGCTTCTTGAGAATTTTGGAAATTTCTTTAAAATGCTTCGCAAGAATGTAAAAATCTATTTAACTGTCTAGCATTACCATCAAAAACAGGAATACTGTCGGCATAACACCTTAGTAACTGCATATCTGTTGTGTTATTTACAGTTGTAGCAGAAACACCTTGTATGTTGGGCATATTTAATTTTAATTTATTTACCTTTTCAATCAAACTTGCGATATCAAGCATATTTCTTTAAATTTTAATAAAACAGAAAACTGCAATTATACGAATAAGACAGGATTTAATGAATATAAAGGAAAACACTACTTACATTATCATTGTTGAAAGCTTCATTTAGTGCCTTGAGGAACCAGCGATGCTTGTCCGGAATCCCAGGTCTTCTTAACTCTATTTTGATCTACAGGAACCAGCGATGCTTGTCCGGACTCCCAGATCTTCTTAAATATACTTCTAAAGGAACCAGCGATTTTTGTCTGGACTCCCAGATTTTCTTAACTATACTTTTTCTAAAGGAACCAGCGATTTTTGTCTGGATCCGTAAGAAACTGCTTCAGATAACTGTTAATTGAACGTTCTCGAACTTATAAAGGTTCTTTTTTTATTGAAATAAACTGTTAAAACAGACCAAACTGCGACGATTTTTGCTCTAAATCCGTTTCCAAAATACTAACGACTGCGCCACAAATGTACTTAAGTTCAGAGAACTTCTTAAAAAAAACCTTTATTATTCTGAAGCAGGAGTTTACACAACAGAAGCTGGCTATAAACTAAACTAGAATCTAATTATTTTAATGCATAATAATTCCCTCTACTATAAACGTTATCTTACAATACTAAGAATCCTAGATGGAATAAACAACACGTGTGCCTTACAATGTGATGACACTGCGTTGTGATATAATATAACTCGCGGCTTACCCCTATTTTATCGGTAGTACTTATCTCACAGTATAGTTATCTGCCTAAAAGACCCGATAGGGGAACTTTAGTAGGGAATATCTTGGTTTGTTAACCATAAAATTATTGCTGTTGATTTATTTTGGTACCCAGTACATTTTATTAGTATCTAAAGAGTTTTATTATTATTTTTTATTTCCTATAGGGTTAGTTAGGGGTAGTAAATAGGGGCGTTTTTGGGGTGGAAAAGTGTTCAGACTAAAAATCCAATATAAAGGGCCACCGTTATTTTTGATGTACAAAAACGAGGATACAACTAAATTAGGTGTTTTGGTGATGGACGATGCATTAAATTATAACGGGCATTTCGTTGGGTTTTGACCCTTACTTAATGTATAAGTAACTAGCGCTTGGTAAATTGCACGATTAAGAGTGATTTACCAGAGGGCAGTTACACTAAATTCGAAGAAATGAAACCAATAGACCTAATACCTTATTTTATTGTCGCGTACAACTCTACACGCAAATACTAAAACCTCCTTTTGAATTAATATTTGGCTATATATCCGAAATGTTTAGTTATGGTGCAGAAGTGGCGATTAGTGAAGAAATATAATATTAAAGGCAAAGACCTGATGAAAATTATTTACGAAATCGTATGCTATCGGATAGAAAATTCTAAAATCAAAACCTTACAGAGAACTAACAAAAATACAACTCAATCTTTTAAAGAGGGGGACACTGTACAAAAAAAAAATACCCACCTAGGATTTCATAAAAAAAACCATAAAAACCCATTCGCTCATAATTCATAGAATGTTTCCTAACACTAACAATAATAGTAATAAAAACCGAAATAAACGTGGATTTATACGCGGATTTGGATAAATAGTCAAAACTCAATTACAGGAAATTTAGACTCTGAAAACTGCGAACGAATTTATTTAGCATTAGACATATTAAAATAGATCAAAATGAAATGCATGAATTAATGAGTTCACAAACATCCTTGATGATAGAAGCGATTTCAGAATTTAATACATTTAAATCATAATCAAGGGGCTATACTTAGTTACGATGATCAATGGATTAGGATACACGATTAACGGTTTAAAGAGCGAAAAGTTAATAAATTATCATATAGTGAAACAATTCCAGTTACTGACACAAATATGTTAGGTACTTATTGAATAATATTCAGCAAATAATACAACAGAAAGTGCAATCACATGTTTGAAATTACGAACTTTTCACACCCCAATACTAAAACCCAAATTTATAATTAAAAAACTAGCTAAAGTACAAAATTATATAACCTATTCTAGATTAATAACCACACATATTTTCTTGTTTAAACAGTAACCCAACCACGTTTAACGACAACAATCCTTGTGAAATCACATTAATCAACTTCCAAAAACCCATAGACAATTGCCATCAAGAGATAATACAAATTAACAAAACTACGGTCTCAAAATATGGGAATACCCAGTACATAGGTAATAATAGCACCAGAAGAAACAAAGATGAGAGTAATATGTGAAGAACAGTACCTACTAGACCAAAATATTAACGGGTCCCAAATTAGCAACCCTTAAACCAAATTGCAATTTACAAATCGAAAACAGAAATTACAAATTAAGTCAACCCAATCAAAAACACAGCAGATATTCAACTTACCTAAATCAAAATTCAAAAATCCAGAAAAACCGGAAATACCGAAAGACTCAGTAGAGTTAAAACTATACAACGTCAAGCTACATGGTGGTGGTGGTGGTCGTAAGTTAGCCTCGAAAGTTTCCTTTCATTAGCCACAGATTTTTGTTACTAAAAGGTCCTTAAACAGTCACAATACTTGCCTCGCCCCCCATTACAATACTTTTGTTTCTTTTTTTTTAAATTTTATTACATAATAATAGATCGCCACGCATAGCAATAGAACTCATTCATTACATATTTATATCTTTTTCATACAGTTTGTTTGTATCTAAGAGTATTTACACATAAAGCATTTATTTAGACATAAATAAACATTTTTTGTTTGTTTTTTGTTTCTTTTTTAGTTTTTTTTTAATTTTCTTTGTTTTTTGTTTGCTTTCTTTGTTTGTATGTTTTTGTGTTTATATTTTTTCTTGTGCACATATATGTAGTTTTTTATATACATCTTCACACTTTTTTTTCTTTTTTTTCCTTTTTTTTTCAATTTTTTATTAGGACAAACAGGGATACAGTGCGTCCAGGGGCCCTTCAGGACGACTTAACACAGACGAGACTGGACCACGGTTTAGAGAGGTTATTGAACAATATGGAAGGAAACAGTAGGTTACTTATTAGCTATTTACAATTATTATTTTTTTATAACTAGGTACAGTGATTTGTACAATTTTAAAGTTTCTAAGTTATTTTTTTTAAATAATTACCTATAGGTCTATCTTAGCATCTTTAAAAAAACCTAACCACTGCTACTGATATTGATTTGGAGTTCTCTGTCAATAATTTGATGAGATTGTAGGGCATACTGATCTTTTTTGGATAATTAGCTAAAGTAGTTAGTAATTTAAATCTCGCTTCTGTATTAATTGGACACATAAATAGTATGTGGTCCAGATCAGCGACATCCTGGTCATTGCAGCTGCATTTCGGAGAGTTCAATACCCCTATTCTATGTAAATGAGATCCATAACGGCCATGTCTTGTTTTTAGTCTGAAATAGGTGGTTGTAAATGACCTTGTCTCTCCCTCATACACCATTAAATCTTCTTTGGTAGGTAACTTCGGATGTACTATCTTATAATAGTTGTTAGTATTACTACAGTAATCCTTCCATTCCCTATTCCATCTCTCCTTCTGAGTCTGCACGATCACGGGAGTCAAGCTACATGATATCGATAATATCCTAAATCAATTTCAATCGGTAAAGAATAGAATTCCAAGCAAAGTGAAGCTATCCATGTACCACCCAAGTATTTGGAACATCTTATTGTGTATAGTTTTGGCAATCACGATTGGAACGACCCTTATAAGAAGTGGTATCAATATATAGAATATCAATATGTAGAAAACACAGAAAAAAAGGAAACCAGATTTCCAATGAAAATCTGGAACGAACCGTAGCTTCGTTCTTCAAAGGGGGAAGGGGATATATAACTCAACTCAACAACAATGGCCTATTATACAACAATGTAGCAGAGTCAGAACAGCAGACAGTCCAGTTAGCATTGGGGAATCATTCAGGATGAGAAACAACGCAGTAAATAACAATAAACAATAGAAAGCCACATCAACACTTAATATAGGTGCATCTTGGAGTCCACCTCAAGCTCACCTTCCAGAACAATATTAGAGCCACTCCATCGTAGGAAACTTATCAGTATGAACCCGTCCCATGGAAACGCGTTCATCCCTGTTTTGCACTCATTACTTAACATAATATCGTGTGTTATTATTTTTATATTATTATTTTGTATCAGTATTTTTATAGAAAGTTTATGTATCACTTATAAGTTATATAATAAAAATTGTTAAAAAAACTCTTAACTTTTAACGAGTAACTTAAGTTAATTAAGTAGCGATAGTTAGACGCTTACGAAACTATCCGTTTATCGTTAGAAATTTTAACAAAAAAGTTTTAATTAATAGAGCAGGTCCGGTTTTGTGTAGTTCATTGTTATAATTATTGTTATCTTAATAATTAGTGTATCTTTCTTAGAAGGAATATTTAATAACGACAAGCGGTTTTACAAAAGCAGGTCATGGAATGTTTGTTTAGAAGGATTTTCGACTATAAACAGTGGGAATTTATCTGCGTATACCTCCGTAGAGGGCACTGTTCGCAATTGCTTGTCAACTAACATAGAAATAGTAGTTCTAGTTTTATTCGCTTTAGTTTATTCATCCCTCCAATGACGCTAACTTTGTTAGCGAAACGATTATGACAGGTCTGAAAACTGCATTGCGATGAATTGGGTTCTTCAAATTGTACTTACCAGTGTTCACCACAGGTTCCAAATATTCATTCTGTCACTACTCTCGTTTAATAGATATAGCAAAGTGACGAGAAAGCGGCAATGAAGTAATGGTGAATTATTAGAGCTGAATAAGGCAGTAGGTAAGGGTGATTTACATTAGTTAGTGCGTATAATCTAAAACAGATGGAAACATTAAATAAGTAGATAGGAAACTGTTTTATTCGCCAAAAATAGGAAACCCCAAAAACGTTTCGATACATTATTTTCCAAAATAATTTAAAGGAAAAACAATTTCAAAAAATAGTTAAACAATAAAATCGGCTCGTAAATAAAGAAAACAAATAAAAAATACCAGATTTGTTTATCATCTTTAGCACTAACAATGTCACCAGGTGCCAATAGTTGAATCGCTGTGTCCACATAAGAATTCATCAGTCTCATTCATTTTCTGCTGGAACTCAACTGTTGCCGATTTGTCAAAGCGGAATGACAGACACACGTCACAAAATAGTACTTCAAGTCATCAGTTTGTTCATTAGTCGCCAACTGCTAAAATGTGTCGGTAGTCAGCAGACGAGCGCTTAAACCCAGATGTTGGCGACTAGTTAACTCGGCCATTATACAAACTTTTAATAAAAAAATCAAAACTTTTTACAAAAGAAAATTT
Organism: Tillus elongatus; assembly: GCA_964006375.1. NCBI lineage: Eukaryota > Metazoa > Arthropoda > Insecta > Coleoptera > Cleridae > Tillus > Tillus elongatus. The sequence continues at coordinate 35,336,669 of OZ023263.1, read as the reverse complement.
TTGCCTTGCACCTACACCTTCTCCAAGAACCTTTTGAACCAGTATTTTGCATGTGGAAGTTATTAAAAAATGTATTCTTTGAATCAAGATGTCAAAATGCGAACGGCCACGTCGTCATAGAGAATGTTTGTCTCCAGACGCCTTTATAAATCTAATCTAATCTAATAACTAAATAAAAATCTACTGATTTCTTGTAAAGTATGGCAGTTTTCAGTATTTTGACGTTGACGTGTTATGATTGGATTTTAGTAGTGGGGATTGGGAAATCATATTGGAATTTGTGTACGAAAAATTGACGTGGCACAGTAAATATTAATTAAAAGTAAGGTAAATTAATATTAAAGACTGCTGGTCAGTGGTTGTAAATATGGGGTTAACACTTTCAAGTGCTCTTACCCGTCTATTTGGCAAAAAGCAAATGAGAATCTTGATGGGTAAGGTTAGAATGTTACAGTTTTGTTCATGACTGATCCTCTTGTTTTCTCTTAGTGGGCTTGGATGCAGCTGGAAAAACTACAATTTTATATAAACTTAAGTTAGGAGATATCGTTACAACTGTTCCAACTATTGGTTTTAATGTGGAAACTGTAGAGTACAAAAACATCTCATTCACAGTGTGGGATGTTGGTGGTCAGACAAAAATTCGGAAACTGTGGAGGCATTATTTCCAAAACACACAAGGAATTATTTTTGTCGTTGATTCTAATGATAGGGAAAGAATAGCAGAAGCTGAAAGTGAACTTCGGAATATGGTAAGTAAGGTTACTCTTAGGGTTGTTACTTCACAAACTGTAAGTGGTATCATTTTTCTCTTACAATGAGATCCTTCTTTTACATAAAAAAGTAGTATTAGTAGTAATTTAGTAAAATATGGGTGTAGCTTTGGAAAAGACATATAGAAAAGTGGTACATGAATACAAGGCAGTGTCTTATTCATGAACTACTGGCGACCAATGATTTGATTTTTTGTGTTTCTGGTGCAGTTTTAATTTCTACTTTGATTGGTGCAATCAACATTCACATATGTTCAGCGATTTGTGAAATAATCGAACCAAATTTTAGCAGTTAAACAAATAGTAGCCATATTTGATAGTATTCAGAATCTTAATTATAGGTACATAGCACAGATAATATAGTCATTTTGTAGTTAGTGTTGTTGGTTACTGCTATAGGTGGTAGATGTCTCAATCAAATCAATTTGTCTAATTTATGTTTTAGTGAATTTTTGTAGAAAAAATTAACTAATGGGGAGATCCTGACTTTTGTATTTTGAAAAAAATTTTTGCAAATGAGCGTGAACTAGGACCCTTAGACCCTATTTCCGGGGTCAGTTTCAATTTTTATATGTTTATGGTAATCCTTAACATTGATACGACAAGGATGCACGGATATTTGCGTGTGTCCCGAAGCGTTGCTGAATTTCACACAGCATTGCCACGTCCTATTCCGGGATCAATAGTCAGGGAAAATAATTAAATATATCAGTTAATTGAAATTTTTATGTTTTTAGTTATTAAATAAATAGTGAAATACTGCTATATAAAATATATTATTACATATAATAGAACTTATGGTAAATTCGCAGATTACCTCCCAAATGCTTTTCAATTTTTTTTCAGAAACATGTGTAGTACCCCCCCTCCCCTGGATATACAAACCAGAAATCTTCTCGTGGTTTATGCAATGAGGGTATTTGCATAAACCACGAGAAAATTTCTGGACAGGGGGGGGGGGTATGGTGGTTCTTTGCCACAAGTGAACCGCTAGAGGAAGGAAAACCAATGTTACAATATGAGTACCCAAGTATGTAAAGCGAAAAGAGAACATACCATAGCAAATACTGCCAAATGACCGAAATTCAAAAAAGAAAACAATACATTTACATAACACTTACCTTTTGCATCTCAAGCAAGTAGGGTGTCCCTTTGCGTAGACATCCTTCGACCTTGTATTTTAACAGCCTGCGCCGTGGCAATTTCCCCATTGCAAAAACAATGTAGAAAACAAATAACATGCCACAGACCAAGAACAGATCACACATGCACCTTAAACCACTACAGCACTAAGGGTCATTAACAAAACAAGGTAAACAATGCACAATTTCAGAAATAATGTCTGTGAACACATGAATATATAAGAAACCGTCTAAACGCATACACGTGTTAGCGGCATACTGAAAGTGAAGTAATAAATGTCGATGGTCCATGTGTCTAGAATATTCTAGGGATTCCCAAAGTCAATGTGAACTTTATGTAAAATGTAATGTTTAGGAGGGAAAGGGGTGTCGCAGGACAGAACTGTACTGGAAAATTGTTAAAAAAACTGTGCAATGTGTAAGGAACTTTAAATGCCAATAACTTGAAAATAAGAGAGAACAAAAGGTAAGAATAGTGTCAGCGTGCATGTAAGACACCAAACTTTATCTATCGATAGTCGTTTTATCTAAGACTGTTCGGGAGGTAATCTGCAAATTCACCGAATGTATATGTTGTATTATATACCAATACCAAACATAATATCTACGTACAAACACACACACACACATAATATCATTATTACATAATACATTAAATGAATACCTTGCAGGCGTTTACGCAAAATAAAACTTTATTATTACATCACATTATTATTAACTGATTTTGCTGAAACTCAGCAACAATCTTTATTAATGGCTTGGATGATTTCGTTAGCCAGCCCTATCGGACCAGTTTTTCTATAAAAAAAAATATTTTTTCCGGAAAAATGTGTATCAAAAAATAACAAAGTTATTTTGATGACAATTGGTTGGTACATTGCCCTCGTAAATACCTTACCACATACCAGAACTCAACTTTCTAGGTTTATAGAAAATTGAGTTATGCAAATTTGAAGCATTTAATGAAAATTCGCTACCATAATGCACTTGCTGCGTCCCGAAATTGATTATATATTCATGAAGTGTTATGCTTAAAAATACAATAGTATTTATTTTACTTAGTGAATAAAAATTAATGATTTAATGTAATTATTGATTTCATAATAGGACGTGGCAACGCTTGTGAAATTCAAACAGCCGAACGGAGCTTCGGGACACGCCCAAATATGCGCAGAGTCTTGTCGTCCCCTGTGGGTCCGGGGACTAACCAAAAGAATAGGCCCAAGGCAACTCCTGCGTGTCGTAAGAGGCAACTAATCGGAATCAAACATTGGCGGGGGCGTTGTCCGTGTGGGTCTGGAGGAAGGCGGATATTTCTGGGGAGCAATGTGCACCCGGATTTTGAGGCCCCCACTCTGGGCCTAGAGACGGACAATTCACCTCGCATGGGTGTTACTCGAGAGCGGGGTTCCAGCTGATACCGCCTTGGGTTGAGTGCTGGCAGGTGTCGTGTGTCCAGACGACCCGGAGGGGGCTGAGATCTCTGATGAGTGGTATACACCCGGAGTTTGAGGCCCTCACTGAGTGTTTCGGAACGGACGGACGGCCTCGCTTGGACGATGCTCGGGAGCGGGACTGGATGGAATGTCGCCTTGAGTCTAGCACTGGTGGGTGTCGGGTCAAGACGAACCCGGAGGAGAGCTGAGATATCTAGGGGTGGATTACAACTAGGGGTTGAGGCTTCTTTTGTGAGCTTCGAAACGAACAAACGACCTCACTTGAATGCTGCTCGGATGTGGGACTTCGTGATACTGCTTCGAGTCAAACACTGATGGATGTCTGGTCCAGACGAACTCGGAGAGAGGTTATCTCTCTTTGAGCTTTGAAATGGGCAAGCGACTTCGCTCAGAAGTCCTGGGGGCTAGGTTTGTTGGGTGGAATTTAAGCAAACGCTGGCGGTCGTTGGCCTGTATGGGCCCGGAGGTGGCCGAGGTCTCTAGGGGTGGATTACACCTGGAGACTTGGGCCCGCTCTGGGGGCTTCGGGTCGGGCTGGCGATCCCACTTGGATGCTGCTCGAGGGCAGAACTTCATGATACTGCCTCGAGACAATGAAAATTGGCGGGGGTCTGGTGCAGGTGAGGTTGGAGCGATATGCACCCGGATTTTGACGCCTCCACTGTGGGCTCAGAAATGTACAATTGGCTGCGCTTGGTTGTTACTCAGGTGTGGGGTTCCAGATGATACCCCCCTGAGTTGAGCCCTGGTGTGTGTCGTGTGTCCAGACGTCCCGGGGGCTGTGATCTCTGATGAGTGGTAAACACCTGGAGTTTGCACCCCCCCCCCCCCCCCCCCACTGTGTGTTACGAAACGAAAGGACGGCCTCGCTTGGGTGATGCTCGGGAGCAGGACTCGATGGGATGTTGCCTTGAGTCTAACGCTGCTGGGTGTCGGGTTTAGACGAGCCTGGGGGGAAGCTGAGAGCTCTAGGGGTGGATTACAACTGGAGATTGGACGCTGCTCGAGAGCAAGACTTCATGATACCTCCTCGAGGCAAACACTGACGGAAGTCGGGTCCAGACCCACTCGGAGAGAGGATATCTGTCTTTGAGCCTCGAAACGGGCAAACGACTGCACTCAGATGGTAGTACACCTGCCAAACAAACTTTCACCCTCAAGAAAAGATCGGCTCCCACAGGGAGCTGGAATTGATGGGTGAAACTTAGATAATTAGATGTTAGCCACAATAGACCTAAGGTCGCGGTGGAGGGACTGGAATAGCCCACTCACGATAAACCTAATTCTAATCCTTGTCGTATCAATCTTAAGGATTACCATGTCTATATATATATATATATATATATATATATATATATATATATATATATATATATATATATATATATATAATTAAGTTTTGAGCTTCCAGAGTTTTGGTAAAAAATAATGTATTAAACTCTAGAGTACAAACTTTAATGAAGTGAAAATTACAATGTTAAAAGAGGGAACAATAAGTGTTGCTACTTAAATGTACAATGCAATAATAATTCTTAGCTAACAGCAGTAATACTTATAAACTAGGTTTTGCATACAAGGTGAGTCGCACTGTCTTCTTGGGTTCTGTCTAAGCGGCAGAAGCTCGGGTCGCTGCCCAACTGGCTGATGTAATCGTACTGTAAACCGTGAGATTGACTTTATAGCAGGAAACTATCTGATGGCATATATATATATATATATATATATATATATATATATATATATATATATATATATATATATATATATATATATGAGACATGCTTGGTTCTCGGGTTAAACCGCGTCCAGAATTTATGGAAACTCGACGTTTCGGCTCCTGTTTTGGAGCCATTTTCAAGAGGTAAAGGAAATATGTAAGGACACTCTAAGGCCTCAATCTGCCTACTCCTTAGAGTGATGGACAAAGGTGGGTAAAGGAAATATGTAAGGACACTCTAAGGCCTCAATCTGCCTACTCCTTAGAGTGGTGGACAAATGTGGGTAAAGGAAATATGTAAGGACACTCTAAGGCCTCAATCTGCCTACTCCTTAGAGTGATGGACAAAGGTGGGTAAAGGAAATATGTAAGGACACTCTAAGGCCTCAATCTGCCTACTCCTTAGAGTGGTGGACAAAGGTAGGTAAAGGAAATATTTAAGGACACTCTAAGGCCTCAATCTGCCTACTCCTTAGAGTGGTGGATAAAGGTAGGTTGGGTTGTTGTAGCTCGATTACGGGGCCTCAATCTGCCTACTCCCCAAATCTCGCTGGAGATCGTCTGTGAGGTCTCAGTGTGTTCAACCCTAGGCCTCAGAGAGATCTGAGATATATATATATATATATATATATATATATATATATATATATATATATATATATATATATATATATATATATATATATATATATATATATATATATATATATATATATATATATATATATATATATATATATATATATATATATATTCGATAACGATAAATTATCGGCCGATTTTGATCGAATTTGGCATGAACTTTCCTTTTGTAAGTGGCTTGGATAAGTTCGTTAGCAAGGAAAATCGGACCAGGTTTTCCGGGAAAATTTTGAGTTTCCTTTCGAAAAAAAAAAATTCTCAAAATAAAAAGCTGTGGTAACCAAATTTGGTAGGTAGGTTTACGATATAAAAAGTAAACTATACACCAAAATTTATATTTCTATGTTACAAGAAAAAAAAGTTATAAAAAAATATTTGGTGCCAGATCATTTCTATGAAAATTCACTACTATAACGCACATGCTGCGTCCAGACTTTTTATTATTGTGAAGAGATACCAAGGTGAATCAGTTTATCATTGTAATAGTATTGTAATGTTATCTTTGTCAATGTTAATCTTTTTAGCATATTTTTGTATTTATAATATGTAATATAATTAGGTGATCAATGTGTGTTATAGGAATTTGAAAAATATTTGTTTCACCTCGAGTAGTGATAATAATGATTATTATTATTAATAGCTTGGCATAAAAATAAGTTAATTTTTTATGGAATTATTTATTTCCCAATGACAATATGTAGAAAATTTTATAGGTGTATTTTAATGAAAATGTGTCGATTTACTTATGTCTTCAAATTAATTTATTATTTTTAATTTCATGAGATTTTAACTTATTATTGCATTATATGAAAGACCACTTGAAAATGTTTCAATTACTGTTAACCACTTTTTTCCCTGCAGAGTTAACAGCTCTTTTATGCATAGGATCCAAAAGTAGTGTAGGTTGGGGGCAGCATGCCAAACACCAAATTGTTATTCTAGTTGTGTAAACACATGTGCATTTTAAAATGTCAGAAACTGCTGTAAAGTAAACAGATACTAAGTCTTTGTAATATGAGACAATTTAGCTGTTGGCAAAGATTCTGCAACATATATGTGTAAAAGATATTGGTGGTTAATTACTGCACTTGCAATTATGTAATTTATATGTAAGAGAAAAAGTGGTTCTCAAATCTGAAATATTGTTCACAGCCACATGTAATGGGTGGCTAAGTGATCCGCCAGTGAATGAAATATCCATATGTAGAGTTGGGGAACAATTTGTTGGGTTAAGTCTATTAAGGACTATCAGACCACAAGCACTGTCAAAGGTTTTAGAGGTGTTTAAAAAAAAATTGCATAACTTAAAGAGAAGATTGCCAAATATTGCAATGGATACATATCACCTGTAAAATGCTTCTAACAAAAACTGTATTGATGATTACTTAAAAGTGATAAAAAGATGTTGGTTTCTTACCTTGTGATTCACATACAATATAATTTAAAGTGAATGTACAGGCAAATAAAGCAGCATTTAATGATTGATTGATCAACCACTACAAAATATTCACGTGGAAAGGCTTGACTAATAATTTTAAGCACAGATCAACAAGAGTGAATAAATGACTTTCTTCCTCAAGGTTACAAGTTTAATGTTGCGTATTAGATATTTAACATTAAACTCTTCTTATCTAAGGGTGTCACTTGTGAATAAAAGATAATATACCTAATTGTATATTAGTATTCGAAATTTTTAATTTTACGAGACTAAACCATATTTTTTACAATTTTCTATTTTATCAAATGGACAAGTACTTGAAAGTTTTTAATTGCCATATTATAAGTTAAGAACATTTGAGTCACTTCCTATGTCTAGAAGTAGTATTTATTTACGAATTATGCTCCAAGTACTTATTAACCTTACCCACAAATTTTCAGTTGAAACAAATTAACATGTATTCTGTAGTGATTATGCTGAGAAATTGTTGGTGTGCACAGGAATTTATTATTTTTTTGAACAGGCATAGCTTATAAATAAATATAAAAATAGTTATGAAAGTAAGGCACAAACGTTCATAACTATTTATTATATTGATTGGTTTTATCTCACTAAATGTTTGTATAAAACATTAAACTTCTCACAAATTCATAACCTTATAAAGCTGGAGGAATGTAAGTTAATATATAAAATATGGAATAATAACAGAAAGACGAATATTAAAGTGGCAAGGAGTAGTGAAGTACATATGTACCCACGTGTGGTAGCATCAAGATCAAATATAAAACTCAACATTGTGATTACGAGGAGCATAAGATCCTATAAGGCTAATCCAGAAGAACTCAGAAACATACATCAGATGCAAAGATTTACAATGAACCTAAAAAGACATTTATTAAATGGAAAAAACAGTTTCCAGTTATAGAGTATATAGTTTCTACAGTACCTACTTGACAATTATATCATTTAAGTCGTTTTTTACGTTTAAGTAACGTCAAAATCATATATAAATTTATTATTAATTGTAGAACTTGTTACTAGTGCAAATGTACTGTTTTTAAGTTCGTAAATAAAGAATATTGAATATATATATACATATACATATACATATATATATATATATATATATATATATATATATATATATATATATATATATATATATATATATATATATATATATATATATATATATATATATATATATATATATATATATATATATATATATATATATATATATATATATATATATATATATATATATATATATATGTGTATATGTATATACACATGCAGGGTGGCCACTGGTCTGGAAAACAGGGAAAACCGGGTAATTTGTAGAAGGAAAAATTTTGTCAGGGAAAAATTGTGAAAATTGACTAAGGGTCAGGGAATTTGTGTCCATGTCAGGGAAAAATTATTTGTTTCCGTTTTATGATAAATAATTAAAACAATGATAGGTGTATATTTGTATAAAGTAGTGTTTTAGTTTATTTCTAAGGAAAATTGTGTTTGTTTTATTAATGTAATTTTGGGGAAGTCTGTTGTATTGTAAGTTACCTACTATACTCTGTAGTAGTGTGTTACACATTTTGGGGGTAGATTGTGTGTGTATCGTGTGTGTGTGCGTGTGTGTTTAAAAAAGTAATGAAACGAATTGATAAAACTCGGCAAGTACCTTTCTTTTATTAATAGCTTGGATAAGTTCGTTAACCAGAAAAATCGGACAAGATTTTCCGGGAAAATTTTTAGTTTTCTTTCGAAAAAAAATGTTATCCTCGAAAATTAATTAATTAGCTATTTTGATGAAATTTGGTGGATATGTTGTCTTGGAAAAGACCTTACTGCGTACCAGAATTCAACTTTCTAGGCTTATAGAAAATTAAATTATTAAAATTTGAAGCAATAAATGAAAATTCGCTACCATAACACACTTGCTGCGCCTAGAATATTCTTGAACCTTATACTAGAAAAAGATACTCCTGGTTGATATTGATGAAATGAACTGTTTTCGAACAAAAACTATTTGTGTTTAACATGTTTTTTATTACATCGATTAAAATAACTGAACCGATGAAATTTGCATTCATTCTGTGCCTATCTAAATAAATGCCACTTTTTCTTTTAGATTTTTTTGCTTTGTTTTTTGTTGCTATGCTTGTATTTTTTCACAAGTACCGATGTAAATAGGAATTCATATGCCAGTGTCTGCCGGTTAGCAGTAGAGTGTGTTGAAACTTTTCACATTCATCTGATTTAATTAATTTGCAGCTCGATGAGGCGACAGATAGCAATAAAGATGCTCATTTAATTGCCTATGTTCTATTTTGTGATGGTATGTCAGCAGTAGAAGAACTACTATTCTGCAAACCAATAGGACTCAGTCAGGGAATTTTTGTCCCTGTCAGGGAAAAATTATTTGTTTCTTTTTTATGATAAATAACTGAAACAATGTGTTTGCTGTTTGCAATTCAAAATTACAATAATTGTTTTTTTTTTATGTTGCGTTCATTTTTTTTTCCCTCAGGGCTCATCCGCGCCCTGCCGCCTCGATAGCACCACTCATTGGTCACTTTGTATTAGAAATGGAGAGTGTGTTTTCCGCTATGATGCAGAGACCTACTGTATTCTGTAGCAGTGTGTTACACATGCTGGAGGTAAATTGTAGAAGAGTATAGTCAGGGAAATAGATATGCTGTTTTTAGTGGGAACCTTGATATATATATATATATATATATATATATATATATATATATATATATATATATATATATATATATATATATATATATATATATATATATATATATATATATATATATATATATATATATATATATATATATATATATATATATATATATATATATATATATATATATATATATATATATATATTGTAGATTATTAATTCAAATTTGAATTAACCGCGTTGGTGTTGTCGATAATCGCTTTGTGCAATTAAATAAGACCACTGACAATTGACGTTATGACTTGTGATGACAGATGGGTATGATAGTTAATAATAATGATATTGCCTTAGGCGTTGTTCTAGAATTAATTCGGTTTATGTATTCAGCTTAATATGATTACCATTAAAGCTGTTTTGTTATTAATTAGTCTCGCTTTTGCTTAGGCAACCCGAAATAGACCCCCCAACAACGTCAGGTGTGCGGTAAATAAGCCTATAAACGAGTGAAAAGTGCAGCGTTCGATACGAAATAACCGGAATAGTCACACTAGTTTTCCGCCAATAAAGAAAAATGCCGGTAGTATGAAAAGACTGAAGCTACTTTAACAATGAGTGACGAGAAAGAGGCTGAGTGCCAGTAGTCCCAGGCACATTTTAAATGAACACTGGAAGAGTTAGTTGCGTCGACAGTACAAGCTCTTACGTTACAAGAGAAAAGTTTGGCGTCTCATAAAGAAGTGGAAGGAGTGATTTCCTCGTTTTCAGAGACAAGTGATGATGATATCGCTGCCTGATTTAGCCGAATAATTAAAGTCAAGAACCATTTCCAAGTAAGCGATGAAAAGATTATTTTAATAATAATAGGAAAACTGTCCGGAAGAGCCCTCAAATGGTTTCATCCCAGGCCAGATTATGTTGATTACAACTTTGAAGACCTAAAGGAGGCCATGCTAGCTATATTCTCGACAAAAGAAGATGGCATTATGTTGAGGCGAAGTTTTGAGAAAGATGGAAAAAGGGTGAACCTTTCTCAACATATTTCATGGATAAGATGTTACTAGGAAACAAATTGAATATTCCAGAACCAGAAATGATCTCTTATATTATCGATGGTTTTGATGATGTCAGTCTTCAAACAATAGTGAAGTTCAACGAATTTCAATCAGTTGATGAATTGTTAAAGAAAATTAATGAAATCACGGGATTGGAGAGACAGCAACCTTCAGAAAAAAATTAAGACCCACCAAAATGCAGCAGCCCATAGCAACCAGAGAAGTCAAGTGAATCAAGGTGCAAGTCCAGCCCGGACGAATAAGTGTGTCAATTGCAGCTTGCCTGGACATTTATCCAAAGATTGTCTGAGGCCTAAACGTCGACCTGGATCATGTTTCGGATGTGGTTCAAGGGACCATATGATTGAGGATTTTCCCATGAAAAGACGGCGTGCGAGTGGTAGCAACACATTCAGCAGTCCAAATACACCACTCCTGGTGGAACCTGCTAGTAATCTGAAGCCTGCTTATGTATTAGAAATAGGTTTGTCTACTCTAAGGAAAACCGTAAGCGCTATACTAGATTCTCGAAGTCCTGTATGCATGATTTATGAGGACTGTATTCCTCATCAGGATCATCATGTAAAGTCATATTATTCTGATCTTGCTTTCCAAGGTATAAATAACTCTTGTGTTGAATATTAAAGGCATGTTTCATGAGAAAATTATGGTTTTTGACTTCAATTATGATGTAACATTTTATGTTGTTGATAAAAAGACTATGTCAGCTCAATGTGTGTTGGGTAGGATTATATTTGCAATCCTCAAATAGATAAGGTAACTTTTGAGGGAGATAGTGTTAAAATTATGCCTAAGGGGATAGAACACGAAGGTTTCATAATTAATGATGTTTTACTTATTGAAAATAATGCTTCACCTGAGAAAACGTTATTAATAAGTTGAGTATATTTTCAATAATAACTATTTTAAAGTTAAGAAACCAATCAAGTCTCAAACTCATTTTTGTATGCACTTGACTTTAAAGCCTCATGACCCCTTTATTTTTAAACCAATACGTTTTTCATATGTAGAAAAAATGGTTTGCATCAAATTTTGCATAATTTACTTTCTAAAGGAATAATTAGAGAAAGCCATTCTTTATATTGTTCGCTAAATGAATACATTTTAAGATACTAGTTTCCTCTAACTTTAATAGATGACTATCTGGATAAGTTGAAAGATAAGAAGTATTTTACAAAGTTGGATTTGAAAAATGCATTTTACCATGTGCCACTTTATGAAGAATCAATAAAATATAGTTCATTTGTAATTTTAGACAGACAGTTTGAATTTGTAAAAATGCCCTTTGGACTAAGCTCTAGCCCTTCAACATTTTGTAGATTTAATAATCGCATTTTTAAGGATATGGTACAAGAAAGTAAGATTTTAATACACCTAGATGATATTCACTGCTCCAAACTCTTGCTACGACAACTCGCTACTAAGTACCAGAAAGGTGGAACACCCCACAATTCCCTCAATAAGTAGCAGAGGCCTAAGCAAAGCTTGAGCATAGAGATATCTCAGAGGGTTCGGATGTTAGATTAACATTCTGAGTTTAATAAAGTCGTAGAGACTTAATTTAATAGGCTCCAGCCACTTTCCGCAACCCTTGGCCAGGTTGAAGATGTCATTAGTACCTACGAGGGGAACTATGATGGCTTGGTGACTTAGAATCAAGATCAATAAGACTTCTGTAATTAGCAAAACGTGAGCTCGAACGACACAAACACAAGCAATGGTATGTTCAGCAAATAATACTGGCAGAAATAATATTAACCCATATATTCACAATACATTGACAGCAGTAGCATAGAATTATGCTACAATAAAACAATATGCTGTATGGTAATGGGGACCAATATAAAAACAGTAAGTTCCACCTACTTTATGGGTAACCACTGGTAGTTAATATCACCAGCTATTAATTGACATCAGCTTTTTAATCACTGGTACGTGAGCTCACTTACCCTTTACAAATTGTATCATAACCTAAACAGGTTCAAATAGTCTGCCTGAGGGGCCTGAACAATAAATTAATGTTCCATAATTAGATGTTCCAAAGTTACTGTTACCTAGGTAACAGGTCAGCCATCCCTTCAGAATAAAATTGTAAGGAGCGTGAAGCTCTTCTCACAAGGTAAACAATAATGCACTTCACTGGCGGGGTGAGACTGACTTAATTAAACACTTAGGGGTGATGCCTCTTCGTGGAGTTTATGTCGTTATGACCCACAATCACAGTTAAACGACCCTATAGGTCAGTAATCATAAATAATAATAACAAATAATGAAGTTGACTTACTGGCAACAATGGCACACAATGTATTCACTCAGTAATTACGGTATGGTGACTACCACCAGGTCCACCGACTGTACCAGCGGGCAATGACGTTAACAGTCGCTATATGTCACGCAAATTTAAATGACATTTATGATAAAGAGCACAAAAAAAGGATACCTGATCGTGGGCAGTGGCACAATATTAATTCACACAATTAACTGAAATACCTCGATGAGGTGGTTGTTGTTAATACTCATCTGTGTGAGACCGGGAAGCAGCTCCACCAGCATAACTCAGGCAGGTAACTTGACCAGGTCCGTCCAAATAACAGCGGCCTACCCACTGCAGCGACCGTCTACGCTATCAATTCTCCTTTACATTGGAATGGAAGTGACCCTAAAACATGAACAATACTACTCTGGCTGTAAGCACCAGCTTGCCCTGACGGACGACGTTATTTTATTGGCCCAACATGGTGACATTAATTCCACACAAAATGGCCACGGCTACCATAGCACACTTGCCACTGCAACAGTCGAAACCAGAAGAGGACAACTCCGCGGAGCGGACTCAATCGTCTCTAAATGCACATGTGCTACAATTCAGCCGTGCCAACCCATAAACATTGGATCGTCTTTGCGTTATGTAACAGAACATAGAAAGACAGCCGATAACCTCCAACATCGCTGTATTTTTATCATAGACCTACTAAAATTATACGAGCATGGATACTGAAGGTATCACCCGCTCGATGATTATAGATGAACACAGACAGGATCTGTGTCATTCTAAATAACTCACTCGCGTGAGATTACATTAAATAGAAATAAAACTAAAAAAATGATGACGGATTAAAAATAAAAAACAAGTTACGACATCTGGGTCGTAACAGGCCCCCTATGATTTCAGAAAATTCCGCAGAAATTTTCTCAATAAAAGAAACTGACAGCTCGAGTAAGTAATGGTGATAGGATGCAAGTCTGAGTTCCCCCAGTCTCCCAAGCATGCTAGCCTGGAGTCAAGGTTCTGAATAATTTAGCAGTCCGGTGATGGGAAGTCGTTAACTTCTGAAGCAGAGTTCCTCGCTCCTTAATACCATAGCACAACTCAGTCACACAACAAGTTCCCAAACTACCCCCCACCAGAAGACAACTTCTTGCTACGAGAACTCGCTACTAAGTACCAGAAAGGTGAAACACGCCACAATTCCCTTAATAAGTAGCGGAGGCCTAAGCAAAGCTTGAGCATAGGGACATCTCAGAGTGTTCAGATGTCAGATTACCATTCTGAGTTTAATAAAGTCGTAGAGACTTAATTTAATAGGCGCCAGCCACTTTTTGCAACCCGTGGCCAGGTTCAAGATGTCATTAGTACCTACGAGGGGAACAATGATGGCTTGGTGACTTAGAATCAAGATCAATAATACTTCTGTAATCAGCGAAACTTGAGCTCGAACGACACAAACACAAGCATCGGTATGTTCAGCAAATAATACTGACAGTAAATAATGTTAACTCATATATTCACAATACAATGACAACGGTAGCATATAATTATGCTACGATAAAACAATATGCTGTCTGGTAATAGGGACCGATATAAATACAGTAAGGTCCACCTACTATATGGGTAACCACTGGTAGTTAATATCACCAGCTAATAATTGACATCAGCTTTTTAATCACTGGTACGTGAGCTCACTTACCCTTTACAAATGGTATCATAACCTAAACAGGTTCAAATGGTCTGCCTGAGGGGCCTGAACAGTAAATTAATGTTCCATTATTAAATATTCCAAAGTTACTGTTACCTAGGTAACAAGTCAACTAGCCTTAATCAAACACTTAGAGGTCAAGCCTCTTCGTGGAGTTTATGTTGTAATGACCAACATTCACAATTAAATGACCCTATAGGTCAGTAATCATAATTAATAATAACAAATAATGAAGCAAACGACCCTATAGGTCAGTAATCATAAATAATAATAACAATTAACGAAGTTGAGTTACTGGCAACAATGGCACACAGTGTATTCACTCAGTAATTGCAGTATGGTGACGACCACCAGGTCCACCGACTGTACCGACAGGCAATGATGTTAACAGTCGCTATATGTCACACAAGTTTAAATGACATTTATGATAAAGAGCACAAAAAAAGAAGGATACCTGATCGTGGGCAATGGCACAATATTAATTCACACAATTAACTGAAATGCCTCGATGAGGTGGTTCTTGTTAATACTCATCTGTGTGAGACCGGGAAGCAGCTCCACCAGCGTAACTCAGGCCGGTACTTGACCAGGTCCATCCAAATAACAGCGGCCTACCCACTGCACCGATCGTCTACGCTCTCAATTCCCCTTTACACTGGAATGGCAGTGACCCTGCAGTCTGCCCTGACAGACGACGTTATTTTATCGGCTCAACGTGGTGACATTCATTCCACACAAAATGGGCACGGCTACCATAGCATTCTTGCCACTGCAACAGTCAAAACCAGAAGAGAGAGGCTCCACGGAGGCGGCGATCTGTCAGCCGTCGTCTCCCCATACACATGCGCTACAAATTCAGTCGTGCCAAGCCATAGACATTGGATCGTCTTTGCACTATGTAACTAGTCGTTCACGGAACACAGAAAGACAGCAAATGACTCCCAATTCCGCTGTATGTTTATCGTATACTTAATAAAATTTATACAAGCAGGGATACTGAAGGTATCACCCGCTCGATGATTATGGACTAACACAGGCATAGTCACTGTCATCCTAAATAACCCACTCGCGTTAGGTCACATTAAAAGGAAACAAACTTAAAAGATGTTGATGGATTAACAATAAAAAACAAGTTACGACATCGAGGTCGTAAGAGCCCCCTATGATTCCAGAATTGTTCTCAATAAAAGAAACTGACAGCTCAAGTAAGTACTGGTGATAGGATGCAAGTCTGAGTTCCCACAATCTCCCAAGTATGCCAGCGTGGAGCCAAGTTTTTGAATAATTTAGCACTCTGGCGATGTTAGGTTGTATACACCTCTGAAGCAGAACTCCTTTCTCCTCAAAGCTATCGCACAACTCAGTCAACCAACAACTTCCCGACTACACCCCACCATACGACAACTTCCTGAGCTTCTCCAGGCTCAGATGTTCACCATACTACAACAAAGAAACTTTACATAGTCCTCCTATAACTTGGATAACAAATATCCTAACCGACTCTTCCTAAAGAAAATTGCATGAGATCACAAGATGGATAACAATTACCCCCCCCCCCCCCCCCCCCAACAAACTCTTGCCGACAAAACGCATGAGACTACTATCAGTGCAAATCACAACATTGACAAATCCCTCAACCGAGGTTGATAGCAATACTTACATGAGAACATAACTCTATGTCACAGTTACGCCTAGCCACTTCTCACTGAGTGCTAGCGAACAAACTTCAACACCGACCTGGGGTGAAAACCTACTCCGTTCCTCTCTGTGTGAACTCGTTACGATGACAAGGTCCTAGACCCACAAATCACTCAACGAGGTTCATAACGACATTCACCAGAAGATCCCAACACGTCTACTAAATAGCACAACTACTACACCACCAGGGTGTCTACAAACTGCAACTACTCTTCTATATATGTGAACTCGTTATGACTACAAGGTCCTAGACCCACAAATCCCTCATCGAGGTGCACAACGACATTCACTGGAAGAACCTACACATGGCTACTATAGCACAAAACCCTACACCACTTGCGTGCCTACAACAACACTTTCCCAATGTGAACTCGTCAAAACTGAACAGATCATATCACCAACAAATCCTACACGGAGGTTCATGACGAAGTTCAGTGGATGTAAACCTAACTCTCAATGCTAGATGTTCTTCAGAAGGACCTACGCAAATTTCGATGTCAATTATTAGCCTACAGCTCACAAATGCTATCACAGAGCTACACATAAGATGTTATTACAAGAAGCTATACACGACCTGCTACTCCAGAGCCAAACTACAAATTGCTCACACACAGCTTGGTACGAATTGCTAATACATAGACCAATTCGCCACCAACTATCAACAAATAATGTAAATTGCTACACCATACAGGTGTCCATTACAAGGAAATACTGCTACTAAATAGCCTAAACTTCTGCTACCGAAATAGCCTAAAATTCTACAACAGGTGTTTATAACAACATAATTCTGTCAAGTAAGTAGCCTAAAATTCTACACCATATAGGTGTCTATAACAACAAAATACGGCTAACTAAGTAGCCTAAAATTCTACACCATATAGGTGTCTGTAAACT
This sequence comes from Tillus elongatus, assembly GCA_964006375.1. Lineage (NCBI taxonomy): Eukaryota > Metazoa > Arthropoda > Insecta > Coleoptera > Cleridae > Tillus > Tillus elongatus. Next base: position 35,319,163 of record OZ023263.1, on the reverse strand, counting down.
TAAGTTTGCTTCGCTAGACTGAACTCGTCAACTGAACAGATCAGATAACTAAATAAATCCCTACAAGAGGCTCATAACGAAGTTCAGCGAAAGCAAATGTTCGGTACTACTGACGTAGACCACAATTACCAAAAGCTACTACCTAGCTAAACACAAAACATGCTATCGAATAGCCCACAATAACATGCCTAGGCCAGATCACCGAATCCCAAACACAGCCAACAATACTCCACGACCCACCATACTGTGGTCGGGAAAAGAACAATTACTACGGAACCGGTGACTCGTCCCTAAAGTTAAAATACACACATGGTAGTCTCCTGACATCATGCCAACACAAAAATCGACTAAACGATATACAGCACACTTGATGATGGACCTACTCTCCGAATGGATTGGAAAGCTGACACTCCTTACAGAATGTCAAGTTAAGCCATTAGATAGTTACCTCAACATAATTACCTTCCGTTAGAGTGACGAACTTCAACATGGCAAGGTTTTCCAATCTTGACCTCCATCAATAGAATTAGAAGACCCCAAGTCCAACAAAGCAACCAACTTAACTCCAAACATATCCACTATGTCACAAGTACACTGATCGTTATAGACCTTAGAAGAAAAATATATAGTAGACCCTGCCTTTATGATGTTCCGATCTAACAGAAATGTTTCCTGATGGTGGTTGTGGGGTTGTAATAATAATGTAGTTAATAAAGGCGATATTTATTTATTTATTTATATACTTACAGCAACTAACACTATCAAGGAACATTTAGTGTGTGTGTCTTGTTTCTTTAACGTCGGCCTATTTCCGCGACTATGGCCAATCACCGACGCCAGGGAGCAGTTTCACCTCACTATCCTGGAAATTTTGCCGAATCCCTGCCTTTCTGTAGGGAGGGTAGGGATCTTTAACGTGCCCAACATCGCATGGACACGGGACCGACGGCTTTACGCCCCCTCCGAAGGGCGGAACGTGCAGACATTCAACTTGCTCAAATACAATGCCAGAACCTCGGTTGATGTTAATTTTACAGTTTGTACTGAAAAAGTGAAAGGAGTACCCCGGGATCGAACCCAGTACCCTTTGGTTCAGAGGCACACGTTCTTACCCCTGAACCACCGAGGTTCTTGAGGAACATTTAGAAATTCTTGAAGAACTATTGAATCGTATGAGTAACAATTTATTAGAACTACGTCTTGACAAGTGCTCATTCCTTTTTACTGAAATCGGCTTTCTTGGATATAGAGTTAACACAAGGAATCTGCCCTAATGATGAGAACATTAGAGCCTTTCAAATTTTTCCTGTGTGCACTAATCTTAAAGAAGTTCTTAGTTTTTTGGGTCTAGCTAGTTACTTTTGGCGTTTTATCCAAAATTTTGCATCCTTAGCGAAACCACTTTATGACCTGTTGAAGAAAAATTTTAAGTTTGAGTTTGGCTCAGAGCAAATAGTTGCCTTTGAGGCATTACGTGTAAAACTCATATCGCAGCCTATATTAGCTATATACTCACCTTTAAGTGAAACTGAATTACATTGTGATGCTAGTAGCAAAGGTTTTGGTTCCATATTCATGCAAAAGCAACAAGATGGTAAATTCCACCCTATCTTTTTCTTCAGTAAGATAACAGCAGAATTTGAGCCCAAGAATCATAGTTACGATATAGAAACTTTGACAGTTGTTTATGAATTAAGAGATTCCATCCATATTTACAAGGTATACACTTTAAAATAGTGACAGACTGTGATTCTTTCAGATTAACTTTATCTAAAAAAGAAGTAGTACCACATATTATGAGATGGTGTTTGCTGCTACAAAATATAGAACACCAATCTAATAAAAGAATGCAACATGTAAAATTTTATATCTCAGAGCATGTGGTCCAAATAATCTCTGTTCTGCAAAGGTACAGACCTGAAAAGATACAAGAAACAATTATAACAAGAATTTTTAATGATCAGAATATTCACAATTTGTAACCGTCTACTTCCGAAGGGTAGAGTGGGTCAGTGTTTTGATCTGAAAAGGGGTTTAACTGGAGCGCCACCACTTTACTTGGAAATTCTAATATTTTGAGGGAAAGTGGAAGCCCCACAGTGATAAAAGAAACTACCGCACCACCCTGTGAAAGTATATATATATATATATATATATATATATATATATATATATATATATATATATATATATATATATATATATATATATATATACAAATTGTGCAAAGAAAAAAAATTAAAATGTAAGATTTGTAAGTTGAAATATGTTCTCACCAGGGCTGATTATTATAGAAAGCGTGTGAAAACAAATATAGACGGAGATAGCTGATTCCTGTTTCAGTTTTTGCCCAAAGGTGTAGTTTTCCATAACATCTAGTCACAGGGTTACTCATGACTCTTGTCTAGCTGATTCGACCTCTGATTTTTAGGGAGGGTTTTACTATTTGAAGGTTACAAACAAAACAATATTTTACAATGTTCTAACACTCGGATCTCATCTCACTTTGGGCACCAGTGGGTGATAAAACATCGGAAAATTTTTGTAGTCCTCCCAGCATCCAAGTTATTTTAACATGTATGACTATATAGCGAGCTTCTATTAGTCTATTTCAACTTGAAGGCTGAAGTCTCAACGGTAATACAATGTTATTTAACTATAATGTATTATGGCATACAGCTATAAATGAAAGGAAACCTAAATGGTATTAACTTTCTCGGTTATTCGATGCGTGCCTGTACAAATTAAAGGAAACAAAAACACAGTAGTGCCGACAAAACTGTCGGTTATTTCAAATTTTGGCAAATAAAATTAGTTCAGATATTTTGAGCAACTTTCACGACAGCTATGTATGGCTTTGCAAATAAATTGGATAGTGTAAATATCAAAATTAAAAAAGAAAATAAAATATTTCTCACCAAAATTAATTATGAATTTCTCTAAGTTTGATTCTATTGGTAAACACTACTTATTGTTTTTGATGAATTTAAATGCGACTGGAACTTTACTTTTTGAGACTAAACACTCACTTCGGCGTCTCAATTTTTAACTTAATTGAACTGGCCGGAGGGCCGGCTTATATATGGTATAAAATATGTGTCTTTGTTTACTTTTAGAAGCCTTGACTTTTTTATTTAACTTATTGTGTTGATTAAAGTTTTAGGATCAAAAATTTGGAATTTACACATTTTCACCGGCTAAGATAACATTCCGATGTTTGTTTTATTTACTTGTTTGTGATTAAAAATATATTTTATACGGCTTTTTCTTTTTATACAGGTGTTTTTAGAATATTAATTAATTAAAAATATCAATTATGACAATTGTCAGAGTTTGTTTTACGGCAGGAAAATTAGATTTTATTGCAATGCAATGGGAATTTCTATTTTCATTTGAAAATAGCAAACACAGACTATATGCAGGTGCTAAAGAGGAAAGCTGTAGAAGCTACATATAATGATTTCCATAGTAAATTAATTGAAATATTTGAAGACTCATTTCCTGAAATGGAGAATACAGCAAAACATACAAATGGGAAAATTAAGTAGAATAACTCCTCAAGTGGAAAAAATCTATTCCACTCTAGATACCTTATCATTTGTGGTTGTTATGAAAAGAGATCAAGATACTTGTAGCCTATATCAGGGATATGAAAGTTATTATAATATGAAGTTAGAAGCTGCACAAAGAAGTTATAGTGAAGAAGTTCTTTTGAAAGCTTGAAACAAACAAAAGAAAATAATTATAAGTACAGAAACTTGTAAAATAAAAGAGAAGAGGAAACCAAGTACAATTATTACTATTTTTGCAATATTGGTAAAAATTCTGCACAATTGGACAGTTCGTACACAAGAATCGTGGAAATTATCTCCAAAAAATAAAAGTCGATAGTAAGAATTGATGTTTTCTTGATGCAACATAATGGATGTATTCAGGCTCGTTATCTTCCAAGGTCGCTAAAGTTGGCGAAGGTAATTCGAGCTTATAAAAAAACTGTAAATTTGAAAGAGAATTGCCAGCTAATATCACTGCTAACAGTATTTCCAAAATTTTCGAAATGATATTAAAAGACAGTAGGAGCCTGGGCAAGCATGTAACCATATAACAGGCAGAAAATTGCGATCGAGATGTGTGTGAGGGAAATGAGACAAGCCATTGTACACATAAAACAATCAGAATACTTTAGGACAGTCAAGCTGCTATAAAAGCACTTGGCTCTTACCGTTGCAATTCAGAAACGGTTTGGAGGTTGCCTTAAATGATCTGGGCAGCCACAACGAGGTGCCTCTGGTGTGGACACCAGGGCGGGCATTCGAGTATTGATGGCAATTAAGCGAGATATATCAGACCAGAACCTGCGTTGGGCATACTCTTATGCACAGCGAAATGCACCTTGAAGGACGGATGCAAAGACACTTCAACAACGGCACAATCCACTCTTAAAGCCTTTTAAAGGTCCTCTCAGCGATAAGGACTACAAACTTTCAGAGTTAAACCGACAACAGCTAAAAACTCTGATCAGCCTAATAGATATTTGGCCTTGGACAAGAAGTCAAGTGCCGACTTTATATGGAAAATGACGAAACAGCAGAGCATATGCTATCTTCCTGTGTGGCAGAGGGCGGAATCAGGTACCTGCTCTTTAGCAAGACCCAACTTGCACCAGGAGATCTGAATGAACTTTCGCCCTAAAAAATTATGGACTTTTGTAAGAGGCTGAATTTGAAATTTAAAAATCAAAAAACCAAAAGTAACAATTTGCAACGTAAACATAACCTAGCAACTGAAGCAGGAAGCAGAAGTTTTGGTAATACGCTCAGTGATTTATCTGAAATACGGTCCGAAAATTATAGTTCCAGTGGTAATTTGGTTTTTTGTCTCGAAAAAGAGGAAAATAAATATACAAGCTTGGAAACAAGAGCTAAGAAAAACAAATTTAAATAGTGGCAAGCTGTAGATACTATCATCTAGTGGCAAAAATATGCCAGCAAGGGTAAACTATGAATGTGTCAGTAAATGTACAGAAAAGTTGTGAGATGAGACAACAGACATACTGAAAAACTTGCTCAAATACAATGTCAGAACCTCGGTTGATGTTAATTTTACAGTTTGTACTGAAAAAGTGAAAGGAGTACCCTGAGATCAAACCCAGTACCCTTCGGTTCAGAGGCACACGTTCTTACCCCTGAACCACCGAGGTTCTCACATGCATATTAAAACTTTATTTTACCAATGAAGGACTTGGTTAGCACACCGGTAATAAATAAAACATGAGAACTCCTAATTACAGGTTAAGAAAGACACAGCACTGTGTAGATTACTGGGACATACAATTTAATAATGAAATTCCTGCTAGGCTCAGATTGCATCAAATTGAGGATTGTAAGTGCCACTAGAAAATGCTTTTAGTCTATTTGTGGTTTTATAAAATTTTATATTTTTAGTGTTAATATTTTTGTTATTGTCTTTTTTGGAATTTTGACATGCATGTTAAGTTTATGTCTAATAAAACTATACTCTCCTTTTTGCAAGAATTATGGATGCATAAATTAATTCAGAAGATATAACTACATCTGAAAAACAAAATCAAATTGTTGATCTCCGGCGATTTATGAATATAAGATGTTCTTTTTGAAAAATGGCGTTACCTAGCTTTGTATTGACAATAATTCTTACAGATGTTTGATATTTATATTGACAATGAAGAGTTAAAATATTATATTAAATTTTTTAATTGTTGTAATTAATATGTTAACTATTTCAGCTTCAAGAAGATGAGCTCCGTGATGCTGTGTTATTAGTTTTTGCCAACAAACAGGATCTGCCAAATTCAATGAGTGCAGCAGAACTAACTGATAAATTGAATTTGAATCAGCTGCGCAATCGCCGTGTAAGTGCTTATAACCTGTTTTAATAATGTAACATTGTTGTGTAATTAGTTGCTAAAGATTTTGGTTTAATGGCTATTTAAAGAAAAACCTTCCATATAAAACATAATATACTTTTGAGTTATTAGTATTGTTTTGCTCTTACAGTGGAGTAATTTCAAATGAGTTTTATCTTTTGTTCATAAAAATATTAACTAGTGTGCTCAAATGTGCAACTTATCACAGATTAGGCATTGAAGTTCGAGGTGTGGGTCATTCTTTAATGTCCATATAATATGTCATTGAATAAGAAATTTTGGTATATTGAATCATACAATTGCAACATCTAGATTCTGAAAACTCATTTTTTGTGTGTCAGAACACTGGAAATCTAGTGGATAATTAAAAGAATTCGGTATCTGCAACTTTGACCTAGTAGCAGATATTGCAGGTTGCAAGGTGAACATGGTGGCAGTGCAATATTTGTGAAAAAGAATGTTCAAGCTAAGTGTCAGCAAGATTTAGTATTAATGTCTTAATTTAAGATACTTGAGTGTGCAGCAGTGGAGGTATACTTTGGCTAAAAAGTCTTAGTATTAAATATATATTATTCAGGATATAATGTACAGAAGTTCTTTGAATCTTTGGCAAGAATTCTTACATTACTTGTAGAGGAAAATTGTCTTATATTTTTCTCAGGGGCTTTAACATTGATATCAGATTAAATAATGTTTCTCTATATTTTCTGTCTCTGTTGGCTTCTTTTGACTTCACCCAACTATATTAGAATGTACTAGTATTACAGCCCTGTCAAAAACTTGTATTGATAATATTTTTACAAATTGTAAAGATTATAATGCCACACTTATTAATACACTTGTATCTGATCACTTAGCATAATGACCGATTTTTCAAATAGAAACAAATGTGGATGCGACTGGTTCATATAAACGATCTTTTAGCGAAGCTAACAAATTAAATTTAAGAGAAATGCTAACAGTCCAAGACTGTCTTACGTTTATAATTGCCCCGTGAAGACAACAGACAATGGGAATTATTTATGAGTTTGTTTACTCCTATTTATTGTTTTTCATACCAATATGTTAGATATAATTATGTGCAATACACATACGACATTAGTCATAAAACAAAAATTTGTAAGCAGTATTTAGACATACTTTTAGTTAAAACAACATGATTCAAAACATAATGAAGTATATTGTCAGGGAAAAAAAATGGTTACTTTTGGGAGACAATATTTTTTGGGAACTTAGGTTTAGCAACTTCTAAACGTCTTCCTAAGTCCTTTATGAGATTTGGACACTTCTTTAAACTATTTTTTACTTCGTTAATCATTTGTGGTAGCGGATTTTTATCAAATTTTCTATACAGCCCTGTCTCCATTGCATTACTCACCCGCTCTTTATAATCACTTTTGTCCATTATCACAACTATATTGCTTTTTTCCGCCTTTATATAAAAACAGTCCTTTTCTCGCAATCGTTTAACTATTTTCATTTGATTATAATTTTTGTTTTTTGTGGACTTATTTTCTTTCAAATTTTTAGAGATTTGCTTTTTACGTGCTTCACGAATAAAGTTGTTTAAAGATTCAGGTAATTTTTTAATTCCTGTTTCTATACTAGCAATGGCATCTAAAATTTATTCTTTTTGTGACTGCAACCAGAATTTTAACCCTCTGTTTAAGAGGTCCATCTCATTTTTGTTAAACGACTGCGAAGAAAGATTTTCTACAAGGTCAGTTTTCCGAGGATTTTTCAATTTTAATCTGATCATTTACAAGTTTTTTAAATTTTTCATTCTGAATATTGATTTTCTTAATTAACTTAGCGTTAACGACTACGGACACGTTCCTCTGAAAATTGCACCAGTCATCATACTCTACGTTATCTAAATTAAATGTTAACTTTTTAAACAAACTATAAGCTTGTATTTCTAACTTACTACGTTTTGAGTACAGTTATTGCATTTTCAAATCTAACCATTTTTGTTTAGAAAAACTTATAACTTTGTGACCAGCTTTTGTGTTAATAGAAATTTTAACATAGAAATTAATGAAATTAGGGAAAACTGATTTCTGTTTGCATGATTTTAAAAAGGCAATATTAGCACCTATTAATCTAATTTTGTACTTAGCTTTCTATATCAATTTACTTCCGTTGACCTGGGAGCCATAAATCACTATGTGAAAACTGGAACCTGTGATGAGCACTGATACACACACATGGAGAAACCCAAATCACCTAAATACATATTTTTAGACCTTACAATCGTTTCACTAACCAAGTTAGCATCATCAGAGGATGAAAAATTCCACCTAGATTTTTTCGTCCTCTAATATGATTACTTAAAAAATTATGTCAATCGTGCCTATGCAGCTAGAATTTTCGAGGCTCCTAACAGAACAAAGGCTGTATGGACAATGGGGTCCTAACACATTTTTTTATTGTATATTTTGAAAGTTCGTGTGAATATGAGTCTGACACACCAGTTATTTTTCTTTGAAGTTTTCTAATATCACAGAAAAAAATTCTATTCTAATATACTTTTATTTTACTTTTATTTTTCCTTTCTCTATAGTCTTCTGGAAAAAAAGTATTTTTCAGTTTGGGTAATTTTTTTTTCTTTCTTTAACGTCGGTCTATTTCCGCGACTATGACCAATCACCGACGCCAGGAAGCAGTTTCACCTCACTATCCTGGAAATTTTGCCGAACCCCTGCCTTTCTGTAAGGAGGGTAGGGATCTTTAACGTGCCCAACATCGCATGAACACGAGACCGACGGCTTTACGCCCCCTCCGACGGGCGGAACGTGCAGACATTCAACTTGCTCAAATACAATGCCAGAACCTCAGTTGATGTTATTGTACAGTATGTACTGAAAAAGTGAAAGGAGAACGCTGGGGTCGAACCCGGTACCCTTCGGTTCAGAGGCACATATTCTGACTGCTGAACCACCAAGGCTCTTTGGGTAAATTTTAAAATGATTCATTATAGAACAAAATAATTTCAGATGCTCACATAAATTGTCAAACTTATATTTATACAGTCTGATTGGCCTGGCCAGGGAACTCGTCCAAGCCATTAACAAGAGAAATACGTATGAAGTTTCAATAAAATCTGTAAATAATTGTTATCGGTTGAGTGTATATAAATATAAACACAAAAACTTAAACGGACCTTGGTTTTGTGTTCTAGGGGTCCTAATTTGTTCCCATTTCAAAGAAAATTGCAACAGTCGCCATCAATACCTCTCCATTTCTTAATAAAATTCGCTAAAAACGCAAAACAACCACTTGGTTATGATTTTTAAGTAGCAGTGTTTTGATATACTATAGATATAGATCATATCTAAAGTAAAGTGCCTATGAATTTAAATTTGTAGCTGTTCATAACTCTGAATATTATTAAACACGTAGATTTATTTAAAATTTCATGCTTCAGAAATAACAATCAGATGGCATTAGGTAAGATAAAAAATTGCCAAAATATCACATAGGTAGCTAAAATGTAATACGAAAAGAAGCAAATGTTTTTTCACTTGCGGACCAATATGTAACAAAACTATTATTTATCAAAACTAACTCTTATTTAAAAAATAAAATGATCTGAATTTTATCATGAATTCTCATCAAGTATACCACTAATATTAGATATACAATGTCTAAAACAGTTTGTTTTCTTGCTGGTTCCCTATAATTAAAAATTAATTTCAATTATGTTATTACATGTACCGCATATTATTAATTTTAGTTATAATCATGTTTTTATTCATATACATTTGAGTTGAGACATACTTTTCACCTCTGCATGTGTCAATAAATATAAGAGAAAAAGATCGATTCATTTTAATGACACGTGTAACAACATTCCGCATTTTCTAACATTGTGGTATAACATTTGTAAAACCAAATATTAAAATTATGGATTAGATGTAATTTAGGGTTCAATCCTTAAATCTTATGAATGTTTACTTTGATCTTATTTCTCATATATTTTCGAATATCCTTCATAAAATGTTTATTCAAACATCCTTAAAAATCTAAAAGATAACTTATTACATAAGAAAAAAAAATCCAAAAATTACTTTACTCTAAAATACAGAAGCATCATTTAATATGTCCCGACATAAATTTTCATCCAAAGTAACTTCATATGCTGCCACTTGTAACATCAAAATCTGGATTTCCCATACAAAATAGACCACAGTGTCGTCTGCCAAAATTCAATTCAATCGGTATCTATATGTCGTCTGGCAAAATTCATTTCAGTCAGTATCTAACCCAAATATTTAGATTGATGACTGCTGTCCAGGATATAGTTTTTAACTGTGTTTTCTTTAGAGGGATACTTGACCTCAATGACACAGTGTTGCCATCTGGTGACGAGATTTGCCTATGTGCAGTGTAATTCTTCTCCATGACAATGCTTGGCCACAAACAGCTGCTTTGACCCAAGACAAACAATCCATTGGGAAACACTTGAACATATGCCCTATAGCCTGGATTTGTCATCATGTGACTATCACATGTTTAGACAACTCAAAGACATGGGGGACGCTGTTTTGATGACGCCCAAGACGAGGAAATGTTTTTGTGCCATTGGTTAGAGACACAACCAACTTCATTTTTCTACAACGGCTGTAAAAAAACTTTTAATCCATTGGGAAAAATGTTTTGATAAAAGGGGAGACGACATAAAAAAATAAAATATGTTAAAAAATGTTCTTGCTGTCAGTAAATTTATTTAAAAAAAATCTGGTTTACATTTGATCCCCACTCATAAAAAAAGCTGGAAGATGGAGTATTATACATTGATGTTTGCAACCAATTCAAACTTTCATCAAAATCAACAGTTTCCATTATGCATAGGGGTGCCATATGTCCTAGTTTTCCCGGACATGTGCTCTTTTTTAGGCTTGTGGTAAATGTTCAGGCAAGTTTTTTCGATTGTCCAGGATTGCGGAAATGCCTGGGTTAGTTTTTTCGCTGGGTCACGTTTTTATATTTTGTTAGTTTGGTACTCATCTGTCTGTTGTTTATGCGATTCCTGCGAGAATACAAACGCCTGACAGCCCAGACATAGGGACCATAAGAGTACATGTAAAATTATGTATAATTATTGTCACGTGTCAAGTGGTGCGCTGTTTGTAACACAGTGTGCCATAGACAAATTTACTTTATCTATGCAGTGTGCTTCACCTGATTGTTCTATCAGTGTGCTCATGGCTGTTGTGGGTGAGGGTTGATCGCTGCTGTGGCTGTCTGTGGGCACATGCAGGGTGCACACATTCACATGTGTAGATATAGTACACCCAACCTGACCTTGTTCTATGTGTAGTACAGTTTAGTGTCTAGTGTGAATGAGTCCTAGTCTTGAGATGAGTATGAATCCTAGTTTTGTCCTCTTTTTTCGAAATGGAGATGTTCTAGTTTTAAATGTGCTTGTCCTAGCCTAAGCTTTTTTGGTCTGGCAACCCTAATTTTGAAGGCAAATAAAAATAAAATAACAAAAGAATGTAATGCTAGAAAAATGAACAACCTGAAGCGGCTAAGAAAACATACCAAATGTGAAGAATGTGTTAATAAAATGGTTTTAATACAAATAACTCAAAATGTGCTCATGCTATGCTGCAAGAAAAGTCAATCATTTTTACAAAAACTACTGATAATATCACATCCTAGAATAATACTGAAGAAAATGCAAACCCAATTACAATACGTAGTGATATGGAAGGTAGAAATAAATTCGTGTGTTGTAATGGTTGACGTGAACGATTTAAGAAACGGTATGGAATTTTAGCGGGAAGAATGTGTGGTGAAGCTGCAACTTCTGGTTATAAACTCTTGTCAGTACTCCCAAGACAACATTTTTAACAGACGAAATGAGATTATTCTACAAGTTACCTCCAGATAAAACATTTAAGAGGAAAATGTAGTGGAGCAAGCAAGCTAAGGAATGGTTAACAGTGTTTATGTCTGCTAATGAGTGGGATAGAAAAACATAAGTTCTTCGTGATCGGGAAATCTAAAAGTCCAAGATGCTTTAAAAATCCAAGGTGCTTTAAAAATCGCTTAAATTTACCGGTCAGTTATCCCACTAATCGCCGAGCCTGGATTTCATCAGACATGTTCGAAGCAGACATTCACAGTTGGGATGTTGGTTTAGCCAGACAGAAAAAAACGGTCGACGACTGTCCAGCATATCCATGTTTAGATCATTTTTGCCTATTAAAGTTAGTGTTCTTACCTCCAAATGCAAGAGCAATATTACAGCACGTGAATCAGGGTGATTCGGTGCCTTAAGTCTCATTACAAAAATTATTTATTGTACATCTTTTAAATAGGGTTTTTTGTTTTTTATTAAAATTTACAATCTACTCTACAAGGAGTATTAAGTAAATATGTTATACATATGTTTTAACCGGAAAAATAAATTAAACCCAAAAAAAGAAAATAAAAATAACTAAAAAATAAATATAAATATACATACATAAATAATGCACAGCGTGTGAGGAAAAGCCAACCAGTGTCGACACTCCCTCTCGGATAACACTGAATTGTTAATTTAGTAGGTCTGTTGGCCAGGTTCGTAAAGCGTCTCTCATAGAAAGGGTCTTCAGAGAGTTGTTTTATGAGGGGATTTTGGTGGCCAGGCAACTTTGCGTGATAATTTTAGGCGTATCTTCGAATTTCTTATGAACGAATAGGATTTTGAGACCTTGATGTTAGGGAAAGTTGGAAACGTACGTAGCATTTACTATTGAGCGAAGTATTTGGGATTGCTGTCTTCGGATATTTGTTGGTTTAACTGGATTCCGTAGGTCCAGATTCGTTTAAGAAAGATCTTGGCGGGTTATTTTCCAGGCTGCTTCTTGGATCAGCTCAGTAAAATAGTATACGGTCTCATCAAGTTCGTTCGGTTGCTTTATACCCAGATTTAAGTTTATGTTGTTTTCAATATATTGCTGGTATGATTCCTAGTTAGTTCTAGAGGTTGTTAATGTAGCATTTTGTTCCTTTTTTATCGCTGGAGTGCTTAAAGTGGCTACAAGTGGTGTATGATCAGACGATAAATCTAGAGATGTTTCTATGCTTATATAACTCCCTTTGTCACAAAAAAGTCGAGTACGTCAGGTATTGTTTGTATTTGTTGGCCAAGATGTAGGCTGTTGATACCACACTATATTTTTTAACCATTATTGCTTTTAATAGATTGCTACCTTTAGGTGTTATTAGTCTAGTAATAATAAAGTCGTCTAATAAATCTAGGGCTGAGGATTTGCCAAAAATCTTTGTATTGGTCTTCACTTAGTGTGTGTCTTGGTGGAGAATATAGTGCCGATGCATCAAAACTCCAGGTTTCTGTATACACTTTAATAGTTGCTTGAATTTCAGTTGTTATGTAAGAGATAGGACATACGGTTTAATGTTGCTTCTGATGAGAACTGCAGTACCTCTGTGTATGGTGCCATCTAGGTGAGTTGTAGCATATGTAGAGAAAAGCGTGGAATACTGATTTATTTGTGAAATGAGTTTCAGAGACCAGCATTATATCTATTTTGTTAATGTTGACAAATGTTATTAGTTCTTGTTTGCAACTAATTAGTCCGTTGGCATTCCATGTTGCAATGCGTATGAACTTTGCCATTTCAGTTGAAATTATTGACAAGTCTTGATAACAGATTAGGCATAATCTGGTTTTGATTCATCAGTTGTGTGAACAGGAATTTAAATTCGCCCAGGAAAGTAGTAAGCGTATTTTCAAGGGTATTTTGATGGCCATCTGTGTAAACAGGTTGCCTTTGTTTGAGTACTTGATTATATAGCGGTCTGCTTGGGTGGGGTTCGGGTTGTTGTTAGGTACTTCTGTATTTATGTTAGCTGTAACAAGTTTGTTTTGGTGGTCTTGTGTTATATTCTGTTGCTTTTGGTGGTATCTTCTAGTCAGATTAGGGCTTTTATGAGGTCCCTGTATACGGTGAAACCTTTGTAATTTGCTTGAGGCTACCTTCACATAGAGCACATTTCGCTGGAGTTTCTCTTTTTTTCGTGCACATTTTGCTGTTGTGTTGTTCGCCGAACTTTACACAAATGGAAGGTTTGTTACAGTAGGTCTTCGAATGGCCATACTTTTGGCACATTGCACATTAAGCTATTAAACGATCTGCTTGTCACTGGTTGCAATTTATCTCTTTTTCAGATATTTTTTCATTTGTATGTGCCCGAACCAATTTAGCTTTTGATTTTGTAAGTACAATGTAGAGAACCCGATTCATCACAGTTTTTAGACCTGACTATCGTTTCGCTAACAAAGTTGGCTTCATCAGAGGGATGAATAAACTAAGCGAATAAAGACTAAAACTACTATTTATATGTTAATTGTCAAGCAGTTGCGAACAGCGTCCTCTAGGTGACTAGTATATAAATAGTAGTTTTAGTCTTTATTTACTTAGTTTATTCATCCCTCTGATGACGCTAACTTTGTTAGCGAAACGATTGTCAGGTCTAAAAAGTGTAGTGTGATAAATTGGTTCCTCCAAATTGTAATTATCAGTGCTCATCACAGGTCACAATCTTCAATCCTTTCTGATTTTGTGTTATAATACTCTGTAGTTTAGTCTACTTAAAATTAATTGCCAGGCATAGAATTTTTTTTCAGGCGATTTTTTATTTTTATTTCAGAGTTCTGGTAGCTGAGCATATTTTGTGAAACTTAATTAAACATGTATCTAATACAATCAGACATAACTACTTTGATAATTTTAGGAAATAAATAAAATTTTATAAGATATTCTGACCCATCTAAAAAAAATTTTTGGTGCATTTGCACAGTAAAAATACTGTTGTATATTTTAATAATAATAATAATATATATTTGGTTCCATAAATACATATGAATGTAGATGTGTGGAGCATGTAAATAAGAAAGTCACATTAACACTTTATAACAAACAAATAAGAAAAGGTATACAATACAAAATTGCAAATACAAGTTTGTACAAATAAATAAACCTAATTTAAAAGTGTGTTATGGTAGCCAATTTTCATTAAATGCTTCAAATTTGTATAACTCAATTTTCTATAAATGTAGAAAGTTGGATTTTAGTATGTAGTAAGGTATTTACCAGGGCAACATATCAGCCAAATTTTATTAAAATAACCTTGTTATGTTTTGCAATACAATTTTTTTTTACGGAAAAAAATTAATTTTTTTATTTCGAAAAACTGGTCCTATAGGGTTGGCTAACGAACTTATCCAAGCTATTAATAAAAGAAAGATTCTTGCAGAGTTTCATCAAAATAGATTAACAACTTTTTGAGTTTCTGAACCCGGATGTGTTCTAGAGGGCTGCGCTCATTTGAAAAAAAATTGCACATTCTCATCATCGAGACCTCTCTATAAGCGAATTTAAAAAAAATAACAATTCGCTAAAAATTCAACCACATATATAAAATACTACAGAACGGCAAGGACAATTTTGAAAAGTAAAGGTTTAAACATTATAATCTCGTTTTAAGTAGGCAATCGATAACATGATATTCTCCTGGTTAAATTCCTCAATTTTATAATTTTCCATATCCACCAATAGAGAATGGATATGCCATTTAAACTGAAGATAGTTAAGATTCTTTAAGCTATCAGGCAAAGAATTATAGAATCTTAATCGTTGCCACAGAACACTTTTGCATTTTGGTCAGATTTGTATGTGGTTGAACAAGATATCGATCAGCTAAGCCACAAGTATTGTAAATATGAGACATTTAATGTCATACTTACTGCGATTGATTGGTTTTCAAACATGACATGAATACACTGCACTTTGTTACATTTTATAAGCGAAGTTTGACTAATATTTAGTTTAAGCTGGTTAGCCGTGCACCACTCCTTGAATGTGTCCAGAGTAACTTTTATATCCAGATATATGTTAGAACTGCTTCCCACAACCACTGATGTGTCATAAGCAAATTAAAAACTCCGATGAACGATCAAGCCAGGAACTTTGTTGACATAAATGACGAACAATAGTTGCCCCAATATTGAACCCCGTGCAACTCCTCTCTTCACAGCTCCCCACCTACTTAGCACTATATTTCCTGTTCGTCTATCTATTGTCAAAACAGACTACTTTCTACCCTGCAGGTATGAGGCAAGCACATTGAAAGGCGTACCACGAAATCCCAGATCAAGTATCATCAATAAAATGTTGTGATGCACATAATCAAAAGCCTTCTTTACTTATACATATTGAACACAAAAAACTCATTTCAAGTGTTCCTTCACAGGCGTCACAAAATCTGGTAACCCCGCCTCAACATCAGTCTCTCTGAAATTTCTTGAAATCATCACCATCAAAAACATTAAATTATTTTTATGAATCGCTCTCTAAGCTCATATGTCAAGTAGAGGTGTGCGAACCCATATTGTTTCAAACTTCGAACCTCTGAAATAGTATGTCTAAGGTTTACACTCGAACTTCTTAAAAATTCAAAATCTAACATTCTTCAATGTTCACATATCATTTCCTTAAATACAAAATTTACATATATTTTAGTATACAATATTTGGCACGTAGAAGATCTCTATTCTTTTTGCAAAAAGCAAAGGTTCGAAAAAATTTGCAGGCTGATTGGGTGAAAGTGCCTTCCAGTGCTGATGTTAGTTGTGTGAAGATGGTCAACATTGAATTAAAAACACTATAGCTAAGATCAATTATATATACTTCTTGTCATTTGGTATTAGGTAGTTTTAACAGTTTTTTAGAGTGAGGGGGGGGGGGGTTAAAGTGGAGCATGATATATAATAACCACTTGAAATTTTAACTGTATATGGATTGAGAATATTTAATACTGTTTTGGCTCATTGTGAAATAAAGCATGTTCAACGTAGTATTTCTGAAAGGCAATCTGCAATTATCGACATAAATTCTGAAAAATTACATTACCAATTGCTTTTGAACATTGCCATCATAATGCTGTAACCAAAGAAGGCGTTGGGATCCTAGGATATATATAAAAATAAATCTTTGATTTTTAAATGGCTCTGTTAGGTCTTAATGTGTCCCACCAACTGTAAAAAATACGCATTGAGTGAAATTTCCTCAAATTACGCTACCCACTCAATGTGGCTGATACAGAGTTAAAAGCGCTGCTACCGACTTAACGGAGCCGCTACTGTGCTACAACTTCGCTATCTTTGGCAGCTTTCAATGCCTGTAATGTTTAATATTGAAGTATTTTTGAACAACGAACTTCGAACTATTTTGAAGAATTACATATTTCGAACTACTGTAACATCGCCGACGCGTACAATTTTTCGAACTGAAGGTTCGGTTCGAAATTTCGAAGCTTCGCACACCTCTAATATCAAGCCATATTGACAATTCTTTTGCCTCTGCTCTCAATTTTTACGTTAAATTCAGCTGCCCGATGGTTAAACATTAAATAAAATGTCATAATGCAAACTGGGTACTATGTATCAATCAAACCCGATACTAGTCAAGATGGGCTCATGCAGTCAACGTGCTAAACGTTTTTATATACATACAGTTAAAAATACCATGTAAGAGTTACTTAAATGTGTTTTCAATTAAACAACTTTGATATTATTCTTGCACTGTAAGAACTAATAGACATTTTTTATTTTGCAGTGGTACATACAAGCAACATGCGCAACACAAGGGAGTGGTTTGTATGAAGGGCTAGATTGGTTATCAACTGAACTAGCTAAGAAATAAATCTATTAAGTTTTAATTATTATTTAGTTTTGCATTTAATTATTTAAAATATCATGCCCCAAAATACCATATGTTGTAATTTAGTTATTCCTATTTGTGATTTATATATATATATACATAAAGTGACTGAAAAAGAAGAAATTGATATATCATGTATTTATTGTAATTACCAATTATAAAATGTCCAATTAAATGAATTTTACAAACATTTTAAACACTTGAAAATGCGTTTGTAATTTACTTGTACATGTTTATGAATTATTACATAATAAGAACTTAAGAAATAAAAACAGTTGCTAAAAAATTTATTGTATTTATTGATAAAAAGTAAAGCCTAACTGAAAAAGTATACATTCTAATTTATGTAGACATTCTTAATATGTAAGGTGTAACATACAGGTGTTTCATAATTTGACTGCCAAACTTTGTCAGTTGATTCCTCAGGTGAAATTAAGAAAAAAGTAGTTTTTATATATTTTTTTGAAATCACTTTAGATATATATATTTTTAATTTTACTAATTTATATCTTATCTACTAGTTTGATAGCATGTGCCTTAAAGCGATGAAAATGATTACAGAAAAGAAAACAAAAAATGTGAGGCCAGAGAAGTAGTCTATATGTTCTCTTTAAGATGGAATAATGGGTAACAACAATTAATGGAAAAAAAATCTTTTTGTAACCATGACAAAAGGCCCTAATTTAAGTTTCAAAATAAATTTATTGTTTTTGAAGTTGGAACAAATTTATGAAGTTTATCTGAAGCTTTGAGTTTTTGCATAAAAATGTAGTCTTAATTGAAAAAAACAAACAAGCAAACAAAGCAAACATGTCATCCATAATAATTTTTGTTCTTCATTACAAATTTAAATCACATCTGCTTAAGCAAACCTAATCATAACAATGTTTGTTTACAGAAATGTTTTTGATTAAAAGATAGTATGTCATAAATATCAATGTTCTGTTCCATAAAAGAGGAAAAAATATCTTTATTCAGAGAAAAGACTTAACAGCTTACAATAAATGTTCAAAATGACCACCATTTTCAGTTAAAAAATCATGCAAACGTCTCATAAATCACTGCTGAAGTCTTTTTAAAAGGCTAAGTATGTTGCTCGTCTGATCAAAACCTTCAATATGTTGTAATACTTCCAAGTCTGGAATCTCATCAAAGTAGACAAAGTAAAACTCAAGTGAGTTCAAATCTGGAGATTCCAAAAAATTCATGTTTTTATCGGAAGCACCTGAACAACTTGTTTCATTTCAATTAATGGCAACATTCAAAATAATTTAAGTACAAACTTGATTAAATCAATTCTTGCAAGTTACAAAATTTTGTTTATGAACAAGTAAAGTTATTGAATTCAATTGTGGGAAAAAGTTTTTTTTTTTCAAACAAATTTTCCTTGATATGCTTTATGTATGGAAAATGGTGTTATATTCCACCCCAAACAACATATAATATAGAATTGCAGCCACCGGCCATGGAAACCGCTATCTTGCACATATGCACAGTTATCAACGTGCTGAATTTGCATTTGATGTGGGAACGGCGATTGAAACTGCAGTCCTCATGATCAACACACACATGCACAATCTGCTGAATTGGCATTTCACATGGGAACGACTCTAAGACCTTGGAAATGAATAGTCTAGGAAGGGAATATGTAGCCTGGTTGATGGTAGAGCGACTGGAGAATGCCATTATTAGTTTAGTTGTCTATGTAATAAGTTCTTTTTGTATTTTATGTTGTAACTTAGTTGTAGTAGTGATTAATAAATAAATTTTATAATCGATTATTCAATATCAATCAACTGGCACAGTTGTTAATATGGTGAGGATAAAAATCGTTCTGTTTTAACAGTTTAATCGCTCGAACATAGAAAAAATGCAGGCAGAGACAAGAGTTGCTCTGACCTATCAGAAATCAATCAAAGCGAACCTGGGGGAAGAACATGCATTGTCCGAACCTAGAGGTCCAATAGAAAAAGATGAAAATAGCAGCAACTCTAATTCTGTAAGTTTGGCTCGTAATCCTTTCTTGAATTTTTTATAAAATTGTGATTCTCGATTTATTAGTTCCACAATATTTGTTGTTATATTTTTGCTTACATAATTATGAATAACTTAATTTATTATAGTTATATATATATATATATATATATATATATATATATATATATATATATATATATATATATATAATAATGAGTGTTGATGATATTAGTTAGGCAATTTGAAAATCAATCAATAATCAAAGAAATTGTAACAATGACAAAATAGACCAGACATGGCACTTTTAAGATATCAGGCAGACAATATACCCTTGTTTCATGGTAATTTTAGGCAATTAAATAGGTTTCTGAAATCCTGTGAACATTTTTTAAAGACATTTCAAAATAAAAATAATGTTAGATGATCCTATAAATGCCAGTCTCATTGATATAATTTTAAATAAGCTAACAGACAGAGCTGTCAATTTAATATGTTCAAGATTTGGAATCACATCTTGGGATTCCATTAAAAACAGTTGGCTTTATCGTTTTCTGACTAGCGAAGCATAGATTGCTTGATCCAAGATCTAGTAAATATGAGATCCTTAAATAATGAACAACCTCTTGATTTAGGTATTGGAATCCAAGATGCTAGAAGTATACTTTTATCAAAACTTAACCAGTGTATTCAGAACAAAAATGAAAAAATAATCAAAATAATTCATTATGATGACTTTGCGCTTAAAACATTTATAAGTTGTCTTCCATTAAATTTGCAACTTGTAGTCAGATTGAAATACCCATCTTTACAACATGACATGTCGTTTATAACAACAAAATTTTTAAAATTTTAGCAATAACTAATACATCTTACTCTCAGCCTATGTGTAAACGTATCCCAAAAAACCCATTCAATCCCACTAAAATGCACACGAATAATTCATATGTACCTAGCTCCCCGGCACAATATAACAACTCCAATTTTACCTCAAATGGATACCCGAAATATCCACAACCGTCGAGACCATAAATGCCACATTTTTCACAATTTACACTGACGCTCGGTCAAAATAATTATCAGCCGAGACCCAATTCCCAAACTGGTAATAGACAATTTCACAATTTTTCTAAACCCGGTTTCAATAATAACCACCATTGGCAACCAGCTTCTTTCTCAACAGCATCCTAGATTCGCAACGAACTAGTGCTATTGTGAGAAATCAGAACCAAAACAACATTTATCTTTGAAGAACTATTCAATCAAGAAATTAGTGAGCATCCCGTTCCAGCTACCGAAAACGCGAATAATCTTCTAAATTATTACAAACTCTTCAATATACCTAGTATATCATAAGATTCCCAATTTTTTTTAGCAAAATTCATTACCCGATTTTAATCAATTACTAAATATTACAGATGAATATCCTGAACAATTCCACTACCAAAACAAAACTCACTTCCAACCTAATAAAACATTTCATGATGAAAATTTTCAAATAACCGAGTCTCAACCAAATCAGAGGTAATATACATAAATAATATACATGCAGGACTACTATATGTTATAGTTCCCCAAATTAATGCAACATTTCTAATTGATACCGGAAGCACTAGAAGTCTAATAAAACCTTCTTTAGCAAAGCAACATTACACTTAGTGTGTTAAAGAAACCTTTAATATACAGACACCGGCGCAAGTTTCATGACAAGACGGCTAATATACCTATATTTAAAAGTTTTAAAGCACCTGGCCAACATAAATTTTACCTTTTCGATTTTTCTGGAAATTATGATGGCCTCATTGGAACTGATCTGTTAAGATCTTTAAAAACTAGCATTGATCTAAACGCCCTTAAAATAACTACACCAAATGCTATTCCGATTATTTAAGATATTTTAAAATAAAATGATAAAAACTCAAAAACCCTAATTTCAAGCCCATCAGGTATGTCATTCCAGCTAGAGCGTAACAGAAAATTAAAATACCGGAAAATTGTAAATCGGGAACGGGCATTCTTAAATACACAAATTTCAGCTGTAATGTTGAAATGCCGCAAGCTAATGTAACAGTCGACAACTACACTAAGAAATCCGAAGGAAAACCCTGTTAAAATAATTATATATGAACCATTAGAAATCGAAATAGTTAATGTAAACGAAATTAATTTTATTGAAAAAATGGAAACTGACGAACCATTTAATATAAATCACGACAATATACTTAAATCTAACTTGAAAATTTTACGTTTAGATCATTGCAATGAGGAAGAATATAAGGCCACTCGTGAACTCTATTTTGAATTTAGGGACATATTTTATAGCGAAGGCTTCCCACTTACATTTATACAAAATCATATAGATACCCTGATATTCACAAACAAGAGGTGAAAGATCAAATTTCAAAATTAATAAAACAAGGCATTATTCCACCCTCGAAATCTCCCTGGTCTTCTCTTATCTGGATAGTCCCAAAAAAAAACTAGATGCTTCAGAAAAACGGAAATGGAGAATGGTTATCGATTATTATAAACTTAATGATAAAACTATCAATGACAAATATCATCTCCCTAACATCACGGACATACTAGATAAATTCGGGAAAAGTCAATATTTTAGTACACTAGATCTTGCAAGCAGGTACCATCAAATCGAAATGGACCCCAATGATTTTGATAAAACGGCATTTTCAACTGAAAATGGCCATTGGGAATTTAAGAGAATGACTTTTGGGTTTAAAAACGCTCCGTCAACATTTCAAAGGGTGATGGATGATATTCGTAGAGGATTTAAAAACGATATTTGTCTGGTATATTTGGATGAGATAATAATTTTGAGTACGTCTCTGGAAGAACACACTACCCGTCTTAGCAAATATTTACTAAATTAAGAGAAGCAAATTTTAAAGTCGTTAGAAAATCAGAATTAAAAAAAAAAGGAAGTGGCTTACCTAGGCCACTGCCGATAAAATCGAAGCAGTAAAAATATTTCCAATTCCCAAGGGAAATAAAATCATTCTTGGGTCTTCTCGGTTATTATCGAATATTCATTAAAAATTTTGCAAAAATTACTAAACCTATGACAGTGTGCTTAAAAGAGAATAATAAAGTTACTCATAGTCCAGAGTTTGTCTTTTGAAATTTGTAAAAATTTGTTAATAAACAGTCCAATACTTCAATATCCAGACCTCTCAAAACTGTTTATCCTCACAACTGACGCTAGCAATTTTGCTTTAGGAGCAGTCTTATTTCTGAGGGAAATACCCTAGGGTGAGCCAATAGCATATGCACCTAGAACACTGAATGAGTCTGAAAATAAATATTCAACAATCGAAAAAGAATTGTTGGCCATAGTGGGGGCATGCAAATATTTTAGAGCCTACTTGTTTAGATGTAAATTCAAAATTTATACTGATCATACACCACTAGTCTAGCTCTTTAATTTAAAAGAACCCAATTCTAAATTAATTAGATGGAGGTTGCGATTGGATGAATTTGACTATGAAATAGTATATAAGAAGGGAAAACAAAATACTAATGCAGATGCATTATCTGGAATTCAAATTAATGCAATAGAAAAATAATAGGTAATCCAGGTCAGGTAAATTAAGAAATTACCGAATTCTTCAGAAATTCGATGGAAGGTATTTACACAAACCCTCAATGAGTCGAAACTTAGAATACACAGCTATAAACTCGAGACTCTCTACTAGCCCCGCTGACAATCTAAACAACTGAACAGAAATCACAGAAGAATCGCCTAGACAATCAAACAACCAAAATTCCTTTAAAACAGTACACACTGTAGGCAAACAACCCTCACAAATAGACGTTAAAACAGAGAGTGTTCATAATCATAGAATTATACATATTGAAATTCCCAAGTCAAATAATCAACTCATTCTAGAATTCCTCAGATCTTATACCTGTGAATACAAAACTTTTCATTTATATTTATATGATAAATCTATATAACCTGTATTCAATCAGATCTATATAGAACACTTTAATCGTAGTAGTTCTAAATTGATAATGTGCACCAAAATGGTCAACACTATTAAAGAAGGCGAACAGATATTACTAAATACCAACATGAAGGTAAAGCTAACCATCCTAAACTTTAGAAAAAACTAAAAAGAAATTATTACTGGCCAAATATGAAAAAAGGTGTTAGTGACTATATAAATAATTGCATAATTTGTAAGGAAACAAAGTATAATAGAAACCCACCATGTGTCCACTATTATTAACTAAGACTGTAGGTAAACCCTTGGAATTAATACATGTCGATATATGTAAGTTTGATAATCAACTATTTTTAACAATAATATATGCTTTTAAAAGCTAGGTCAAGCCATACAAATAGAAAGCAAGAACTCCCTTGAAATATGTGAGTCGTTAATAACATACTTTATATTTTACGGTATGCCTTTGTGAATAATATCGAATTCTGGAACTTAAATTAAAATCTAATGGTACAAGAGCTGTTAAAATTATACAAAATAAATATTTACTTTACAACTCTAGCTCATCACGAATCAAACGGTCTAATCGAAAGATTTCATTAGACTCCTTGAACATCTAAGAATATTACGTGAAATACATAAAAATTAAATCTTACAAACTCTTATGAAATATGCAGTAATTGCGTACAACTCAATACATTCTTCAACTAAATATACTCCTTTAGAACTCGCCCTAGGACACACAAATGCAAGGGATCCCTCAGATCTGATAAATGTTAATTTCTTTAACGAGTACATTTTAAATCATAAGAACAAAATTGAAAACTTATATAAATTAATTATTTAAAATCAAATAAGCAGTAAACGACAAGTTTAGCTTCCAGAAATTATTTAGGACCAGAGATCGATCAGTTTAAATTAGGAAAGACAGATTATAAAAAATTAGAAAAGCCAAATAAAGAGGAAAATAAATTTAAAGGGTCCTTTACTATAGTAGAAATTATAGAAAACAAGGCAAAAATTAAAGGTAATACTAACAAGATTTAAACTATCTACTTTAAAGAAAAAAAACTGACTTCAGTTGTTATAGGTGGGGAACAGTGACACTTCATGATATTACTAACCCCCAAGTTTAATCACCTCAACGACTATCCTGGCCTCCCGCCTTTAAAACTAGATTCAGCACAAAATATTATAGATCATTGGTCGTTCATACAGATATTTAACATTACCAGCATTTTAAAAGAATTTAGAGAGCTTCAACAAAATTTCCTAAGACTAAAATTCGCTATAGACAATTCCACATTTCATAAGAAAGAATTTTTTAATTCCTAAAATTTGGTCGTTAATCTGAAAAATAGAATAGGCAAACAAATAATTCAATTAAATCCAGTTTATAAAAGAACGAAAAGAAGGCTCATTGATGGTATTGGTTCCATAAAATATGGGCAATTACTGGAAATTTGGATCAAGGTGATGCTTTAAGATACGACCAGGCAATCACATCGCTGTCAGAGAACTAGCTTAAGATTAAAACACTACTGACAGAACCAATTACGTTATTACAGACGTCAATATCCAAATTTTATAATGTGACTCAAACTCTTGAACATAATCAGATTGTTTTAGAATCGAGAATGGCTCAAACTGAAATGGCAATAAAAAACAGCAAACTAGAAAAAACTGAAACATAACTTTCTTATTCAAATACTTCTATCATGAATTAGTGCCTATTATCAAACTATATACGACATATTTGAAAAAATCGAAGTAGCCATCACTTTTGCAAAATTAAATACATTTCATAATTCTATGACCGACCCAAGACCTCTCAGAAATAAAGTTCGTAGGAACAAAGCGAACATCAAGTAAACTACCTTTTACACCTGAATATTAAAGCATACATTAAAGAAAACAAAATTATCTTTAAATAGAAATTCCAATAGTTGAAATCGAGAGTTACAATTATTATCATTTATACCCGCTACCAGTTCCAATCAGTAACAACTTTCAAGTAATAATACCAGAGTCCTTCTCCTAAACGAGCAAAATTATGTTTTCCAATCATCAATGCAATGAAGTATCAAATCGAGGTATTTATGTCACGAAACAAACATGAAAATGTAACAATCCCCACCCTGTGAAGTGCAGATGCTTAAATATATGAAATACAACATCTGCCACCCAGTGTTGACTAAAATAGAGAATACCAAGACCAAAAAACTTGAAATTAATAAATCGATAATCATAGCTCCTAAAGAAGTGGTCGTAATACACCAGTGTGGAAAAGCTAAAGATTGAGAACACATCAGGATTCACATCATTTTGTAATTATGGAACTTCCCAAAGTTGACATCCAGTACCAACTTAAGAGGAGGAAGAGATCATCCCAATCAAACTGGAGCCAATCAATTTGGAAGAAATAAATCATATACAGGCAGGTTTAGAAGAGCAAAGAAGAAACATTCAAAATCTACATGAAGGACCCATACACATCAATAAGATCAGCATATGAACTATTTTATTATATATTTTAATAATCTGTCATTTGTTTTGTCTTGTATAAATATGTTTTAGCGAAATGGCTTCCTTAAGCCAAGGAAATCAATAAGAAAAATTCCGATCAGGATATGCACAATACGCCAAAGGCTGCGGTGCTATCGGGGCAGCAGACGCGGACGAGCTCTAAGGGAAGAAAAAAATAGTCCGGATATTGTGATTTGAAGATTCCATGCCACTACATGTTTAAACTTGGGGATGTTATATTCCACGCCAAACACCATATAATATACAATTGCAGCCACTGGCTATGAGAACCGCTATCTTCCGCACATGCATAGTTATCAACATGCTGAAAGTACTTTTCATGTGGGAACGACGGTTGAACCCCTGCAGTCTTCATCATCAATGCACACGTGTACAATCTGCTGAATCGGCATTTCACATGGGAACGAGAATTGGAACTCTAAATCCCTGGAAATGAGTACTCTAGGAGGGGAATGCGTAGCCTTGTTGATGGTAGAGAGACCGGAGAATGCCTTTATTAGTTTAGTCGTCTATGTAATAAGTTATTTTTATATTTTATGTTGTAACTTAGTTGTAGTAGAGATTAATAAATTTAAAAAAAAATATCGCTTATTCAATATCAATCAATTAACTATCGCAAAAAGCTAGACATCTTTACTACACGAATAATTTCCAAATTGTTGACTACTGTGTAACACCACTTCTGCAAACTTCAGTTACATAAAAAAGGCTTATGAGATGATTGCATGTTTTTTTTTACTGAAAAATGTTGGTCATTGAACATTTATTGTAAGCTATTGACTTTTTTTCTGAATAAACATTTGTCTGTTTTCTTCATTTTTCCTCTTTTCCGGAACAGACCATTAATATTTGTGACATGTTATCTTTTAATCAAAAACATTTCTTGACGCAAATTGTTATAATAATTAGGTTTACTTAGGCAGATTCATTCAACTTTAAAATGAAAAAGTAAAATTATTATTACGGATGACATAATTATTAGTGAAGCTCTTTTTCTTGAAAACAATGCGTTTTTTTTAATGTATGACACTACATTTTTGGGGCAAAGAAAGATGAAGGTTTCGGAGACTTTTTAAATTTGCTCGAAGTCAAAAACAACAAAGTTATTTTGAAAATTTAATTAGAGCCTTAGCTTTTAACATGGTTCCAAAAAGATTTTTTTTGAAACTAAAGACATATTATCAAACCAGTAGATAGATACAATGTGCAAAATTTCATAACAATATTTTAGAAAGATTTATACAAAACTACTTTTAAAGCACAACTTGGGAAGCAAATACATTTTTCCAGAGACATTGTTTGATCTAAGCTTAAATTGTTTTTTGCATTTTATCTAAGAAACAAAAAAGGAAAATCACCTGACATAGTTTGGCAATTGAATTATGAAACACTTTGATAAACACTTGGTGCCAGAAAGCTCAATTTAATCTTGAAATTACTCAAACTGTTGAAGTTGTATAAAATTTAAGACTTTGACATCCATAAGTTTTCAATAAAAACAATGTTAAGTAAATTGCCCATATTGTAATAAAGTATTTGTATTAGACTAAACTAAAACAGGTAATAACAAATGATAAATAATGACTTTTAGTTAGTGCGAAGTTGATAATCTCCATTTTGTGTTATATATCTGACCCAAGGTAATGCTTGGTAGCCGCTCTTTTCTATAATCTTCAAATACCGCACCTGCAACAAAAAAGTGAACTCTCATTACTTAGTACATCAACAACCTATTAACTTTCCAACAAATAAAAAAATTCTGGACGCAGCAAGTGCGTTATGGTAGTGAATTTTCATAAAAATGTTTTTAATAACAAATATGTGTGTTTTTTTAAGAAAGCAGGCATCAAATTTGGTTACCAGTATAATCTATATATTAGAAACAATGTGCCATGTTTCATCAAAATAACTTTATTGTGTGAAAATGTACAAAATTTTCCAAAAGTAAACTTAAAGTGTTCCTGAAAAAACACGTTTCTTGGTCAACCTTATAGGTTAATAGCAAATTGAGCTGTTCAAATATGAAACATTTGATCAAAATTCGCTACCATAACGCACTTGCTGCGTCCAGAATTTCTTTTCTTACAAACATGCATTATATCTCGATGGAAAATGCAAAAATGCAATAACATAAGGCGTGTTTGATTTATAAAAAAAAAAAAGGAAATTTGTATCACCAATGACTTATGGGCCACCCTGTGATTGTAGAAACATTATTTTAAGATGTAGCTCAAGACACCCTATAATTAATATATACAAATTTTTTTCATATCTTATATAATAACGGATATATTGAGCTTTATTGATTTTTTACGAAAATTCGACAAAAATTATATACCATTAAACGATAAACTCTATAGCTAAGGCTACTGCCAAGCATCAGAGAAAGGGTCTATTTGAAATGAATTTTCTGCAAATACTTTAGTAAAATGAAGGACAATGACGGTTGAAATTAAGACTTTAAGGTTTGTAAAACATTCTTCTTGAGACATTTTATTTCTACAGCCCGGATTAGATTCAAGTTATTTGCCTAAATGTTGCCAATTTTGACATTTTAAATCGCCACTTTGACGTTTTGAGGAAAACCCCAATTTATTTTTCTTAAAATGCCTATAACTTTTTTGTCTTTTGACTTACATAGCTAAATTTTGATAGGTAGCTTACTTATTAGGATAAAAACCAGCGTACCAAATTTGGTTGTCCTTACTTTGTTAATTCCGGAGATATAAATTTTTTTCGAAAGAAAACACAAAATTTTCCGGGAAAACCTAGGCAGATTTTCCTGCTTAACGAACTCATCCAAGCCATTTGCAAAACGAATTTTTTCACCAAATTTAATCAAAATCAGCCCATTATTTTTTGAGTTATCGGTGTGATACATATACATATATATATATATATATATATATATATATATATATATATATATATATATATATATATATATATATATATATATATATATATATATATATATATATATATATATATATATATATATATATATATTAGAGGTGTGCGAACCCATGTTTTGTTCGAACCGAACTATGAACGAACCCAAGCAAATATGTTGCCTCGAACTTCGAACTTCTTAGAAATTCAAAATCGAACATCGAACTACCCAAAATTCTTCAGTGTTCGTAAATACCAAATTTAGGAATATTGTAACATACATTATTTGATATGTAAAAGATTACCACTCTTTTTACAAAAAAGAAGGGTTCGACAAATTTGCAGGTTGATTGGGTAAAAATGCCTTCCGGTGCTGATCGTTGTGGACATAGGTCAACTTTTAATCAAATACAAAAATAAAAAATATTTGAATCTTTTTGAGATTTCTAGATCTATAAATAAGCTCAATTATAAATATGTTGTTGTTGTTTGGCTTTGGCTAGGCAGTTTTATGGAACAAGAGAAAGTTCAAAGTGAGCATGATAGATATAAAATAACCACTTAAAATTTGAACTTAATATATTATATATTCTTATGAAAATTCACAACCATAACGCACTTGCTGCATCCCGAACTTGTCTCCTGATTGTGAATATGTAACTGTTTTGGCTCATTGTGAAATAAAGAATATTGAAACCAGTGTTTGCCAAAGGGAATCTGCAATTATCCTCATACATTCTGAAAATTTACGTTACCAATGGTCTTCGAACGCCGCCTCATAATGTTCTTACTGAAAAAGGTGTTGGGAGGCTAGGATATATAAGAAAAATAATTCTATGATTGCTAAATCGCTCCGCCGTATCTCAATGTGTCCCACCAACTGTCAAAAATATGCAAGAGTGAAATTTCCTAAAATGACACTATCGACTCAATGAGACCGATAACGAGTTTAAAGCGCCGCTACCGAGTTAACAGGGCCGCTACCGAGTTAACAGGGCCGCTACCGAGTTAACAGGGCCGCAACTTCGCTACCTTTAGCAGCATTCAATGCCTGTAAAGTTAAATTTCGAAGTACTTTTGAGCAACGAACTTCGAACTACTTTGGAGAATTAAATATTTCGAACTTCAAACTACTTCAACATCGCTAGTGCGAACATATTTTCGAACCGAAGGTTCGGTTCGCGTTCGGGTTCGGTTCGAAATTTCGACGCTTCGCACACCTCTAATATATATATATATATATATATATATATATATATATATATATATATATATATATATATATATATATATATATATATATATATATATAAACATATAAAAATTGAAACTGACCCCGGATATGTTTTCTGGGGGGGCTAATTAGCGCTCATTTGAAGAAATTTTTTCAAAATTCAAAAGTCGGGATCTCCTCATTAGTGAATTTTTTTAAAGAAAATTCACTAAAAAGTACTGCACAACTTATTATTTGAAACCCTCAGTATTCTATGCATGACTTAAAAAAATGCATACACTAATTCTTAAGGATTGGTCAGAATACCCAAAAAAGCAGCTTAAAATCAAAGAAATACAACCGTCAAGTTTTAATACAAAGACACCGACGAGTTTGGGTTACTGTTATTCTTAAAACTTTACCAAACTTATTTGCATTCCAGTCCGAATATATATCCGAATCTCTGGAACTGAAAACTTGCCAATCTTGAATATTAACATACAGTTTGTTAAACAACACAAGATAATAAAATTAGATTATGATCAGTTTGAAGTTGTATAATATATAAGTAAGTATAGTGGGAATTTACACGTTTATTTGTTTTTACTGATCCAATACAATTAAAAATACTTTTTTGTACTGATCCTGCCTTATCATGCATTCGACAATGTAAAGGCGACCTGTGCCTCTCCCACTGATAATTGATGACATCATTACAGTCTACGACACACTATTGGGATATTTCTTCTCGTCATGCCATTACCAAACAAATTAAGATTTATCCATTATCATTTTGATGTGTGACTCGTCTGAGAAGCAAACCTTTTTCCCAGCCTGCAACTGTCATGTGTCGATGTTATTTAGCCCATGCCAAAACTTTTTTATTTCATGGCTGGGTTCAGTTTTGCTTTCTTCTCTGGTCTGCAGCATTTGAACCCCATTTTCATTTACGATTTTCGTAAACTGTTTACATTTTCTCATGGTTTTCAAGCAAATGTCACAAAACTTTCATCCATCTTCATGCATGGTGACCCACTTTTGTTCACATTTTACCGTTTTCTGACTTCCTAAAGGTATTTTTCTTACAATTTTAGCGTTTCATTTGGTTCACTGTCATCGCATTCATATTTGTAAGCAAAGTATTTTTTTCTTTTGGGAATGATTTGAATGCTTCAATAATACAGAAATTTATGAAATCCTTTCTGGGGGAATATCTTTAGTTTTCTCCATTTTTCACAAGTACCAATGAAATATTTATGTTTGTATACACTAGACTTACAAAGAATAACACTATATTAAAGTTGACAAATGTCAACATTTTTTGACATAACAATGCAGCTAATGGCAGCACTGGCGCCTGGTGAACTCGCCCAATGTATATGTGCATTCAGAGCAGCTGATCTCAATTTGGCCACCCACTGTAGTTATTATCATATTTAGTCTTGTCTAAGAAATTTTAGGGGCATTAAGTTACTACACCAAATATATATCCAAATTAAATTTGACACGACACATTGCTTAAGAATCCTTCTTTTCAACCCACAAGTATTAGGTTTTCTCTCGGGATATAGCTTCCACATTATTTTCGATTAATATCATATTTTCTCTATTAATATATTGTTAGTTACTGAAAACTATAACTCAACTTTCAAAATTTGATCACAAATCAATTCAAAACTAGAAATGGCAGTATCAAATCTGAGGATCGAAAAGGATTTGATCCTCAAAAGTACCCATTGCAGCTTCCACGTTATTTTCGATTAATATCATCTTTTCTCTATTAATATCTTGTTAGTTACTAAAAACTACAATAACTCAACTTACAAAATTTGATCACAAACCAATTCAAAACTAGAGATGACAGTATCAAATCTGAGGATCGAAAAGGATTTGATCCTCAAAAGTATCCATTGTACACAAGTACTCAAAAAAAAGATCGAATCTTTGAGTATGAATCCAAGACGATCAAACAGAATGATTCGTTTCTGCTACCCGGATTCGGAATGAAAGATTGAAACTCGTCAGCTGGCACTGCGGGCATGTAGTAAGGAGCAAGAGGAAAATGATCGACGTAGGTAGCCAGAGGAAAGAAAACGAGAATTTGTGTGAGAATGAGAACATTGAAAAGGATTCGAAACCAAAATATGAATCCTCCTGTACCCGGATTCAGAAACAAACCACTATTCATCAGTCGTTAGCCACTAGCCAGCTCGGATGCTCTCTCACCACTTTGAGACTCGCGCCATTTTGCTGGCATACTACCTAGTTTTTGAATACTGAAGAATAAAATGAATAGCTTAATTTATTTTTGTTAATCAGATAAAGCAAAATCAGTAATTTCTGCTTTTTTTTCCAGATCCATTTATATCACCATACCCATTTCGGCCGTTAAACAGCAAATCTCAGGGGAATAAAAAAAACTTTAGATTACACAAAATATTGTACAAGCCGGAGTTTCATCTATGGTCCTCAGTAATTTCAGAGAATGATTTTCATTTTACTATATTGGAAATTATATTTTAGCGAATTTTCATTACGATCAATGGTGAGACTTTGAAAAAATGTCTTCAAATGAGCGCGATTTAAGGCCTTGGAACCCAAAAGCAAGCTCCGTTAAAATTTTTCATATGAGATATTGGTTCTAGGGTTAAACCACATCCAGAATGTATTAAAACTCAATGTTTCGACTCCTGTTTTGGAAGCATTTTCAAGAGGTTAACGAAATATGGAATGAACTCTTGAGGCCTCAATCTGCCTACTCCTTAGAGCGGTGGATAGGGGTACTTATTAACTGATTTTAATAAAACTTGGCAAGTGTCTTTCTTTTGTTAATAGTTTGGATGAGTTCGTTAGCCAGCCCAATCAGACCAGTTTAAAAAAAATGAATTTTTCTGGAAAAAAATGTATCTCTAAAAATAACAAAGTTATTTTGATAAAATTTGGTAGGCATGTTGCCCTGATAAAGACTTTACTATATACCACATTTAAAGCTTCTAGGTTAATGGTCAATGGTTATTAAAATTTATCGGGTATCGACAACGCGGATAATACAAACATAATAAAATGTATATGTGTATATACATTGTGATGAAGTATTATTTCCTATCTGTCTGTGATAGAAAACGCATAATGACTAAGTAAGTAATTAATTAAATAAGAAAAGAATCAAATACAAACTATATAAATATTTGCTAAAATATTTTCGCCATGAAATATTTTAAGACGATTTATATTTAATTAAACAGGTATTTCATACATATTATCTTATCCGGTTGTGATAAGGTGATAAAATTCCAAGCATGGCAGAGTTTTTGGGCTGGCTGTGAAATTCATATAAAAGGAGAAGCAACATGGGGCACAGGCAGTATAGTATTGTTAATTCAGCTGTTAAGTTATTAAGTCGCCACGAGTCCGCACCGATTCCGTTTCCGTTTGCCGTCCGAGCGCACCTCGTTGGTCGATTTCCGTATCCGAAAATATTGTTATAGGTGAGAATTATCTGTTTTAAATAATTCATATTTTGTAGCGAATTTTCATACTTTTAAATCATCACGCTTCCCAGTCCAAATCTGTTCAAGTCAATTATTTCTGCTTTTCCTGACCTGCTGCCGTCCCTTTAGACAATTCCCGTATGTTAGATTGTCTTGCATTATTTTTGTGAGGATGCTGAGGATTCACAGCTCACATAAATAATCGAGATATATTCATCTTGGTTTGATCCCGATAGGGACGCTGAGGATTCACAGCCTATCTAAGTCACTCCAAGTGATACTTTCCTTTCCAATTAGCCCTGTACACTTCATCTGGCTCCCGGCTTTCCGCCCCATACAGTATAAGCTCTTTTGTTATTTTAGTGAGGACGCTGAGGATTCACAGCTCGCTAAAATAATCAAGATGTTTTTCGTCCCGATTTGACCCTAGCGGAGATGCTGAGAATTCACAGTCCGCATAGGCCTCCGGGAACTGTCATCCTGTCTCTCCCGTCTGCACTTTTAGTCTCCGCTGTCCCCTGCTTCGACGGAGAAGTTATAGGTAGTAGTCTGATGTTGTCTATCGCTGTGTGTTGCCCGCTTGCCGTATCCTCGCTTGAGTGAAATACCGTCCGCATCATATATACCTGACCGAATCCGTACGCTTCGTCACGCACTAACCTTTACCGCTTTAGCGAGATCCACGTGCCGATTGATGTTAGTGTCCGCATATGTTATTTGTACATATTTTGTAAATATTATTCTGTATAGATATATTTTGTAGATAGTTTGAAATCTGTAATATAGGGTTGGGTAAAGTAGAGAGCTTGATTAATTCTTATCTAACCCATTAACATACAAAATCTGCTACACCTTTCGTTAAGACAGAAGTGGTCGGATCACACCGAGTCAGCGATTAAAGCCCGCTCACTCGGGGGTCACTAAATATAGCCTATATTACCTAAAGGCTACCGAACCCTTCTCCACAGAGTTACCCAGGTACTTTGATCGGTATCTCGGTCAAAGTTAAGTGAAGAGGTCGCGGACATCCTCAACAGGGAGTAAACCCTTTAAAATCTGGCGCCCGAGATCCTGAGATAGTAACCGTCAATCCGTGTCACCGAAAAACGGTCTGCAAGCCAAGGCCTCATCACAACATATATGAACACATACACAACAAAATAATAGAGGTTTAATGAAGAACTTACAGTAGATTAATTATGATGATTTCAAGTTTTTGTTTCATGGTTAAAACATTTCTTTTCCATTTCAAAGACATGCTGTATGTAAACCGAATTTAACAGAAAATAGACTGTGAACACACGAACTCGCTTTGTGACCACAAATCAACTGATGAACTAAGTAATTTAGGTAGCCTTCAATTGAAAAAAAGTGCATACAGAATGTTTAACAGCTGTGTCTTTCTCAAGAAAAGTTTATCTTGTTCCTTTCTGCCATGGTGCCGTCCATGCAATCTCGAATTAGATCAAGTGTAAAAAGTTAGGGGCAATTAATCTTTATGACCATAACATAAACATTCCTGGATAAAAATCTTTCTCAGCGTTCCTATTGTATACATACTGTACTATTATAGTGTAAGTAGTTCAGAGATAAATAAAAATTCATCACAACAGAATAAGCAACCTGTGACAGTTTATTCTGCATATACGTAGTACACTACCTACAGGTTCTAACGAATATCACAGTTTTATTTTCTTCATGACAACCTAGTAATTATAATATGTACACCCGTACTTAGATGGTCGACGGTTTTTATTAGGGATATTTATTATATTTGTACGAAAAAAATTAATTTCGATCTATTCCTGATTTGAAATTTTCATCCATTTCTCACCACGGGTAATCCGCAAACTGGATAATCCGCACACGAATAATTGAGAGTATACTGTACTATTTAAAATAATCGAATATTTAATAAATATCTTTATCTAAGTTATATTTTCAAAGCTTTTTTGATTACTCAAGTAATATTCATAAAATCTGATAATTCATCAAGTCGTGACCTCCTCTTTTGTGAATTTCTTTTTACAAAAATTCGCCAAAAATTAACTATAAGCGTTACGTCTATGTACACCAATTAATTACGACCCCCAGTTCCGGTCCCGAGTATTCGTTTTTAGCCATATCCATTCTAATTCTTATTAGATTCAGATTCAGAATGGTCAGAAGACAAACGTGAAGTAATAACTAAAAGAATAACTACACAGTACCCACAAATGATTCATTCTCTAGGATTCGGATTCAGTACCCATAAAAGAATTTCACTTTAAAAGGATTCAACGATTTTGCAGAAATATAATAACTTAGAAATAAGGCTAGATGTATTCTCACCACAATTACAACCGTAGACCGGTTTCGCTCTAATTAGAGCTCTTCAGTATGGCATACTAATTGTAGCGAAACTACACATATAAAGTAATACGGATATGGTAGCCAGCCTTCCAACACTAAGTGAGTGGTGAGACACGAAGCAACGTGCCGCCACCTAGTTGCGGAACCAAGTAGTATATTATAAGTAGTACCTACATTCCTCATTTATCAAAACATCTCGATTCGAAATCAAAACCCTGGTTCAATAGTAATAAAGCTCGCCGAAAAGCAGTAGTTACTAAAAATTCTGTCTACAATCTTTGGTGCAAGAACCCGAGCAGCAAAACTCACACTGCCTTTGTATCAGCAAGGAACAGGTGCGAACAATCGATCAAGACAAAAATGACTTGCACCAATCAACAAGGAACAAAGTCATCTTCTGTCCAAATAATACCCTACGTTTCTGACCTATGGCAAAAACTGAAGGTAGAAATTTCACCAAGCCCCTTTCATCCCCTGGCTTCATATGATGGAGTATTCGCTGTATCTTCAAAACAAAAACAACTGATCTATTTGCCTGTGTATTTGCTTCTAATTCCACGCTTGATCCACAGGGAAAGAGCCCACCAACTATTCCAGCTGTAAAGTCAAAAATAGGAGACATATTTTTTAGGCATCGTATTGTTAAGCCCATCTTGAAAATTTACACTTCAAAAAGGCACAAGGACCCGATGGAATCCCAGCAATAGTTCTTAAAATGCGTGCTCCTAAACTAACTCCAATTTTATATCGCCTTTTTTCGATGTCCCATTAGATGCAGGTATTTCCATCTTCCTGGAAACAAGCTAGAGTTCAGCCTGTCTCTAAAAAAGGAGGCAAATATAATGTGGGGAACTATCGTCCAATTTACGTTCTATCAGTTTTGTCTACAGTTATGGAAAAAGTTATCAATACAGACCTTATAAAATACCTCAAAAATCAAACATCCTAAGTGATCACTAATACGGCTTTCGTCAAACCTGATCTACTGGCTGTAATGTATATTTGTAACTATGTAAGTATAAATACAGGCTAACGTGGCAACACGGCAGTGACAGTTGACAACTTGCCACCGGCAGATACAGATTGAACAGTGTCAGTGACATGTAATAACCTCGTTTTTGGAATAGGTACTTTTTCATTAGAATAAACACTTTAATTTAGATGTGCTTATCATTTAAAGTAATAATATAAAGAATTACATAACATGGTGATAGTAGTAAAGCAACCCAAGTAATGTACATTATATGTGTTTTCACTAATGCTAAAAACATGTTTGTTTAGAGTAAAAAAAAAGCAAAAAGCAAGGTCAACACGGTAGGTATGGGTAAATAACCTTTTTATGTGTGTTATTCGTATTTAAGTTTGAGTGTCGGGAGTTTCGGATTGAAGCTTTACCTTATTGTTGTGTTTACATGCCGTTAGCTTAAAATAGTGAAAGAAAATGGATAGTAACAGAGCACCCCAGTCATTCATATTTGAGGAAGATTTATCAAATAACTGGAAACTGTGGCTTCAAAAGTTTGAATTGTATCTCACGCCTAGTGAAAGTCAGAAAAAGAAGATGTAAAAATAGCAGTACTATTAAATATTCTTGGAGATGAGGGTATTAGAATTTATAAAACTTTCGAATATGCAGACAATGAAAATAAGAATATCTTAGAAGTAATAATTGAGAAGTTTAATAATTATTGTACCCCAAGGAGAAACATTTTTTTTGAGGACTTTAATTTTTTTTAAGAAAACATCGCCCAATTTGTTACTCGAAGGAGCTGGCAGCAACCTGTGACTTCAAGGAGAGAGATGTGTGAATTTGTGATAGGTTAGTTTTGGGTGTCGAAGACAAAGCATCCAGGAAAAGCTTCTACACAATCCGAATCTGGAGCTTATTGAAGCAATTAACATTCGTCGTTCAATGGAAACAATGTGGCAACCCAAAAAGAAATTGCAAAAGAAGCTAGTGTAAATGCAGTGAACAGGCACTACATGTGAGACAGAGGCATACTGAATAGGGCAACACAGTCAGCTGAGAGAAGCAGCAGGTGGATGGAACAAAGGTCAGGGTAAAGTGGCTACACCCAATCGGGGTTCAGCAGGAGTGTGTCAGGAAGTGCTTCAGGTATTGGATATTTCAGAGGCAGAGCTCACAATACAGGTAGCTTTGGAAATTGTTTATATTGCAGAATGCAACACAAACATGGTAAGTGCCCAGCACATAATACGATTTTTAGGTTTTGCAAAACCAAAGGACACTATAGGAAATTCTGCCGCAACAAGAACAGTGTTTATGAAATAATTGAAAACTCTAATGATCAAACTAACAATTTTTCGCGCGAGTTTTCGGAATGTAATATGAACAATACCGAAGATGATAAATTAATAGTGTGGACTAGTTCAAGTTCGAACGTTAACTCAATTGAGTGGTTCGAGGATGTTCACATTTCAGGTATAAATATTAGACTTAAAATAGATACGGACAGTCAAGTCAACACTCTGAATATAACTGATTTTAAAAAACTAGAAATACCATTAGACATTAGAAAGACTGTCTCATGTCTCTACTGTTTTGTCATCGTACACAGGACACAAAATAGATATAATAGACCAAATATACCTGAACTGTAGTTTTAAAAATAACTTTAAGAAACTATTTTTTTATGTGTTAAATTTGCAGACAATATCTTCTATTTTAGGATTAAATGCTGTGCGCAACTAAAAAATAATCGGGGAAAATTCGGATGCAAGCATTATATGTATATATAATATATGTATACATAATAATAATAATAATAATAATTATATATATATATATATATATATATATATATATATATATATATATATATATATATATATGAGATGATTTATAGTTAATGTATAGTTAAGGTAGAATTTAAAAGGTCTCATAAACTGTGTGTTTAAGGTGGGAAAAAGTGGTGTCAAAATTTTGAAGTTTTGAAGATCTTGTTTGCTATGGTGGGAGATAGTGTTGGAGCTAGTAAATGCATTTTAAATTGAAGTGAAAACTAGTGAGAAAGAGGGAAATAAGAAACCTGTGGCTCTTATCTTACTTGGCCTTTATAATAACTGAATATTAAGAACAGATTGTGAACCAGTGCCGTAGAATTTCAAGGATTTTAATGTTGGCACAAAGTGATGCAGAATGGAATGTTCACTTTGCAAAATTATTTAACAGCCTTCGAAATATGGTAAAAGCCCTACAGTTTTTCCATGTGATGTATGTAAGAATCTAATATCTATTGAATACAGTGAATTAACTGCATCAGAGCTGAGATGTATTCCTCTTCTCAAGAGGACATTGAAATTCCAGTGTAGGAATTGTAGGAATTTTGAGCTGTTGGAGCTTTTGCAGAATACAGTTGCTGATAAGGAAAAGATAGTATGATAAGGAAATTATAATCTCTTTACTGAGGGAGAAGATTGAAAGTTTGGAGAATGTAAACAAACTGTCATGCTGGGGCAGTTCAGCAGCTGGTTTCTGTTTCTGGATCTGTGAAAGCCAATGTTCCAGCCATAATTGTTAAACCAAAACATCAACAATCAGCTGACCAGACTAAGAACGATATTAGTTCGAAAATTAATCCTGCAGAGCTAAAGATTGGTGTTAGTAATATGAAGTCAACGATGACTGGTAATGTAGTGATCAAGTGTCAATCAAAGGAAGAAGTTGAAACACAAAAACGGTGATAGATAATAGATTAGGAGAGTTACAATGTTGAGCTGAGTAAGTTGAGACAGCCAAGAATTAGGAATGTAAATGTGACCCAAGACATGACTCAGGAAGAAATTGAAGACTGCTTAAAGAAACAGAATAATTTGATGGGTGAAATTAAGGTAACTTATGTTCACAGTAATAACAATGGAACAAAAACCATTATATGTGAATGCTCTCCTAACACTTATCATCAAATTTTAAACTTGAAGAAGGTATGCCCGGGCTGGCAAAGATATATGGTTTATGAAGATCTGAATGTACCAAGATGCTACAAGTGTCAGGAATATTATCATACAAGCCGTGTCTGCAAGAATGAAGTTGTCTGTCCTGTATGTTCTGCAGAACCCGAGGAAAAATCGTGTCCGAAACAGAGAAAGTGTTGTAGAAATTGTGATATTGCCAATAGCAGGTTTCGTACTTCCCATGCAACGGATCATCAGA
Source organism: Tillus elongatus (assembly GCA_964006375.1). NCBI lineage: Eukaryota > Metazoa > Arthropoda > Insecta > Coleoptera > Cleridae > Tillus > Tillus elongatus. Next base: position 35,278,915 of record OZ023263.1, on the reverse strand, counting down.
CTAACAGCGGTTAATGTCCGACTCTGAAGTTTCACATGAATTTACTCAGGTCAAAGATAAACTACACAAATGAGTGAGATAGAAATGTTTATCATTTCTTATGGCTGTATTTCTTTTTGTCTCATTGAAATTTTTGGTATGTTTATGATTGTGTGCTTGAGAGTTGACATTTATAGATTTATACAGCAAACCGCCCATTCACCTTGCTTTTTGTGCTGTGCACTGGGGAACTACTTTTTTTCCTTGTTTTATTATATATAAAAATTTCTCATCTAAATATACGCTCAATGTTTACGGGATTTCACAATTTTAAAAATTTACTAATAGATAATAACTTAGATATTGTTGCTTTATCTGAAACATGGTTGTCCGATCGAGTTAATGCTAAAACTGTTGAAACGAGGATATTGTTTTATACATAAGAATAGACGTAGCAAACGAGGGGGAGGGAGGTTACAGTGTATATTAGAAGGTCAATTTCTTTTCAAGAAGTTATTTTTGATGAACCACTAAATGAGCAGACAGAGTTTATTTTAGTTAAAATCAAACAGGGTAGGAAGATCATCATTGTGGCCAACTTTTATAGACCACCAAATGCTCATATAGGTACTTTTATTAGTGATGTTGATAATATTATTTCATTTATATATCCACTATGTGACGAAATTCTATGTCTGGGCGACATGAATGTATGTTTCTTCAATCTGGATAACTCTCTTGTTTTGAAACATATGGCTTAAAACAGTATTTGAGTTAACCTACAAGGGTGGCAAAGACGACCTGTACACTTATAGATCCCATATTATTAGCGAATTTTTTTTTTAAATTCGCTTATGGGGAGATCTGTGTTTATATATATATATATATATATATATATATATATATATATATATATATATATATATATATATATATATATATATATATATCCGACCGATAACTCAAAAAATAATGGACCGATCTTGATAAAATTTGCAGAGTACCTTCCTTTTGCAAGTGGCTTGGATAAGTTCGTTATCCAGGAAAATCGGACCAGGTTTTCCCGGAAAATTTTGTGTTTTCTTTATAAAAAAAATCATATCTCCGGAAATAACAAAGTAAGGGCAACCAAATTGTACGCGTGTTTGTATTATAAAGAGTGAACTCCGTACCAAAATTTAGGTCCATAGCTTTAAAGACAAAGAAGTTATGGGCAGTTAAAGAAATAAATGGAGTTTTCCTCAAAACGTCAAACTCGCAATATTAAACGTCAAAATTGGCAATGTTTAGGCAAAGAATGTAAAACAAATACCATTTGTGAAAAGAAAATGTTGCAAGAAGACTGTTCTACAAACACTTAAGTTTCAGATTCAACCGTCATTGCCCTTCATTTTACTAAAATGTTTACAGAAAATCCATTTCAAATAGACCCTTTCTCTGGTGCTTTGGCTGTCAGTTTAGTTAAGTTTGGTAGCTGTTTGGATATTTATTTGTAGGTTTAGTGAAATTTATGGTTTAACGGCCAAAAATTTTTTTTAGCTAATTATCGTGGAACAAATTTGTTAATGCATTTTTGCATTTTTTATCGAAATATGATGCGTTTATCTTTAAAAAAATCTGGACGCAGTAAGTGCGTTTTGGTTGCGAATTTTCGGTTAATTTGCAGTTAAGCTCCCGAACGCTTTTCAAAACACTGTTTTCAAAAACCTGCCTAGGCCCCCCCGGATCCACAAACCTCAAGAAAAATTTCTTGTTTACACTCCACAAGGAAGTTACGGGACCAGGAGTGAGTAGGGGTGCATAATTTTTTTAGCTAATTTTTTTAGAACAAATTCGTTAATGTAATTTATTATTTTTGTTTTATTTTGACATTGAGTTTTGGGCATTTTTCTCAAAAGGAGTTAGAACACTAGATTTTTTTTTGATAATAGAGTTGATCGATGGTAACACTTTTGAAATAATTTTTTAAATGTGCACGTACTAGGACCTCTAAAATCGATCTTTAAGGTCCGTGTAAGTTTAAAGTATTAATTTTACCAATATGCCGTATAATAAGAGTGTACAATTCTTATGGGAATTCGCTATTATAGCGCATTTGCTGCGTCCTGAAATTTTTAATTACATGCAATTATTACTATTTGTGTATAAATCTTGTATATGTTTTATGGTATAATGGGTGTAGTTGTGTTTTGTGGTCTAAGATTGTGGAATATTTTATAAGGCCGCAGGTGGCAGTTAATGTATTTATCTATTCAATATATGGTGTCATTTCTTGCCCACATACAAGTGTTAATTAACTATTAGTGGGATCATCCTACATTTGTTGTGGGTGCATATTGCCGTTGTATAATTTTGCTTTGTCCAATAAGCATTTTATTATAGATAGTGGAATGTGTGATATTATATGAACTTTATTGTCTTGCTACCCGCAACACCTTAGCAGCCAAACACCTTTATAAAGAACGTTATGCAGATTGCTTTAACCCTCAGAATATCATTAGTTGCTTACATCAGCATCTTAGTGAAAGTCAAAGTTAAAAAAACTATACTGTAGAAAATGGGCACCCTCAAACAGATACTCCTCAAATGGAAGATCAGGTGCTTAATGAAATTGAAGATAGCCCTACACAAGCACTAGGAAGATCGCTTCGAGATGTCCCTATTCAGTTCCGACAACAAATGGTGTTCATACATGACGGCGTTCCAGCACATTTTAGTTTGGTTGCTCGGCAGTATTTGGATGCTGCATATCCCAATCGTTGGATAGATTGAGGAGAAGCACAGCCTTGGTCTGTATGGTCACCAGACTTAAATTCTCTCGGTTACTTTCTCTAGTGACATTTTATATCATTGGTTTATTGAAAATGTGGTGGAATTACGGAATTGCATTATCATGTGTTGTGCGACAATAAAACAGACTCCAGACATTTTTGAATGTGTTCACCAATTAATGAGTCACAGGATCGAAGCTTATATTGAAGTTGAATGTAGCTGTTTTTTCAATTTTAGTAACTGTATTTAATATTTTTTGAATAAATTGTACAAAACTAAAATTTTTCTCTAAAACAGTACGTTTAAAAAAAATGTAAGAGTCACAAAAGTTTCTTAATGAGCCAAGCTTTTAGAAGCAATTTTTAACCCCTTTTGGGGGTAGCAGATGATCAAAAATATTGGCATAGGAAAGCCTTCCAATAACATGATACCCTCAACAACAACAAAAATTTCAGTAATTCCTCAGAAAAGTCAAAATGGCCTCTTTTGGTTCATCATCTAAAGAAAATTCACATCCTGGAAAGTGTTTCTTCAGCTTAGGAAAAAGGTCATAGTCTGATGGAGCTAGGTCAGGGCTGTAAGAGGGGTGATGTAACTCAACAAACCCTCACTTGTTGATTTCTTTGTGAGCCTTAAGAACTCTGCAACTGTTGTGTATCAATAAAGCTTTTTAGGCAAAATTAGCAGAACTATTGGCATATAGCAACTTTAAAATTGTTAATGTATGAAAATATATCTGCTGTGAGGGCATTCCAAAGTTTAGATGCTCATTAAAACATTAAAAGCAGGTGATTTTTCACTGAAACTGGTTGGCCAATTGAAGGTTGCAAGCGAAGTTACTAACAAAACAATTTCTAAGGAGCAATGTTGACAGTAATATCGATAGAAGAGGCAGATAGTGTGATTGACTGAGATCGATGGTTCTCCTATAAGGCGAGCGGCTCGTTTCTGAATAGAAAGTAGGAGGAACAAGGTTCTTTTTGGAGCAGCACCCCAGACATGAGAACAATATTCCAACTGTTTACGTATTTGTGCTTTATACAGATTCAAAAGCTGCTGTGATGAAAACACACTTTTAACCCAAAACATAAACCGAAGCTTCTTTGCTGCTGCTTTAGCAATATTGGAAAGATGTAAGTGCCAGCACAGGTCCTCTGCAACAGTTATACCCAATGTAGAGATTAAATTTTTGGCAGTATTTTGCCAGCCATCTGAACGTCTGGGTTCTGTATGTCACTCTTCCTAGATAAGAGACAATTCTGTGTTTTTGATGCATTAAACATAACCAGATTTGCAGAGCCCCAGTTGAGAATCTTAGATAGGTCATCATTTAGGCAGTTGGTTACTTCAACTCTCATTGATCAGGAGCTAGGAGCAGATATTAGGCAAGTCTATAAGAATGTGCTGTGAAAAGTACTATCAGCTAACCCAAAACAGAACTCTGTGGAACACCCACGGTAATTTTTAAAATATTTGATGAAACACTATCGACAACATGCAAGGAGTGCTCCTTCAGAAAACCAGATGACTATTTGCATAGTTTCAAGGGCAATCCGTATGAATGAAAGTTTATTGAAGAGTGCCGCATGCCAGACTCGATCGAATACTTTAGAAATATCCACTGAAATTGTATGACCTCCTCCAAATTTTTCGAGTGTAGAACTCCAAAATATTGCCAGTGTTAGGTATTTCTTTATATTATTACTTTAAATAATAATCACATCTAAATTAAAGTGTTTATTCTCATGAAACTGTTCAATATGTTGCCAAGTTAGCCTATAATTACATAGTTACAAATATACATTACATGCCCTTTCTTCAGTAAAAATGAAAAGATTACAATCCATTATGTGATTAAAAATTTAAACGATCTGGGGACTTGACAATCCTGCCACTTCTAGTGATCTTTACGCTTACAGCTACAACAGATTCTGCAATTCTAGGTTCAGAATTTTCATTCTTCACTTCTTTTCTTTACTGTTTTCCCCTACCTCCACATTAGGGCACTGGTCACTTCCACAGGTAATGCTGCTATCAGAGGATGATGACGTTTGCATCGGTCTAAGCTGCCGCCTATTTCTTCTGTATTCTGCGCCGTGCATAACTATATTGTAGTCATTAGGACCTGACTTGTTCAGAATTGTACCTCGTTCCCAACTTTTGTTCCTTCTTGGACGATAACTGGTTGACATGGTTGTAATTCACCTAATTGTTTTGTTCGAATATCATGATACTCTTTTAGTCTAGTTTGGAGTCTTATTAGTTTCTCTTTGACTCCCTTTATCTTATCTTTAGGCTTAAGTACTTTTTGTCTGACTGGCAATGTCGTTCGTAATTTTCTTTCCATTAATATTTCTGACCGCAATGGTAGATTTTGTTTCGGAGTAGTTTTAGTTCAGTACTGCTAGAAAAGGAAGTGAATGCATTTTGTCAACAGTCCTGTGATGATCTGTACTGCCCTCTCAACCATTCCGTTGGAATGAGGATAGTGTGGACTTGAATTAGCGAGTTTTATATTATATCTATTTGCAAAATTTTTAAATTCACTGGAATTGAATGGAGGCCCATTGTCTGAAAAGATCTCTTGTGGCAAGCGACCAATGGAAAACATATTTTTTATAGTCGAGATCACAGTTTGTCCTGTTTTACTAGTTAATTTGTTGATCACTATGAATTTGTTAAAGTACTATCATTACCAAAAATTCTTGTGAATACAGTGATTTAAAGTCAATGCCTACTTTCTGCCATGGTAAGTCTGGGATTTCATGTGGCATTAGCGGTTCTCGTTGATTAGCCCTAGAATAGCCTTGACAGATACTGCAGGCTAATACAGTTCTCTCAATATCAGCTGTCCAGCCTGGACTGCTAACTTTTTGCAGGATACAACTTAATGAGACCCATGAATTAGATTAAGAAACTCCTTGAGTTTTTCTGGTATCAATCTTTTATTATAGAATAGGACATTTTCATGTAAATATATGCCGTTTCTGATGCTCCAAAATGTTTTAACTTCACTTGGTAATCTACTCTTATGCTCAGGCTATCCTTTCAACACATAGTATTTAATTTTTTGCGAAGCAAAATCTTCATAGCCTTGACAGATACTGCAGGCTAATACAGTTCTCTCAATATCAGCTGTCCAGCTTAGATAATAAACAGTTTCCTCTGCTAACTTTTTGCAGGATACTGCTCCTTCATGAGACCCATAAATTAGATTAAGAAACTGCTCCTTGAGTTTTTCTGGTATCAGTCTTTTATTATAGAATATGACATTTTCATGTAAATATATGCCATTTCTGATGCTCCAAAATGTTTTAACCTCACTTGGTAATCTACTTATATGCTTAGGCCATCCATTCAACACATCGATTGCCTTTTGCAATCTGCCTGCATTTTGAGGTATCGTTGCGATGACAGAAAACACTTTTAAATTGTCAGTGTTTATAATTTCTTTTGTCTGATCACGGCTGAGAGTATCCGGCACTTGTAACTGTTTACCTGGAACAAACATTAGTGTAAAAGTATATTTTAAAAGTTTAAGTGCCAGTCGCTGAATAAAAGGTGACATTTCATCGATGCGCTTTTTTAATAGTCCTATTAATGGCCTATGATCAGTTTAGATTTTAAAATTATATCCATATAGGTAATAATTAAAACGCTCACATCCGAACACAACTGCTAACAGTGCTTTTTAAATGTGGTTATATCTCTGCTGCGTGGGTGTTAAGGAAACACTATCAAATTCTATGGGAGACCCTCCTGACATATCCAACCACCTAACCCATAAAGACTCTTGTCCACTGACAAAATTATGGGTTTGTTAGGATCAAAATATAATAATTTTGTTGCCGAAGATACCAAGTGCTTTAAACAACTAAAACTTCGTTCTACTATTGCCGTCCATTGCCACTCGATTTTATTACTTAATAGTTTCCTGAGCACACCTGTTTCGTTGGACAGATTAGGAGTAAACTTAGCCAAATAAACTATCATTCCTAAAAACCTTTGTAAGCCTTTCTTTATTTTTGGGCGCTTGCAATTCACGAATCGCACACGTCTTTCTCGCATCCGGAATAATACCCTCGGCACTGATTGTATGTCTCAGTAACCTAATTTTTTGCATACAAAACTTAGATTTTTCGCAATTTAATGTCATACTGCTTTTTTTACTTCTCTCGAACACCACACTTAAATTTTTATTATGTTCTTCAGTCGTCTTGCCGTAATTAAGAATATATTCGAAATATACAACCGCACCCTGGACACCTTCCAAAATTTCACAGATACATTCCTGGAACATTTCTGGACTGGTGCTAACACCATATGGAGGCCGCAAATAATGATATCGTCCAAAACATGTAGTAAATGTACATAACATGGAACTTTCACGAGTTAATTCCAGCTGTAAAAATGTGTTTGAGCAATCCAAGAGGCTGAAATACTTAGCATGAGCTAGTTGTGAGAATAAACTGTCCAGAGTGGGTATATCAAAAACTTCACGTTTGACATGCTTATTCAAATTATACGGATCCATGCATATCCGAACATCACCATTAGGTTTAGGCACTACGACAATCTGATGAACCCAATCTGTAGGCTCCGACACTGTCAAAATCAAATTCTGAGCAACCATTTCGCCAAGTTTTTGTTTTACTTTATTTTTAAGAGCATGTGGAATTTTCCTTAGTGCACTAATATAGGGAATTGCATCTTCTCTTAACGTTATATTATACTGTTTATGCACTTTTTCAATGCCTGCAAAAACAGGCTTAGTTTTATATAAAATGTAATTTATATTCATTACCTCGGATATAAAATATATAAATATCGCCTTTATTAACTAAATTATAATTCTTATTACAACCCCACAAACACCATCAGGAAAGGGCGAAGTCTAGCAGAGCTATTCACACTCAACCCCAACCGTCAGTGGAAACAGGGCACATTATACTCAACTGTGAATCTTCAGCATAGAAAAACAAAAAATAAAATTAATAAGTAAATCTGATGGAAAATCTAAATTAAAAAATGCCTAAAATTTCTGAGGAGTCGCAACTAAAGGCCAATACTTAAACTAAGAATGGAACCACCTAAAACACCCTAGCATCGATGCCCACCACATGGTCTATCTATTCATTGTTGAGTAAAAATAGTTTTAATTTATACTTAAATTTGTTGATATTGAACATTTTAAATTCTTGAGGTAGTCGATTATACAACGAAATAGATTGATACATAAAGCTATGTGTAAACATGGTTGTCCAATGATGTGGTAAAACAAAATTTTCATTAAACCTAGTTGATTTAGAGTGAACTTGTTTATGAGGTATAAACTTCTGTCTGAGGGATGAAGGTGGTGCAGGGCCATTCACAATTTTATGTGTAAAAGATCCCAAATGTAGTAGTCTTTTAGAGCCCATATTAAGACCCCAAAATGGATCCCTGAGGTATTCCAGAGAGGACAGCTGTATAGCTGGAAAAACTGTTATTAACCACAATTTGCATTTTTCTATCAGCCAAATATGATTCGACCAGCGACCTTGATGACTCATCAAAACCATAATATATTTATAGGCTTCCCAGTTTGCATTTATACGAGTTAATTTAAATTTCTGTAAGGCGTCATTCCTCTGCTTCATTAACACCTTGAGATTGTCTGTTAGCCATGGAGCAGGGTGATTCGTTACTCTACTCTCCAATATTGGTACATGTTTGTCAAACAGACGCAAAATGAATGCATTAAAAACGTACAGCTTGTTGTCAATGTCAATCTCTTGTATCAAATTATGTCAAGTGCAAGATGCATGTCACATAAAAAATTATTTCAATTGAAATTTTTAAAGCTACAGAATTTAACGAGTTTTGGTTTCATTTTTTTGACTTCTATTTTCAGTGTGTCAAAAACCATACAATGATCTGAAATACTGTCTGTATTTAATGTTCCCACATTCTGTACAAAGTCAGCATTAGTAAAAATCTCGGGATGCAGCAAGTGCGTTATGGTAGCGAATTTTCTTTAAAATATTTTTAATAGCAAATGTCTTTCTTTGATGAAAGCAGGCATTAAATTTGGTTGCCTATATAGTAGAAACAATGTATCATATTTCATTGAAACAAATTTATTGTTTGAAAATATATAAACATTTTTCAAAAGTCTAGATGCAGCAAATGTGTTATGGAAGTGATTTTCCATAAAAATGTTTTTAATAGCAAATGCGAGCAGGCATCAATCTGATTACCGGTATAGCCTATGTAGCAGAAACAATGTACTATATTTTATCAAAATTACTTATGGTTTGAAAATATACAAAAATTTTCCGAAAATAAACTTAAATGTTGGTTTTCTATCCAACAAAGCTTACGTTAATAGCAAATTGAGTTATTGAAATTTGAAGGATTTAATGAAACTTTGGTAAATTTGCAGATTAGCACCCGAACGCTTTTCAACAAATTGTTTTCAGAGACATTACTAGGACCTCACCTGCAGGTTTCTGAACAGTTTTTTGAAAAATGTTCGGGAGCTAAACTGCAAATTTACCGAAAATTTGCTACCAAAACGCACTTACTGCGTCCAGATTTTTTTCTTACAAACGCATCATATTTCGATAAAAAATGCAAAAATGCATTAACGAATTTGTTCTACGAAAATTAGTTAAAAAAATTATACACCCCTACTCACTCCTGGTCCCGTAACTTCCTTGGGAAGTGTGAACAAGAAATTTTTCTTGGGGTTTGTGGATCCAGAGGGGTGGGGGCCTAGGCAGGTTTCTGAAAACAGTTTTTTTGAAAAGCGTTCGGGAGCTAAACTGCAAATTTATAGAAAATTCGCTACCAAAACGCACTTACTGCGTCCAGATTTTTTTCTTGCAAACGCATCATATTTCGACAAAAAATGGAAAAATGCATTCACGAATTTGTTCTACGAAAATTAGTTTAAAAAAATTATACACCCCTACTCACTCCTGGTCCCGTAACTTCCTTGGGGAGTGTGAACAAGAAATTTTTCTTGGGGTTTGTGGATCCAGGGGGGGGGGGGCTAGGCAGGTTTCTGAAAACAGTGTTTTGAAAAGCGTTCGGAAGCTAAACTGCAAATTTACCGAAAATTCGCTACCAAAACGCACTTACTGCGTCCAGATTTTTTTCTTATAAACGCATCATATTTCGATAAAAAATGCTAAATTACATTAACGAATTTGTTCTAAAAAAATTAGCTAAAAAAATTATGCACCCCTACTCACTCCTGGTCCCGTAACTTCCTTGTGGAGTGTAAACAAGAAATTTTTCTTGAGGTTTGTGGATCCGGGGGGGCCTAGGCAGGTTTTCAAAACACTGTTTTCAAAAACCTGCCTAGGCCCCCCCGGATCCACAAACCTCAAGAAAAATTTCTTGTTTACACTCCACAAGGAGTGAGTAGGGGTGCATAATTTTTTTAGCTAATTTTTTTAGAACAAATTCGTTAATGTAATTTAGCATTTTTTATCGAAATATGATGCGTTTATAAGAAAAAAATCTGGACGCAGTAAGTGCGTTTTGGTAGCGAATTTTCGGTAAATTTGCAGTTTAGCTTCCGAACGCTTTTCAAAACACTGTTTTCAGAAACCTGCCTAGCCCCCCCCCCCTGGATCCACAAACCCCAAGAAAAATTTCTTGTTCACACTCCCCAAGGAAGTTACGGGACCAGGAGTGAGTAGGGGTGTATAATTTTTTTAAACTAATTTTCGTAGAACAAATTCGTGAATGCATTTTTCCATTTTTTGTCGAAATATGATGCGTTTGCAAGAAAAAAATCTGGACGCAGTAAGTGCGTTTTGGTAGCGAATTTTCTATAAATTTGCAGTTTAGCTCCCGAACGCTTTTCAAAAAAACTGTTTTCAGAAACCTGCCTAGGCCCCCACCCCTCTGGATCCACAAACCCCAAGAAAAATTTCTTGTTCACACTTCCCAAGGAAGTTACGGGACCAGGAGTGAGTAGGGGTGTATAATTTTTTTAACTAATTTTCGTAGAACAAATTCGTTAATGCATTTTTGCATTTTTTATCGAAATATGATGCGTTTGTAAGAAAAAAATCTGGACGCAGTAAGTGCGTTTTGGTAGCAAATTTTCGGTAAATTTGCAGTTTAGCTCCCGAACATTTTTCAAAAAACTGTTCAGAAACCTGCAGGTGAGGTCCTAGTAATGTCTCTGAAAACAATTTGTTGAAAAGCGTTCGGGTGCTAATCTGCAAATTTACCAAAGTTTCATTAAATCCTTCAAATTTCAATAACTCAATTTGCTATTAACGTAAGCTTTGTTGGATAGAAAACCAACATTTAAGTTTATTTTCGGAAAATTTTTGTATATTTTCAAACCATAAGTAATTTTGATAAAATATAGTACATTGTTTCTGCTACATAGGCTATACCGGTAATCAGATTGATGCCTGCTCGCATTTGCTATTAAAAACATTTTTATGGAAAATCACTTCCATAACACATTTGCTGCATCTAGACTTTTGAAAAATGTTTATATATTTTCAAACAATAAATTTGTTTCAATGAAATATGATACATTGTTTCTACTATATAGGCAACCAAATTTAATGCCTGCTTTCATCAAAGAAAGACATTTGCTATTAAAAATATTTTAAAGAAAATTCGCTACCATAACGCACTTGCTGCATCCCGAGATTTTTACTAATGCTGACTTTGTACAGAATGTGGGAACATTAAATACAGACAGTATTTCAGATCATTGTATGGTTTTTGACACACTGAAAATAGAAGTCAAAAAAATGAAACCAAAACTCGTTAAATTCTGTAGCTTTAAAAATTTCAATTGAAATAATTTTTTATGTGACATGCATCTTGCACTTGACATAATTTGATACAAGAGATTGACATTGACAACAAGCTGTACGTTTTTAATGCATTCATTTTGCGTCTGTTTGACAAACATGTACCAATATTGGAGAGTAGAGTAACGAATCACCCTGCTCCATGGCTAACAGACAATCTCAAGGTGTTAATGAAGCAGAGGAATGACGCCTTACAGAAATTTAAATTAACTCGTATAAATGCAAACTGGGAAGCCTATAAATATATTATGGTTTTGATGAGTCATCAAGGTCGCTGGTCGAATCATATTTGGCTGATAGAAAAATGCAAATTGTGGTTAATAACAGTTTTTCCAGCTATACAGCTGTCCTCTCTGGAATACCTCAGGGATCCATTTTGGGGTCTTAATATGGGCTCTAAAAGACTACTACATTTGGGATCTTTTACACATAAAATTGTGAATGGCCCTGCACCACCTTCATCCCTCAGACAGAAGTTTATACCTCATAAACAAGTTCACTCTAAATCAACTAGGTTTAATGAAAATTTTGTTTTACCACATCATTGGACAACCATGTTTACACATAGCTTTATGTATCAATCTATTTCGTTGTATAATCGACTACCTCAAGAATTTAAAATGTTCAATATCAACAAATTTAAGTATAAATTAAAACTATTTTTACTCAACAATGAATAGATAGACCATGTGGTGGGCATCGATGCTAGGGTGTTTTAGGTGGTTCCATTCTTAGTTTAAGTATTGGCCTTTAGTTGCGACTCCTCAGAAATTTTAGGCATTTTTTAATTTAGATTTTCCATCAGATTTACTTATTAATTTTATTTTTTGTTTTTCTATGCTGAAGATTCACAGTTGAGTATAATGTGCCCTGTTTCCACTGACGGTTGGGGTTGAGTGTGAATAGCTCTGCTAGACTTCGCCCTTTCCTGATGGTGTTTGTGGGGTTGTAATAAGAATTATAATTTAGTTAATAAAGGCGATATTTATATATTTTATATCCGAGGTAATGAATATAAATTACATTTTATATAAAACTAAGCCTGTTTTTGCAGGCATTGAAAAAGTGCATAAACAGTATAATATAACGTTAAGAGAAGATGCAATTCCCTATATTAGTGCACTAAGGAAAATTCCACATGCTCTTAAAAATAAAGTAAAACAAAAACTTGGCGAAATGGTTGCTCAGAATTTGATTTTGACAGTGTCGGAGCCTACAGATTGGGTTCATCAGATTGTCGTAGTGCCTAAACCTAATGGTGATGTTCGGATATGCATGGATCCGTATAATTTGAATAAGCATGTCAAACGTGAAGTTTTTGATATACCCACTCTGGACAGTTTATTCTCACAACTAGCTCATGCTAAGTATTTCAGCCTCTTGGATTGCTCAAACACATTTTTACAGCTGGAATTAACTCGTGAAAGTTCCATGTTATGTACATTTACTACATGTTTTGGACGATATCATTATTTGCGGCCTCCATATGGTGTTAGCACCAGTCCAGAAATGTTCCAGGAATGTATCTGTGAAATTTTGGAAGGTGTCCAGGGTGCGGTTGTATATTTCGAATATATTCTTAATTACGGCAAGACGACTGAAGAACATAATAAAAATTTAAGTGTGGTGTTCGAGAGAAGTAAAAAAAGCAGTATGACATTAAATTGCGAAAAATCTAAGTTTTGTATGCAAAAAATTAGGTTACTGAGACATACAATCAGTGCCGAGGGTATTATTCCGGATGCAGAAAGACGTGTGCGATTCGTGAATTGCAAGCGCCCAAAAATAAAGAAAGGCTTACAAAGGTTTTAGGAATGATAGTTTATTTGGCTAAGTTTACTCCTAATCTGTCCAACGAAACAGGTGCTCAGGAAACTATTAAGTAATAAAATCGAGTGGCAATGGACGGCAATAGTAGAACGAAGTTTTAGTTGTTTAAAGCACTTGGTATCTTCGGCAACAAAATTAGTATATTTTGATCCTAACAACCCATAATTTTGTCAGTGGACAAGAGTCTTTATGGGTTAGGTGGTTGGATATGTCAGGAGGGTCGTCCCATAGAAATTTGATAGTGTTTCCTTAACACCCACGCAGCAGAGATATAACCACATTTAAAAGCACTGTTAGCAGTTGTGTTCGGATGTGAGCGTTTTAATTATTACCTATATGGATATAATTTTAAAATCTAAACTGATCATAGGCCATTAATAGGACTATTAAAAAAGCGCATCGATGAAATGTCACCTTTTATTCAGCGACTGGCACTTAAACTTTTAAAATATACTTTTACACTAATGTTTGTTCCAGGTAAACAGTTACAAGTGCCGGATACTCTCAGCCGTGATCAGACAAAAGAAATTATAAACACTGACAATTTAAAAGTGTTTTCTGTCATCGCAACGATACCTCAAAATGCAGGCAGATTGCAAAAGGCAATCGATGTGTTGAATGGATGGCCTAAGCATATAAGTAGATTACCAAGTGAGGTTAAAACATTTTGGAGCATCAGAAATGGCATATATTTACATGAAAATGTCATATTCTATAATAAAAGACTGATA